>CM075851.1:113955170-114437670 GCA_037975125.1 Latrodectus hesperus
TTACAGAGCGTGTAATAGGAATTCACAAAAGTATTTAATTCTTTAGAAATGTGGCACTCTATAGAGGAGAGCTTAACAACCGAAGTTTCTTATAAGGATTTTTAACATTCATTGCATTTCAGGAAGATTTTTTAGATAAGTGGATCTTATTTACATGTTATAAGGGAAGAAAACTTGATAAATCCCAAGCACCGATTCATATGGAAGTGCGTAAGAAAGTTGAAGAGATTTGTTTATCTCCCTTAATAATAGTAGCATCAAATCTGGAATTCACCTCTCCAAAGAGCAATACGATATTTCTAGGCCTGCTGAATCTCAATTATCCCTATATGGAAAAGTTCCTTTTATGAAGAATTTTTTCCCAAATCATCCAAACCCCAGTTTTGTTACTAAAAGAAACCTTATTGAGTGATTTCTTCTAAAAGAGAATTTTTTTATTGTTTCCCTTTTTCCAATCAAAGACCTTTAAACTAAACTCCATGGCACGACAGCCCATGTGGGCCAAGGCCTACAGTGCCCATAACTGTTTTCATGACCGAGGGGCCCTGGGGTGCGAAGCATATGTCCCAGTTAGGTGGTCAGCCTAACGTTAGACCCCCAGTGTTTAGTTCCCAAGCATGCTTGGTACTCAGTTAATCGACCCACTGAAGGGATGAAAGGTTGAGCCAACCTTGCCCAGCCCGAGGATCGAACCTCGGACCTGTGTCATGGGAGCGTGAAAAGCTGCCACTAAGCCACCGGGCTTCATCAAAGACTTTTACCTTTGAAAAATTTGAAATGATCTGATAACACACTCCATACGTGGCTTTAAACCCATCTTTAAGTCGTAATTCCAAGTCAAATTACTTCTCGATGACGAAAAGAACGAAAAACTTAATATCATATTAACTACATTCAAGAGAAGAATTAAACTAATTTTTCCTTCTTTATAGAGGTACAAGACACACGACTGGTCTTAATACATCACTTTATCTCATTTAAACATGCCAAATGGTTCAGGCCTCCCCATCTCATATTTTTCAGTGCATTGGGTGTGAGAGAGGGGACATGGATTTGAGACCGGAGGTGGTGCTTGAGAGACGGACTATTTTTGGATTCATGGGGCTGGTGTGATGGTACTGTCACGCCAGTCGGGGATAAGCAACAACAACATCTTATTTAAACTATTAAAGAAATTTGTAAATTTATTTTTGATTCTTTTGTTTTTTTACTTCCTGTATATCAATATATTCTATATAAATTAATGAAACCTTTTTTCAAAAAACCTTTATCTCAGAAATATTATTTACAACAGATATTGTGTTAAATAGTTAATTATCGGGATTATTATTCTGTGCCTAGGGAAATCTAAATCTTGATGGAAAAAAAAATTGAGAAAGAATGTTTTGTAGATAAAATGTACCAATGAACTAAATCTACAAAAATCCAACAATGCCAAATTTACTGCTTTCGACTTGTAGGTTCATAAAGGAAAATCATATGCTTTTTCTCATAAAATCATAAGCGGATTTTGATGAAGGACCACTATGCAATATGTGAATATAGTCTCACCAAAAGTTCTTTTGGAATGCATTATTCTGTGGAGCTTTCTCTGAATTTTCTGTCGGTTAAAGAATTATATTTTATCATTGAAACGCGCGCGCGCGCGGAAACTAATTTAAAAATCTTTTTTCTTCTATAAAAGTTTCATTTTATTTCTGAAAAAGAAAACTTTTGTTGATTGTAAATATTTTTGAGTTCCGTGTTATTCGTAACATACTTTTTTCTACATTTTGTTTTTGATTTGGTAGCTGTATCCTTCTCCTTTTTCCAGAAATTGTACAAATATTTTTGAACTTAATAAGATTATTCCGTTGGAAGTGTCCTTGTCATTTTTGGTGTAATGTTATTTTTAAATTCTTAATATTTTTTATGATTCTTATTGTTAAATTTTTTAATTCATTGCATGCCTTTAAATCTTTTAACTTTGAATCATTTCTTAATGTGTTTGTATTTCTGACTTTTATAAAATTTTGTTACAAGAATTTACACACATTTGATAGAATTGATATTATTTTGAATGATTATATGCATTACACACACATATATATATACATACATATATATATATATATATATTATATATATATATATATATATATATATATATATATATATATATATATATATATATATATGTATAAAAAGTAACTACCTTTTATTATACATGAACAAGGTTGTTAATTTTTCGTCCGATGATACGAATAAACATCTTATAAGATCGGATTAAATAGAAATCTGCAGCATTACGCAAAAAATGTGAGCGTTTCGATAAATTTCTATAATGCGAATTTATTTTCATAAATATACTTCTGTTACTCTATAAATTAAAAATATTAAATCATAACTTTGCATTTTTAATTATCTAAAAATTTTTAACTGAAATGTATTGTAATGATATTTCAGATAAGAATTTTAAATATAAGATAGAGCGTTTTTCTTTTATTCATTCTATGTTATTACTCATAAGATGCAAATGGATTATGAAGTTTTTCAGAAATTCGAATTAGAAATTGGAAATATTTATGAATATGAGACACACATACACACACACACACACACACACACACACACACACACACACACACACACACACACACACACACACACACACACACACACACACACACACACACACACACACACACACACACACACACACACACACACACACACATATATATATATATATACTCAAGTTCGAGTTGTAGAGTTATCTAAGTTATACAAATGATTTCATTATCATATAAGAAGTATATAAAAAATGACAGATCATATCTTATATTGAAAATTTTTTAATAAAATATTATCATTGGAAAAATGTGCTTCATAAAAAAAATTAAGATAAGAATTTTGAACTTAAGCATTTACATAATATTTAAAATTTACAATTTACCTAAGTTTATAATACTTATATATCAATTAAATTATCACCTTATATTTTAATCAGACTTTTGATATGCTTTTACCAAATTATCAATGAACTGAAAAAATAATTTTTCGCATAAATTTAACAAAATCATAAAATTACTCAAACATACGAATGAATGCGATAAAATTTTCCTTTTGAGGAACTAATTTCGAGGTTATTTTAAAATTTGGAGTCAAAAGATTTGACAAGCTTTCGGATTGAGAAAAGTAGATAATTGAATGCAGTTCGATTTTTTGTGGATTCAACAATTTTTAGTTTTATGAATCTTAACATATAGAAAATATTGATATCAGTGTTAAATGAAATAAAACCAGTTTTTAAAAATCAAATGATGTACAAAATTTTAACCGTGATAAAATGAACCCACAAACAAAAATTGCCATTAAATCTTGTATTTTGTACATCAACCAGATACTTTTCATTTTAAGAAATGATTTTTTTTTAATTCAAAGTTTTTTTTAAGAAATTAATTTTGCTAGATATCAAAATATATTTTAAAATTTAAGCCAAGAGACTTAATAGTTTTTAAAGAAAAATGGCAATGAGTTAAGACTTTGAGTCAAGAATTTTTTTGATACTCGTAGAATTCGATATTTTGTGTGTATTCAAATACCTAAATTTTTATTTTATGAATATCATTATACAGAAAATATTGATTTTACCTATAAATGAAACACAATTGATGTTTATAAAATTGTCAAATGACAAAATTGAATGAAATGATTTAACAATTTTCAATTCTGATTAAAATGAATCAATAAAATAAAATTGCCGTTATAATCAGCATACATTAACAAGAAATATTTTCAATTTTGAAGGACTGTTATAAAATTGTATTTGTATAAATAAAATTATTTTTCTTATTTATATTAAATGCGACCGATAATGTTAAAGTTTTATTTTGTAATTTTTAACGTTAAAGTTTAATAAGTAATTTTTCAGAATTGCTTAAAGAAACACGTTTAAAATTCCATCACTTAAACTACAAACTCCAAAATTCAGTGATGAATTAAGTTTAAAAAAGCACAAAAAATGTGTGTTTAGATATGCTCGAGTGATGATGAAATCATGCGAACAAAAAATATTCTAGAATTCTTAAAAGTGTAAACAGTAAATAACTCGCGCTGATTGGCTCAAAATAATATACGACCAGAATATTTTAACTATTAATGAAACATAATAAAAAGAACACATAAATAAAAGAATTAAGTGAGTGTACCCGTTTTCAAACATGAATTGTAACTTTTTTGTAAATCATGCTCTTTTATTCATTATAATAAAACATGCTTTTTTAGAAAATATAGACCTACTAATTGAAATTTGATATTTAATGATCTTGGAAATGTGTTGCGATCTATATTTTAAATTTATTTGATGTGGTCATATTACATTTAAAATTATTATACTAGGTATTTTATATAGAGAAGAATAGAAACATTCTCATATTATTCAACAAGAAAAAATATGGAAATATAAGGAAAATAATAAAATTTTAATTGTAGTTTGTATATTATTGTTTCAAAAATTAAGTAATTAATGATATGATTTCCATAAAATATAATCGTTGGTTAAATTAAAAAACGCTATTTTTTATAAAAATCACTAAATATTCGAAATTAATTTTAATAGTTTTTTTTAAAAAAAAAATTTGATATTCAAATTATATGAAATTAGTACTATTAAATAGTTTGAAAAGTTTTAAAGCCCTTTTGTGAAATATTTTAAAATTTAATATCGTGTATATTATTTTATTTCTTTCCCAAAATGATGCTTGCGCGTAATACATAAACGTTCCTATAATAATAATTAAAGGAATGTTTTCTGTAAGGAATAGAGGTGATTTTTATCGGCTCATATATTAAGCATGCTTCATTGGATGATTGTCTATCAGTGGTTATATTTGGTCTCTTTGGACATTGAAACTATTAATATGAATAAACCTATGGAGTTGATTCGAATTAAGTATTGCTACTTTTTAGATTTCCATTGTTGCATAAAACACTCAATATTTGTTAGCAATGTTACAAACTTAAGTAGGGAATGACAATTTTCAAATATGAATATCAATTTTTATTAATAAATGAATTCGATGATGAAATGCTGATATCATGGAACAGATTATTATGCTGCTATCCAATCGCATTAAAATCATCAAGGAGTAGAGTGAACTTATGGAAAGAGAATTATTAACTAATATTGTAACGACTGTCTTTTCCCAACAAAAAGATCGTTCAAATGTCTAATATTGCATTAGTTTTGATCGAACGGGCACAATTAAAAATACACCTTTGTTTTATAGAATGATATATATTCTTTTGATGGTATTTCAAGGTCCAAATATTGTTAAAATTAGTTTCAATCATATCATTTTAATTTAATTTAATTATCATATCTTTTTAATTTATGCATTTAAAAACTAAGTTTTACTTTCGTATCATATTTTACTGATATTTTTAAAGTTGTAATGTACATATTTCCTTCGGAATGTGATTCAATTTTTTTGTTGTGTTGTTGTTGCTAATCCCAGATGATCAAGCATTGCTAGACCCTCTCCATAAAATCCATTATTTCCAACAAATCCAAAAATAGTGTAGGATTTTTTGAATGTCACTTTTGGCAAAATCCAGGCAGTTTAGAATATGGGTAGGGAAGGCCAGCATGGTTTCGCACCAGTGGCAATCCGGGTACTTCTTCTGTCCTGATGAAAAACGAGAGCTTTAATATGTCCACTAATGAAGCGAGAAAGAACTGTTTGTTGCTTTCTGGTACCCTTGGTTCAAAGTGCCCCACCAGGGCTTCTAGTGAAGTACCAGGAGTGGTTCGGAGGAACACGCCATCTCATGTTAATCTGTAGTTTAATAATTGAGGAGATCTCTGTATAAGTGAGAGTACTTTCCGCACACTCGCCATCAGTAGAAGACTTCCTCGCCAAGGCATGAGTTATTTCTTTACCATCTATTCCAACGTGGGATGGGACCCGCTGGAAATGAACGTCATGCTCCATAGTAAGGCGATGGATGATTTCCAGAATTCTCAAGCTTGTTTTATCTCCCACCTGCATCCAGTTTGATAGGTGCTGCATAGAAGCACAACTGTCAGTCATAATCCAAACATCCTCATAGTTCAGTTCCGCAGCAGTTTCAATTAGATGCAGGCCCTTGTAGATTGCCAGTAGTTCAGACCTGAACACTGAGCAGAAATCAGCATTTCTAATACCAAGATCAATTGTTATAGTTGAAGTAACAATATGCACACCGCTACCAGCAACACCATGATCATCTCTGCTGCCATCTGTATCAAATTTTTTTTAAATCTTTATTACAAAATGACTATTATTTTTCAGTTTAATAATTTCTTAAAATTAATATTTACTTTAGTGAATCAAATCATAATGAGACAAATAACAATCTCGTGTTTATATTAGGACATCAAAAAATATAAAATTTTGAAACGATTAGTTATCCAGAGGCTTGTAAGAAAAGGATTGGGTCACTTAAATCATTTGAAATTTTTAGGTAATCAATAATCAAAATACTGCGGGCAAGGAAACGAATAAAACCACAATAAATAACAGATGCAATATGCCACACAAGCAAGATAAATCACACACACAGCTTATTTTGTCATCATAATGCAAATTTCAGAGGATTCCTGAAAAATGGGTGTTTTTTATTTTATCATACTTCTTGCTTTAGGCCTCATATTTTTCAACATTGGTCGTAATGGAAGTAATATTTTACGACTATTTTACATAATTCTCTATGATTAGATGCTATGATTGCTCAAATTAGTTTGAAATAAGAACGATCTCTTAATCACAAAAATAAAAAGAAACTGAGGTTGTAACGTCACGGCTGGTGCATTCTTTGTAATCACCGTCCATCAGTGAAAGAAATTTCTGTTAAAAAACTACCTCAGTCAAAAAATTCGTTCAATTTTAGAAAAATTTGAAAAAGGTGAAGTTTTATTCTGAAAAATTAGTATTTATTATGAAGTTTAAAATTAAAATTCTTAAGGCAATAAAAATGACTTATTTACTCAGAAAAGATAAACTTGAAGAATTGATAAGATAGTTTACTTTGAATCACACATACACTTTTAAGCATTTTAAGCACTTAACGGCGGGGGGATTAATAATGTCATTTCGCACTATTTAATGTCTTGAATTTACTTTTCTTTTCATTATGCATAGTGAATACATTTATCTTCATTAAATCATTATGACTTTGAAAAAGGCGAAGTTTTATTCTGAAAAATTGTGATATTTATTATGAAGTTTAAAATTTAAATTCTTAAGGCAATAAAAATGACTTATTTACTCAGAAAAGATAAACTTGAAGAATTGATAAGATAGTTTACTTTGAATCACACATACACTTTTAAGCATTTTAAGCACTTAACGGCGGGGGGATTAATAATGTCATTTCGCACTATTTAATGTCTTGAATTTACTTTTCTTTTCATTATGCATAGTGAATACATTTATCTTCATTAAATCATTATGACTTTGAAAAAGGCGAAGTTTTATTCTGAAAAATTGTGATATTTATTATGAAGTTTAAAATTTAAATGTATTCACTATGCATAATGATTCACTAATGATAAATGTATTCACTATGCATAGTTTTTTATCTTCATTTATCATTATGACTTCATTTAAAAAGAAATTTGCATATAATCTGCATATAATATGATCTGCATATAATATGACAAAGTAATCCAATTTTAAAATATTGTAAGGAACTGTAATTGGTATATTTTAATACACACGCTTCTTTTTCATATATAAAATAGCTTAGTAAAATGGAACAATTTCTTGAAGTTAATAGGAAAACATTTAAAAAGCTTGGAATAGTAAAATGGTAAATGTGAGCATGTTCATCATAAATTTATTTGATGATGCATTCTTACATTTTCAATTTTTATAAATATATATACATACACACAGATACACACAAGTATACATATCTATAAATTTTAATTATACATGCACTTAATGTTGAATTTTGAGAAAACATATTTATTTATAATAAATTGTTATTTTAAGTAAATTTTATAAAAGCACCTTATACTAGACATCGGTTTGTAATATTAACGCCGTTTATGATACCGTACGAATGCATCTGCATATAATATGACTATTCTTTTCCTAATCTATAATATGGTAAAATGCAATTTACGGAAGATTAATTGTTAATGAATTTCTTACATCACAGTTACCTTTGTTTATTTGATTATGTACTCATAAGTTACAAAACACTACTATAGAAGTGCACATTAAACATATGATAATTATCTCACCACACATAAATTTGTGTCTACTTAGTATTGAGTCGATATTTTTTAAGCCATTTTTCATTTTGTCGGTGAAAGTTTAGCAACTATCCCGTAGTTAAACTGCTATATGTGACGGAAAAAAGCTTTGAAGAATCGTAAAATAAGGTAGAAGGTATTTAAGCAAATTCTATTTCTTTGTTTGTTTGGTTGGGGCCCCACGTTTGTGCTTAATAGGAAAAAGACAGTTGGACCAGGATCTATGATTAAACTGAAGGTATAGATGATCCTTTTCCAAATGCATTGAATATCTATTGAAGGAGGAATTAAACCCACCAGCTGTTGAGTTTAAGTATCTAAGGTGAGGATTATTATTTTTTTTAATCCAATGGCGGCCCACAAGGGTGACTGAACCCTATGCCACAACAAGGCCAGAAACTGCTACTCATTTGTCGTTACCCAGCGGGCACCTGTGAACCAAGTCACGGAGGCGAGTAGCGTTACCCGCGCCATACCACCACAAACCCGTTTATAGGGTGGGCCACATTCATACTTCATCACAGAAGAAAGGACAGAGAAACACAGAGAGAACAGAGAAGGAAAGAAACATCCATGCCCGAGCCGGGATTCGAACCCGGGACCAACACCTCAGACGTCAGGAACGCTAACCACTCAGCCAATCGGTTCGCAAGGTGAAGATTATAGAGCTATCAAGTTAGACTTACCCTTTGAATCTTTTTTTTTAGAAATAAATTTTTGGTCCTTAACTGTATAGAGTTCTTTTAAAGAACTCATTATTTTTCTAATAGTATCCGCTGAATTTCTTTTCATTGTTGTTATAAAATAATCATAAAAAACTATTTGAATATCAAATTTCTTATAATTATCAGATACAAAACTGAACATCAGATAAATTTCTAATATACACAGTTAATCATCATCCTTTAGCATTTGAATGTTTTTTAAAATGCTTACATGAGACACGACGGTGTGGTGGGAAAGTACATCGTTTTCATTATAGGAGGGGGTAGCAAATTCTTTATCCGCTCTATCGGAAGATTCTTCATGTTTACTAACGTCTATTAAGACGCTTAAGATAAATTATTTATTCAATGTCTGGTAAGGGGGAAATGATGCTATCTGGGCAGTGGTAGAATAATTTTGAATCAATTCTGCTTGGATCTTGCTTCCAAATAAAAAAAATCTATCTACAATAAAAAGAAAGGATTATCAAATATATTACTGAAATGGACAGTCATCAAAATTTGTATAATTGAGTCGGCGATCCAAGTAAATGTAATTGAGGCATCATTGGACTTAGGAGAATTTAGCATAAAATGCTAATAGAAGATAAGGTCCAAAACTTTAATAATTTGGGAGCTCACCATAGTCTATTGGTAGGACAGAGCTTTTCAGAACATATAAAGTTCCTGTTTTGAGCCTTACCATAGTTGAGAAATGGAGAATAGATATTGCTCCTCTGGGAACATTAAAATGCTTTACAACGCCCTTAGGCCAATAGGCTGCCTACTACGCTGCCTCAAAATACAACCCAAAAAATAAGAAATAAATGGACGTTTCGTATAACCTATCAAATTTGATGCTTCTTTATTTTTTTATTCTATTGTTTACAAATACGGTTCAGTTCACCATGTTTATATAAATAAAATCCTTATTTGAGATTCGGCCGAATTTTTTTCCTGAGTTGCATTGTAAACTCCAGAGGAAATGTAATAAAACTTATATCAGGATATCGATCCTTGGTGCCATAAAACAAAGTTTGTAATTTATTTTATAATTTTCTATCCAATAATGCTTGTAATGAACCATAATTAATGCTGATTAGGACCCTGTAAAATTACTTCTGTTGTAATTCACATCGTAGTGGAGCTTTGCTCTGCTTTCAGGTATAGAGGTGTATGTAGTTATATTCCCTTCTTTTAAAATCAACATCCATGCGTAAGCGTATAGAATAGAGAAAAAAGTATACATAATATACCATTTTTCTATTTTCTTCATGTGAAATTTTTTAAAAAGAAAAACAACTAATATTTTTCCGTAATTTTTTAAAAAGTATTATTTTGTTGCTCCAAAGAGCACCACTGCTGGGAATACTTTTCGGTTTTTCTTCGGAAGTGAATAACGTGCGAGTGTGAATTGAATCCCAAATTCATTATTTAATTCCTCATAACTAAATGTTTGATTTGTCCGTGAGACTTCACTTCGTGATTCAAAACAAAAAATAGTAAAAAAGTCACATAAAATGTAAATATCGTTTCACTTCCAAACCACAATATTTCTCCAAAAACAAGTACATATTTTCCACTGGTAAACATGCCATGGTAATGAATATTAAACAGAAAAAATAGAATTTTACGAATTTTATACAATCACTTAATTACAAAATAATAAAAAAGTATTGAGTTTTGCTTCATTTATATTTAAATTAAGTTATTATACTGTACAATTATTTTATGGTATAATATTATAGCATTTTTACTTAAAGACAACTTAGAAGTCAACAATGTTTTTGTCTTCCTCCGTATTTATATTGTAAAATAATCAAAAGTTTACTGTACTTGCTTCGAACTATCTTATACTATCTTATACATACGAAATAATAAATTTCTAAATCGATGTAAATCAATAAACATGTGTTTTGGTATCAGCACCATGATAAGAATCAGCCAAAATTTTGCTTAAAAATTAACTTCTAATTCCACAGATAATGAGTATTTTCATATATGATAAGATATAGGGATAATTCTTGCCAGAAGTGCACATACAAACTCAGGTATTTGATAATAATTTTGTGAATTGTAAAACAGCCTAAATTTTGTTTATAAATTGGTATGCAAATACATTTATTTTGATGATAAACTGCCAATTTTACATTTCTTAAAATTAGTTTTCGACCAATAATATTTTTAGACTAAGGATTTACTTAAAAATAGATATTTGACAAGCACTGACGTTCAATGATGTGAAATCTCGTACAAACGACAGTTTGACACTTATTTAATGGCAACGGTAATTGGACTGTAAAAGAGTATCGACTTAGAATTGATCGGCTTATGAATCTTCGTTTCGAACTTTAACGAATGTATTCCTGATAAACGTTTATTTTTAGATACATATATAATTTGATTACATGAAAAGTAAAAATGAATTTAAGGAAACATATTTGAAAAATCATTGCTAATCAAATCCCCTAGAAATTAAATAATAATAATAATACATTCTTCAGTTTTACGCAATTAACTTTAAAATGACTACAAAGCGGATGTAATAGAATTGCTTAGAACTCTGCAATTCAGAAAATTAAAAGACGTAATTTTTAACCGGTCTTTTATAAATACTTTAAGATTGAAAATCACCAGAACTCTGTAAGACGCCTTGACTTCTTCACTTTCCTGATTTCAACGTTTGAAAAGAATTCGCAAGTAGAGGTCATTCATTCTTTTATGATTAACTGAGCATGACGTCGAGGATGCGTCATTTTGTCTTTGAGATTAAGGTCAGTTTCTGTGGCAGCGGTAGAAAAATCGTCTGTGAATAAACAGAAGTATTAAAAAATTGAATTTTATTCTCTGTTTTACTCTCAAGCGACAGGCTTTTCTTGACGCTTCATTTGTTTCAAAAGTGAATATGGATTCTTTTCCTTCCTGACTTTCTTTTCAGAAAAAAGAAGATAACTCAAGTCAACATCATCTTGAGATGATCGAATAAGAAATTAGAAGCTTAACTGCTTGGATTAAGAACGTAATTCACATCGAAAAGAACTGTTATTCAAAAGATAAAGCATCTTTTTGAATAGGGGTAATCAACCTTTTTATATCTAATTTCGCACTTTTTTATTATCTTCGTAACATTAAAAGCAAGCACTATTGTCTGCGGGCCTTGATTGAGAAAGTAGCATTTTTGAAATTGTCTGAGAAAGAATACGTTTTTTGCATTATTCTTGATTTTAGGAAACGCGATTGGTACAAGAATTTTTCGTGCTTGATCCCACCACAGTCTACTGCTCTGACAAGATCCAGTTGAAATATTATTCACAGGACCCAACATTTCTACATTTTTGTGGAATAAAAAAAATCTTTGAACATGTGTCGACCTCATTACTTAAAAGTGGTTTAAAATTATTTGACACTTAATGATAAAAAGATATAACGCGTTAAAATTATACAGTTATATGTAGCTATCTCTTAACAATCAAAGAGTATTCTGCATTTTCATCTTAAAAAATAGTTACCTTTTTTTAATGTATTTCAGCGGTGAAGAGGCATCATACTCTCACACACACACACACACACACACACACACACACACACACACACACACACACACACACACACACACACACACACACACACACACACACACACACACACACACACACACACACACACTTAATCCATCAATAAATTAATATAATGCTGGGTCCTGCCACAACATTGTATTAATTTATTGTGATGGTTTAAGTTTCTTTGCTTCGGTAATAACATTTCTACACTAAAGATTAATTTAAAGCAACTGCAACTTCTCGTAAAGGGTTTAAAATATATATTTATTGTTGAATTAATATATAATTTTACAGGATATAAATTTATGATGCTATCCATAAATTGTTTTAGAGGAAGAACCATAAAAATAAATTCTATTATTTAAAAATTTCTTTGTGGTTTAATGACTTTATTAAGATCTGGAATAATCGACTGCATATGAGTCCTAGAGTATTTTATTAATCGTTTCACAAATACAGCATCATACAAAAGCCTTACCATTTTTCAAGACATTTTGAATTATCCACTACTTTCTTAGTGACAAAAAATACGAAGAAATTAAAATAAATAATTACACTTATGTGGAAAATAAATCATGTAGTTTGTAACGTTCTATAGTTAAAATACAATAAAGATTTTATAATATTTTAGTGAGAATATTATTTTTAAATGTATACTGTGACTTACATATCTAAGTTGGAGTTTATCGTAAAAATATTTTTAATTTATTATATGCATTTTGTATAGTAACTCTGTAGTTAGTATTTGCTCATAGTGAGTAATTTTGAAATCTAGGATTTCAAACGGAATTTTTTACATGCCTTTTAAAATCTTTATAAGAATAAAAAGGAAACTCATTAGTTTCAAAATTGAAAATGGAATATATTTATTAAATATTTTCAACACAAATAAAAATTTTATCTAAAAAAGTTTTAATGAAGTAGAAATTTTAATTAAGCTCTATATGAGTTTCGTTTAATTTATTCACATGATGTCACGGCTTATATTAAAATGATTTTGAATTGATAGCTTAAGACAAATAATTTTAACAGAATATGAATATTCATCATGAAGTTTAAATTATTTTGCGGAATTCACAGCTGGTTTTAGTTTATATGATCCAAATTCAGGAACAATTAGTAGTTTGTACCAAATTGAATACCGAATATTTTTTGATAGATTTTTTTGTTGCAAACAAGTTACTATTGTTTTAGTCTAAAGACACAGAGAGTACCTGGAAAAGTCCCGTGTTCTACCTCTTTTAGATTACCGGCAACTATGGTCACAAAAAAGAAATCGAAATGTTGGAAAATAACATTACAAGACGAGATGATTTGCAGCCCCTACAGTGATAAGTTTCGAAAGTTAGCTATTTCATCTCGAAAGCTAAATGAAGCACGGGAAAAATAAATCGCAAATTTGTAAAGCAACTAGTTGCCATTAAGTGCACTTAATAGGTTTATTTCTTTACTGTAAAACATATCTGGATTCTGAAAAGAATCAGAGAATATATATATATATCTCCTTTAATGACACGTAATATAATGTAATGTGGAATTAAAACACAAATTAATGGTATACTTGTCTGTGCGCAAAGATGTCGTTTAGTACTAAACCTCTGTTGCTCTTCAACTAAGCAATTTATTTTTATCTCATGTTTCATTCTGTTTCGATATAGAATTTTTACAATTAAGGCCGTTGTAAGTTTTCTCATCTTACATAGCCATTTTCTTATGTCCTAACACCCTTTCTAAGAACACAAATTGTCAGCGCTCCAGCTTTAAAGAAGGTAGAACAGGACTTTACTGAG
This sequence comes from Latrodectus hesperus, assembly GCA_037975125.1. Taxonomy (NCBI): domain Eukaryota; kingdom Metazoa; phylum Arthropoda; class Arachnida; order Araneae; family Theridiidae; genus Latrodectus; species Latrodectus hesperus. The sequence goes on from CM075851.1 coordinate 113,969,509, forward strand.
AACTATGTATATACGAACTTATATTCTAATGCAGCATAAATGCACTAGTGTAAGAACATTTAAAGAGAATTTGAAGAAAGAATTATCCAGGTTATTTTATAAAAAAATTTCAATTTCTTCAATGTGTATGTACGTATGTATATATATTATTTTCTTTATATTTCATATTTTAATTAAATGAAGAATATCTATATTTCTTGTCAAAACTAATTTATTTTTAAAATTATTATCACCATAGGCGAAATGTTCATACTTATTATATTTTAAATCTAAAAATTAGTAAAAGTAAAATAATGAAATAATTTATGGCATCACATTAATAATGCGAATACATGATTTGAATAATAATTAACATTTTTCATTTGATTTATTTAAAGAACTATTTAAGATTCTGCTAATCTTCTGATATCACACTTGAACACTATCAGAATAATGATTTCATATCTATACATTTACTTTCCCTTTTCAGCGTGTATTACAAATTGCACTCTCGACCTCAGTTGACTAAATGTAGAGTAATCTTAATAAACGCCTTGAACAATAATAAATTATTCATAAATAACTATTTGCATGAACTAGTGAATTTATATGATTTATATTCATATGTTTAAGAAATAATATTCTTTCATCTTCACTTTTAAGGATATTTATTCGTAGCCTGTTTCTAGAAAAAACTGCAATAAGAATAAAAATTACATAAATGCCTTATTATGTGATTAATCACAGTAATATAACAAACAATTCCTCAAATTTTTCCATTAGTAAGTGTTTTCAAACTCTAATATCTCGACGTAAAAGCTCTGTGACACAAAAATGCCTCTAGCATACCATAAAAATGGTAAACTCAAACAGGTTAGTTTAGGTTGCGGTGTATTTCCGGCAGCCTTTTTCTCCTGAACGAACATATTAACCACCTTGTAATTTTGAATTAAAATCAGATGATGATGAAAATAGTTAAGTTGTCCTCTTTCTATCTCAGACGCACCAGAGGAGAAAAATTGGACTTTATTGAACTTTTTACACGTAAAGGCTTTTTCAGCAGATTATTTATCTTTTTTTTTAACTGGGGATATTTTAAATTACTATTAAATCTTTTACCTACACAACAGGATAACGGAGAAATGCCTTTCCAGAACAAGCTATCACGACGCCTAACAAAATAATTTGCGATGACTTTTTAGATAAAGAAATCATATTGCATTTCCAGGGGCTTAATTTATATCAACCATTGCCGCTAAGCACACTCAACCACCTAATAATTTTAAGCAAGAAGTTGTATATTTGAGATTCATTCTTCTCTCAGCGTTTTCATGTCGCATTAATGGAAGAACAATATATTGTTATGGTTCTGTAATTATTAAAATTACATTTTAATATGAACCTATTAATTGGCAATAAAATTGAAGATTGAAAAACGAATGATATATTGGAAGTGCGGTTACTCAATGTTTACATGTTCTCTCTCTTGTTTTTCAAGTTGTTGCCAATTTCTTTCTCACAAAAATAAGTTTCTAAATGAAAACAAAAATAAGACGATAATGAGTCGCTACAATATCTTGCAGTGTTTCCACAGAGAAATTGTGGGTCACTGTATACGATATGATTATTCAGCAATTGCATGCGGTAATCTTTAGAAATTCTATTTTTATTACTGTTTGCGACACAAAACTTCATTAAATTAAAAGACTTAAATAGTTTATGTTCAACAATTTTTGACAGACCACCAGTAGCAAAAAATTAATACAACTTTTATAAGTCAAATATAAATTAAAACAATATTTCTAGACTAGTCTCTTATATAGTCAGTCAGTTTATCTGGACAATATATCTTCTTTCCCAATCACAAGTCTAGATATTTCTCAAAAAACCCGACTTTAGGTTAGTAATTATTTGCTCGAAGGAACATTTTTCGCTCATAAATGACAGATGCATCTGTTAATGAGAGAGACGATTTCATTTTTCTATATAAATTTTCCAATTTAACGTTAAGAATATTCTTCCTTTTTTTTCTTTTATCGAATGTTCAAAATTAGTGGCTGAAGGATTTGCACTCATGATTTTAGTTCAACAGTTTTTGGTTTCGATTCTCATCGCAGGACTAGATAAATATAATAATTCGGAACCTGAACTGAATTTACGCTGTTGTTTAAAAAGTGATTATAATACGTAAAACATACTTTCAGTAAATGTTTTGTATTTTTATTATAAATTTTCAGGAAAATTATTTTTTATAAAAATATACTTACCTCTAATTTTGACTAAAATTGATATACATGTTCTCCATCTCCAGATCAATGTCAAAATTGAGGGAATGTATCCTTTGATGGTGCCATCTATCGGAGGATTCTTAGAGCAAAGTCACACTTTCACTTTTTTGGTGCTCTGGTTAAACGAAAGGCGCACCTTTCTGACTTAAATTCGCATAGCTGACGGCAAATGGAGTTAGGCTTATCCAAGTGTCCTAATAACAACAAAACTGATGTACGGAATCTAAAATAATATCTATTATAATTCGTTTCCTAATGTCAGTTTTAATGTGTATATTTTTGACAACTTTTTTGCCGACTATTAGTTTTAATAATAAAATACAAATAGTTCCAATAGTTTTATAATTTTGAATCATAATTAAGTAGCAAGTTGAGAAATACCTGCTCTCAAAATAGTACACCACTCTAACTCAGGATCATTAAACGGTTTCGAAACATAATAAGTGTCTTGTCACCATCTTACTATTTAGTGTATTCCAGTATTGAATCTAATACCTTCCAGATATCAGAATGACACTTTTTTCCATTAACATACCTTTAATCTTCCAGTTTCTTCCTAATAATTTGTACGCTGTTCAGATCTATATAATTGTCAAGTTATTGTTTGAAAATTAAATTATATTATAAGTTTATTATATTTCATTTAACGAAATTAATATTAAAATTATTTGCTAGTTCATAAATCCAATGCCAATATTAAAAATCCATCATCAGTAGTTAACCGAATGAGTTTTATTTTAACAAACCTTTTTATAAGCATTGTTTGGTTTTTAAAAACAGGTTACAAAATTTAAAAAGAAACTACGTTGTAAATCGCAAATTTAATCAAGAATTCACAACAAACTATTTGTTTTTCACAATTCACGTACTCTCATCTCCATAATAAAAACATAATAATGACACAAGTACTGACAAGAAATATTTTTTTTTGTCTCTGTCTGCAATTTTTGTTTTGTTCGCTGTTATTTTACATTATCCATTCAACTCTAGTCTGTTTCAAGTTCACAACAAGAAATGCAGACGATTCTAACAGAGAAATGAATCCTGTTGACCTTGAGAGTGTGACGACTTGTCTTTGTCTTATCAAGGTTCTTGGAAAAATAAAAGAGAAGCCCCCTTGAGCTCTTATAATTTTCTCTCTTTCTATAGACAATGTAACTATAAATTTTAAAAATTATTAACCTGCTTTTACTATTTCGAGGACAATAGGAATAGTTAGAATATAGCTTGAAAATAATTTGCTTACAGATTTTAAATAGTTTTGTCCTCACAGGATATGATTTGGTGTCGACGAATTTATATTTGTGCCATTATAAATGCATTAACAAAAGTATTTTGGATATAATTTTAGCTATGTATACATATATATATATATTGTGTGTATGAGTAATGTGTGTATGCATGTTTAAGTTAATGAATGTATATAAATGGTTGAGAAGTTCCTATACAGGCGATATAGTGTTTTTTAAAAACTAAACAAAATCAGAACTCAATATAATATTAATTTTTTATAAAGTTATTTTTGGAGACGTATACAACTTTTGAAAGTACAGACTTAAATATGATAGTGAATTCTTTTTTAAATTATCCTTACTTAAACTAATTTTTTTATTTCTAAATACGATTATAATGTTACCTAAGCAGATGAGACTTTCAGTTATACTTTTCACATATGTGTGTGATAAATACTATCTAATTTATCTTGAACTAATATAGCTAAAATTATCTGAGCTGAAAACTGCATTCTTACGATTTGATGACATAACTGATGAAAGAAATAATGGTTTTGGTTCTAAAAATCATTCATTGTTCTTTTATATCATAAATGATATGATATTTTTGAATTTATTTTAATTTAGAACGTATTTTAGGCGTTTACAAACCAAATACCCCGTTCACACTGCCTTACACTCGAAACTGATTTAAGAAATATTGGTTGTTGTTCAAAACCTTATTTATCACTTGTTTTTATAAATGATACGATATTTTCGAATTTTTTTATACCTGAGCACATTTATTAAGCAATTACAGACCAAAATGACATTAATTAAGGTTATCATATTTCAAATGAGGAATACAAAACCAAAGAATGTCATTGACATACCTATTTCTTCTCTATTTTAATATAATTTTTTTGAAGTTTATTTTTAAATACTTTTGTAAATTTTTCTGTGTTATTATTATTATTTTTTAATTTTGCTTCTCTTGTATTTATTTTGATCGGTTTCAGATATTTCAACAAACATTGAAATAAGATAGCAGAACACAAGATGACGCTAAATCAGTTGAAACATATTTAAATCAGTTTGCCAAACTGATTTAAGATAAATCAATCCGAACTGATTTAAATCACAAGTAGCCACCGAGAGAAAGTTCTGCCGAGTCTTAAACGTGTTTAAAAGTGCAGTGCAAAGGGGTAAAAATGGCTTTAATTGAGATTTTGATATTTCGAACGATAAATGCTAATGCTGAGAAATTTATTTCTTTTTAAAAGTAACATTATTTCAGATGCTTAGTCAATATTTTTATACATAATCCTGTTTCATCTTTTTTTTCAAATTGTGCTTCTCTTATGTTTATTTTAATTTCCTTCAGATATTTAAAAAAACACCAACAATAATAGCAGAAAACAAAAATGGCATTAAAACAGCTGAAACATAAATTAGTTCCCCAAACGTAAGGTAATTTACTTAATAACGTAATTTACTTAAATTACAAATTGCAAACGCGAAAAAGTTTATTACTGATTTAAAGGCATTGAGAAGTACAGTGCGAACTATGTATAATGAATGCTCTCATACAGTGTATTACCTTTGTAGCGTAGAATAAAGGGTACTAGCTTAATCACTTGTGTCCATTTCATCACTTGACCATGATTAGATATTGCGAGGTGATTAACTGTGTTAATCAATCTCAGGAAACAATAAATAAATTTGGTTTATTTATCGCAGTTTAATCTTTTTTTGCTTACGGTGGCTAATTAGATCAGGATTAACTTTAAAGTAGATTCAGAACTATTTGTTCGATCAAAATTCGGTAGCAAGAAAATTAGTTCTTTATTCTTCTGAACTAAAATATAAAGGCTATGAGGAATGAAATAGTCATTTTTAAAACTGTATCTTTAATTGGTTATAAATTTTAATATAATATGCCTTTTAATAAATAAGAATTATAGAAGAATTTACCGAAGAAATTTGATATTTATAGAAATTTTATAATTTACACAGAAGAATTTTCCTGAACGAGCATTTTCTTTCTCTTGTTAAAAATTTCATATAGATAAGTTTTTTTTATAGATTTTTATATACATGAATATCCGCATACATCAAAAATTAAAATTTTAAATTTTTTATAAATCAGCTTCTGTTTATAAGCTATCTTCCCCACTTAAAATATTTACATATAAACGAAGTAAAATTCGAAACAAGTTTTTTTTTATCAGTAACTTCTTGTTTTTGGAATTTACCTGTTACAAAGAACATTTTGACTTAGTATTAATCGTTTTTTAGAAAAAAATCATTTAGAAATTGATCCGAAATTTCCAAAATACAAAAAGTAACTATTCAAGCGTAATTAAACTGAAACATTTTGTTTGAATTATATATTTCATTGCGCGAATAAAGAATTTTAACTCATTAAAATTACATTTGTTTGCGGAAATTAAAATGATTTAATGTTAATAACTGATTTTCCTCCTTTTTCCTTTTAATTTTTAATCGACTGAAGCTGTCCAAATGCGACAATTTACATGAATTATCATGAAGAAGTTTTCGTATATTTAGGCTTAATTCGTATAATGAGTCACGATTGCATTTTGGATGAATTGAAAAGCAATAATTTTATTTCTGATGAAGCAAAAGTCTTAAAGTAATTTCTGGTTTCTTAACTGAATATTTTTTGTTGAAAGATGCTATATTTATAACACTTTGGAGTTAAAGTATGCTATGGATGTAACTTGTAGAGTAAGAGATCCTAATATGCCCAGAAGTTACTTTCCTAAATATTTTGTCTAAATTATGTTTCATCAATGTGTACAAAATTAATTTTTTAACGGCTTTTAATCATATTATAAATTTATTAAATAGCGAATCCAGTGCTAATAAATTCAGAAGCTATTTTGAAAAATGTTTCATATTGTAATAATACAGAAGATTAGTTTATTACTCAGCAGCCATTTTTCGCACACTCTGGCGAATTTGTCTAAATTAGTCACAGTGTACGAAAAACGGGTGTTATTTCAAGTGGTCTCGGAACCACAACAAACATCCAAGCACAGAATGTGAAATAAACGCACGAGCTGAGCCAAAGACCAAAGAGCTAACTATTTTGGCACCAACTTGGATACATCAATAAAGAGCTACATAATAGAAATATAATGGGCTCTTATCGCTATTATGATATTTTTGGATATTTTTTTGTGCTATGATTATCCGAATCGTACCTCTCCGCTTATTATTAACATTCTTCAGGTATTTCTGCATCAACACATTTGAAAATCCAATATTAAATGGATAAAAAAGCACACGATGGACCAGAGGGAAACGAAAGAGCCGACATACTAGCGCAACAGAATCTCACCATTAAGCAACTGACAGTCCATGGCTAAGTTCCATCTAAAGTCCATCCTTAATCAAAGCTTTAATGTTGATTGGCTAGAATTCTGGGACATATCTGAATAAGAGCGATAGTTATGTTCCCCATAACTATGCTTACCAGACGTCCTGTTTTAAGACAAAATCTCGTTGTACCTTGCCGGTTTCCTCCAAGTCGCGGAAAAAATTAAATTTAATTTTATAGATGACCAAAAATGCGTAAAAATAATAAAATGTGAAAGATTATTTCGAATAATTATTTTTGTATTGTACAAAAAAGTTAAAGCTCAGAAAAATGATGGTCTACTAATAAATAATATCATCATCCTATCATCTTGTCTCGCTAACCGTGGCAATGCGCGAAGTTGTGTTTGCTAAGGAGTATTTACAGTCAAATTGGGAGCAGTGGTAGCAAGAAACTAGTAAAGATATGATTATTTCAGGTGAAGAAAAATGGCTCAGGCTGTCTTGTCAGTTGAAAAATAATCATATAACAGCACACAATCTGATCATGATTTTTAAGTATGCATTCTGCTTACCTACGGCATCAGCAATTGCATCAGCAAAGAGAATTTTTTGATGAACAAAATCCATGGACTATACATGATAAAAGCTTGATGGAAGAATCAATTGGATAGGGGGTTAAATTGTGAAGATTTTTAGAAGATTAATACCAAGAAAAACTTTCTAAAAATAGTCCTGGTCAATAATAAGTAATATATGTAAATATTACTCAAATTATTTTCCTTTATTCAAAGGTTTTCTTCTTATTTAAGTAACTCATAATGTGTAGAATTAAAATATTCAATTTAAATATATGTGCTTATCATTTATTATGAAGCTCGGTGGCTTAATGGCAGCATTTCACGCTCGCATGACACAGCTCCGAGGTTCGATCCTCGGGCTGGGCAAGGTTGACTCAGCCTTTCATCCCTTCAGTGGGTCGATTAACTGAGTACCAAGCATGTTTGGGAACTAAACACTGGGAGTCTTACGTTAGACTGACCACCTAACTGGGACATATGCTTCGCACCCCAAGGGCCTTCGGTCATGAAAACAGTTATAAGCACTGTAGGCCTTAACCAACATGGGCTGTCGTGCCATGGACTTTAATTTATCATTTATTATCACCCCAGGTTTTGGTTCCTAATCAGTAACCATTTACTCATAGCACATGAATTACCATCTAAAACACTCTAAATACTCACTAAGGGTATGTGCCCTTAAATATTCGCAACGCTGAGGGGAGTGGGTGTATTCCGGTGTCCCAGTTCAGCATTTCAGAAATCTTGCAAGCCTACCTATTACCAAAAATCCCTGCAGAACATTATTATACACTTTCTTAAGTTACTTTATGACCAGTCATTGACCATTAAAAACATACTCTTAAAGATTTGAAAGAAGTGATATGTCTATTCTCTAGCGTTAAGCAAGGAGTATTTCAATATTATTTAATAGAATATTCGATTACAAATACATATCGTATTAAATGCACTACCAACTTACCAATTGCCAAAATTCTGATGTCTGTGGACTTAAAAAATTATCTCTTTTTGCCACAGTCCAACCATCCCCACAAGAAAATGTCGGCAGCATATATTATAACTAATAGGAAAATTTACCTATTAGAAACACATTGGTAAATTTAATACAGCCTCACTGGAACTTATATTTATTGCACCCCATTAACTTAGAAAGAACACTAAACTAGTGTGTTTGTATATATCAGGAGAAAATGAAAAAAGAAATAAAAATGATACTAGTGCCAATAAGATTTTTTCTAGTCTGTTAAGGTGCAAAGGCATAAGCTTGCTAACAATTAGGTACATTCCAGGCACCTCCATTTTCGGTCCACTCTCCACTATAACATGAATTAAATTTTTAGTAAAACACCTTTTACAGTTTATTTTAGTATTCCACTTGTTTATAAATATGTTGATTACTAAATCAACACCTTTATGAGAAATAGGTACATTTGTTAATTTTTTAAAATGATAAAATGATGAATCATTTATATCTCAGAGAAATAAAGTCTATCATAATTGTTTCACACTAAATCTCAGGTGTTTGTTTTGCAGTTGGAGAAATGCTGCGCATACTCAGATTATTTTTAAGCATCACGGAAAAGAAAACAGAGAAACGAATGATAGTAAATCACCTCAGGGTTGAATGTTAATTTCGCAGGCTCGGACACGCGCCGCGGTATTTATCACTTCGTGTAAGCAACTTTCTAAATACCCTTAAAGCAACCTCTGACTAATTGAAAAAGTACTTTTGGTCGCCAAAATACCGCCGTAACTTCCTTGTGTCGTGAGAGATGTAGGCCGAGGGACCCTTGGGGCCACAGAACCGCTAGGCCCGCAGGTATTTTCTACGACATTTTCTGCGGATGTGAACCTGAAATGGTGACATCTCCCGTTGTAGATGTTATTTTTCATTTACTAAACGTAAAAATGGCGGGAAAAAGGAAATACCATTTCGATTCAACAAGAATTTATTTTATAAAGAATAAAAACAAGGGCGACATTTGAAGGTAAGAAAGCAAGGTGAAGGTTTACAGATTTTAAAGGAGAAAATTCTTAGTTATTTTGAATCAGCATCAGAATATTAATAAGTTTTCAAATTCCTTGAAAATTTTTGATTTCATACTTTTGATCGATTTGTTTGTAAGGATAATAAATAATTTATATTATAAGTATTTGTATGAGGCATGAGAAATTGAAATCAAATATCAAAAATGATGCAAGCAAATTTTAATTATCGCTGAGCATTAGAACCTGAATTGTAAAATTCACCATTTTTTTTAGAATTATTCAATTCTTTAAATATAAATATTAGATATTGATATGCTATTTTGTACTTTTCTCGGGTGCCCGTTTCAGCCGATTGAGAAGCTATGTAACACAGCCAAACATCTCATAATCTTGAATCAAGATCAACACACAGACGAAATTCAAATTTAAACATTAATCTTGAAGCCCCAGCTCTACATTGTATTTCAATGAAGAGTCATAGAATCTCATAAGGTCTTCAAAGTGCTTAGGTTCTATCTGCTCGATCGTTTTTAGTAGTGCCAGGTACAGATTTCGCAACTTTCTAATCATAAAAGAGAACAAAATATTGAATTTTTTAAAATTTTGCTAATATAATGTGAATAATAAAATGAATTCCAAAAGTCATATAATGAAAAATAAATGGATTGTCTATTATTGAATAAAATCATCGATTCTTAAAAAAAAAACGATTTTAAAATCAGATTTCAGATTTTGAATCATTTACTTCAAGAAACTTAAAATGATATATGATTTTTATTGAACATTTAAACAACGGTAAATGTACTGTTGATGAGAAGGGATAAATTTTCCAAATAATTTATGAAAATTCTTTGTACTTATTGAATACTTTTATCCGAAGTTTTTCTAAGTTTTAAAATTAAAGATATTCCATAAATTCGAAATCTTTTAAGATTCTTGTGTACATTATCAGAATTTTAGAAGATCTCGAATAGATGAAATATCTTTAATTTTCAAATTTTTCGCACAAAAATATTTAAAGAATACAAAAATTTTTTGTAAAGTATGAATAAAAATTAAAAGTAAGACGAAACAAACATTACAAATTTTTAAAATATGTTTCGTAAATTTGCAGAATTTTTTAAGTACTACGAATAATTTTAATTTCAGAATTTGTCTTTCACATAAAAAAAAAAAATCTGAAAGAATTTGATAATATATAGAAAAAATAAACACAGATTGTGGATAGGATGCAAGAATTTTTTAAAATTATTCTGGATGGGTATCAGAATCTATAAGTATTTTTCGAATCCCACAAATGTGTTTAAATTTCAGAATTTTCAAAGCTTTTACTTCAAAACAGTATGAAGAATTTTCTTAAAGTATGTAGAAGAAAAATAAACAGGCAATATCAGAGACGGAACGAATTTTCTAAATTATTTTGAATATGCATCAAAATCTTATACAAGATTTTTCGAATCCCACAAATATATTCGATTTCATAATTTTCCTTTTCTTTATACCAATAAATAAATAAAAATTAAGAAGAAAATCTTATAAAACATTGAAAAAAATGATAACGAAAATAGAATGGTAAGATGAATTTTTGAAATTATTCAAAATATATAAATAATAATAATAATAATAATAAACATCTTGATCACACACATATTTTTAGTTTTAGAATTTTTAATGCTTTATCTTAAAACATTAAGGAATATAAATAATACTCTAACAACATAACTTAAGAAATATAAGTAACTCTTTAAACTGTGGTAAATTTAGAAATAATTTGAAATAAACATAAGTAAAAAAGATTATATATTTCCAAAAAATTCCTATAATTTATGCTTTTAAAAATTTAAAAATGTTAAATTATAAATAATTACTAGTATTTACTTTGTCGTAAAAAAACTGGAGTTCGAATAAAAATGCTGTTTTAAGAATTTATTTTTTAATGTTTATATGTTGTATTAGAAATATTGAAGGGATAATACAAAACTGATTCACAAATTCTTCAAAAAAATGTGAATCTTGATGAAAAATGAGTTTGTATGAACTCCTGAATTTTCTTGGCTCGCCCCATTGGCACCAGAAGTAGAGGACGACCGAAACTCCGATGGCGTGACTGCCTTGAAAACGACCTAAAAACACTAAAAGTGACAAACTGGATGACCTTGTCCAAAAATAGATGGTCCTGGTATGCACATCTGAGGAGGGCAAAGGCCCACCCTAGGCTGTCAGGCCAATGAAGAAGAAGAAGATGAACTCCTGCGGAAACAATCCAACATTCTTGTCAAAATTTCGCTAATTCTAACAAAATTGTATTACACCAATAAACCTTAACTTAGCTTATATTGTAAAATAAACAGATTTTATTAAATTTGATAGTGAGAATAATAGTTAAACTTATTACATTTTATTTCGTTTAACAATTTAAATTATTTTATTACAATACACGTATCCGCGTGCGCATCAATCTCTATTGACCAAAATTGTTAAACATTCAAGGGTAGCTGTAAAAACATTTTAATATCCATGGGGTAAATTTCCTTCCAGGAGTACTTTTCATAGATAATTAGCCGTATTTACTTGTCGCGAAGGGAGAAACCCGAGAAAATCTCAACCACCCACCTCTACAGGCATGTTTGCAAAAGACAGAAGCGCAATATCTATCTTCCTTTGCTTGGTGATAGGACATTGGAATCAAATAAGGGACATTTTGTTCAAAAGAGAGTTGTTCTACCTTTAAGCAAATGTAACTCAATAACCAATTTGCTTTGCCATTTTTTTATTCACCCTCCTCTCTACGCCTTCCAGTAAACGGACCTTTGAGACTACGAATTCTTTAATGTGCATATGTCCCCTTAACATGATAATTTTGAGCTGTGACAAGCATAGAATTCGCCTAGTTAAATCAGGATATCGCAACCTTAATAACTTAATTAAATGCTTCCCTGTAATTAATTTGGAGATCAGTGTGGAAGGGGGTACCCTTGGATGGAAGACAAATTTCGCGACGAATATTGGTGATAAAATTTTTTTTCTGGTAAATCTATCTTAATTTAGCTTTTGTGTATCAGCTATCTTGTTAGTCACATCTTGGTTCTCACTAGACTTGGATACTATTTTGGCGTCAAAGAATCGCCCAAAAATATAAGGGGTACCTGATTGTAAATTTTTCATGGGAATGTTTGATTTATTCATGGGAATGTTTTGATTAAAATAAAAAAAATTATATTTCAAGATTCTCATTTTGTAAAAATGGATCTGTGTTTAATTTCAAGTTTTTAGATATTACTCTAATGCATGGGTTCCCAAACTTTTTTTTTCTCGTGGACCTCTTTCAAAGTTTTACTATTTTCGGTAGACCCCCTGCTGCTACATTTCTAGGGTATTCCGAAAACTGCTAAAAAATATCACCCTAAATTGGGGGTGTTAAGATGAAAAAAAAGTAGCACATTTTCCTTTTTGTGTACTATTTATTAAAATAATACTTGTGCTATTATCTATTTTTCGATTCAATTCTGTGTTTGAACTGAGTTTCGAATATTTTTGAGTACCTACCTAGTGAATCCTACCTGTCTACGTTGATAGGTAAATCCAAGCCAAAATATTTGTCCTTTATTATAAAAACCAGAAAATATTTCGTGGACACCCAATTACAACTTGTGAACCCCAGTTTTCTTTTCATGTCTATGTGGATCCTCGTGTGATCTCCTATGGACCCCTGGGGGTCCACCTTGACCACTTTGGGAACCTATGTTCTAGTGGCATTATCATTTGATTGTAACATTTTCAGAATGGAAATTTTTTTTAAGCCACCCAGTTAATATCGAGTTTTAATCTTTTGCTACAATATCTTGTGCAATATAATTTCATTCTTTAACGTATGAAATTGCATTATAAATATAAACGCTTTATTCATCATTAAGTCTTTACAGTGTAGTCAAAGTTCATTTTAAATTTTCAAAATTTCAGCATAATCAGAATACATAAGATGGTATCAGATGCATGAGATGGTAAGTTTTTTTTATTTATATTTTTTATGAAGTATTAGTTCTAATCTTTTCGTGACCAAGGGGAAGGAAAACCGCATTGCTTAGTCTTTTAAGTTAAGAGTTCAGTCGAATCGCTCAATTTTTGTTCAACAACCAATAACTGGGTGCTGAATCTCAGCTTTATGTGGGCAAGTTAATCCCATATATATTTTGTATAGTGTAATATTTGAGTCCAATAGAAGCCTGTGTTAAGCATCTGTAAATCTTTGTTTCGTTTCTGTGTTCCCATTTATTGAGTAAGAGCGTGGGAGTTTTTCAGGTTTTCTATTTTGCTACAGTTGAAAACTCTCAAGGAAAGGAAACCCATGTTGTGTGCTTAAATACATTCTATAGGAATTTAAAAGTTAAGCTACCCTCATCATAGGCGTCAAATTCTGTTAGTATTTGTAATTGGTAGTTTTCTATGTTATTTTTCTTATGTAACAGGAATACGGTACATTACCTATAAAAACAATTCCTCCTGAATAGCAAAATATGCCATGGATGATAAAAATCCTTTTAAGAGCTTTCAGCTATCAGGCTGAAACGTAATAAGCATGATGATCATGATTGATCACATCTCACTCAGACACACTGAGTTTGACACGTGTTCAGCATTCCCGAGTGTTCTGCTTTCAATTGCTGAAGATGGTGGGATAATCATGTATTTCATGCATAATAGTTTTGCTAGCAACAAACAGTTAAATTTTGCGATATTTGCTTACATATAAGCCTATCGATCTATAAAAAAGTACTTAAAATCTACTTTCGTCAGTCTAAAAACAAAAATTTAGATATAAAAATGCTAGATTCGGCCCATTTTCACTTACTCATCTGAAACGTGGACATTGACTGAGAAGGACAAAGAAACCATCTCCATTTTCGAAAGAAAAACTTTAAGAAGCATCTTTGGTGGAATAAAATGTGAGAATACATGGCGAAGAAGAACTAATTCTGAGAGCTCTATAAACTATATAAAGAACCAGATATTGTTAAATTTATCCCAGTACAGAGATTAAAATGGGCAGGACATTTGAGCCGGATGAGCGATGAGCGACAACCGGGTGACGAAAAAAAAATTTCTTGGCTCGCCCCATTGGCACCAGAAGTAGAGGGCGACCTAAAAACACTAAAAGTGACAAACTGGATGACCTTATCCAAAAATAGGGGGTCCTGGTATGCACTTCTGAGGAATGCAAAGGCCCACCCTGGGTTGTCAGGCCAATGAAGAAGAAGAAGAATAAGCCTATCGATTCTTTTAAACTAATAGAATGTTTTAATGAAGTTTTTAGTTTTTTAAGACTAATGAAGTTTTTATCAACTTTTGCTGCGATTATATTTTACTACAAATAACTAATCCACATTAATACATTTGTAGATTTTTTCTATAAAATGAGCAATGATTATTTAAATTGTTTAATGAGAATAATTAGTTAAACATCGCTTGAATGACTATTGGTCTTCCATTAGGCCTAACCAGGATTGGTTGTTTAACTCTCTGAAGTGGTTTGGAGTCCACATTCAATAGTTGATCCCAGATGAATTTGCTCTCTTGTGTGAGAAAGGACAATTTAGTGCTGAACATAAAAATCGAATTTTTATGCATTAGGTATGAAAATGGCTAAATAAAACATTTATAGATAAACTGATTTTGTTTTGTTAAAATATACTATCTTCACTTATTCGTAACTTTAATAGCCTTGTGAGATAAGGCGTGGAAAGTAATGAGACTCATATATGTCTCATGTGTGTGATGATAATCTTTCATTAAATGTATGATCAATTCTTTCAACTAATGTACTGCAGAAAAAAAATGTGGGTGTCTGTGTGTCAAAGGCGTGGATTCAAAGGGGGATATTATATATATACTGCTTGACATTGAAAATGGAAGGAGTTCCCAGAAAAAGACGAAACTTGACAAAAAGAGAGACATGGCAACGAAAAATAAGTGAAATGTATTTTGAAATAACATGCATTATATAGAGCGAAAACAGGACAGTTCAGTAAGTTGCAGGACCACCGTAGATGGCGATACACGCAGCAACACGTCTAGGCACAGAATCAATGAGAGTACGGATGGCGCCTTGAGCAATGCCTTTCCCTTCTCTGTCAACCATTTGCCAAAGTGCGTCTTCTTCAGGAGGCAGTGGCAAAGTCTGCAAATAGGGTCCAATTATATCCCAAAAGCTGTTAATTGATGAGAGATTTGGAGGGCAGAGTGACCAAGGAACTGCTGTACATCTTGCAGAGCATGTTGGCAATGTGCAATCGGGCGTTATCCTGTTGATAAAGGACATGGAACATCCTCTGAAAGTAGGGGAGTGTCACCGGCCCACAGCACATTATCCAAAAAATATTGGACTGTCATACTTGTCGTGAATACGAATTAGAAGTGACCTGGAATCGTACGCAATGGTGCCCCAAACCATGATGAAGCTTTGTCACGCGTTGTGTGTTTCACAATTGCTGCAGTATTGGACATGTCTCCACGTCATGTCACCCCACTCCTATACGTTGATTATCTCTGAAGATACAGAAGCATGACTCATCTGAGAAGACGATCCTGTGCCACTCCGTCGTCAACATCGTTTTAATACGTCACCATTCCAGAGGTTGGCATCTTTGCTGTGGGGTCAATGGCAGTCTTCCTAACGGACGACATGAGCGCAGGTTCTGTTGACAATGTGGACGTGTCCAGGTACCTGCCAGCTGTTATTTTCCGTAAGGCTCAACCTCTCCTTCTCAGTTCGATCACAATGTCCTCTGTAAACTCATCTGTCTGCTTCGTCGATGATGGCCTGGCATTCTCGGCAAATACAGGAATCTTTGGTAGGAAGAACAAACTTTCAAGGATTATTTTTCAAGCAGCAATGTTGGCGTGAACACGTCCACTCTGCTAGTCCTTATCCTACGTGCGCTAGACATTTACGCATTTCACATCATTTGCATAACTCAATATATATATATATATATATATATATATATATATATATATATATATATAAGTAGTATATATACTTGCATAAACACACATATACACACACGTGTTTATGCATGTATGTACCGTCTAACAGGAAATTTTAACGAAATAAAATAAAGCAGTTATTCGTGTAAATGAAGATTTTCACAATGAAATGTGGAAGAACCATTCTGTTTCCGTATTAATTTTGTAAGAGGATAAATTAGTTTTTAATCAAAATTCTGCAATAGTTTTTTCGGGGAATTTCTTTTCTGATTGCTGCAGGAAATTTGGATTCAACTTATTTCATACACACATGTAATTTATTTTTAACTTATTGTTCTAAATACAAGTCCTATTATGCGATTTCTCTTTCCCAGAACAACTACAAGTTTTGTAAATTTTCAAAACATGATTTAAAATCTGCTAATTTTTAAAGTATAAAAGCAGTTGCATTAAAAAATAGTTGGAGGATCAATTATTTTTTTTGCTTCTCTTTCATTTTAATTGTCTATCATTAGTTTATTTATAGAATACCTAGTTATTTCATAGAATAACTAGGTATTCTATAAAATAACTGCATTATATACTTTAACGGTAATATATATATTGTGAAACATTTGTAGATTTACGTCTTTTTCTTTTCATATCAAGCTTATCAATTAACAAAATGATATTTATTAGACTTAAGTAAATCAAGTGTTATATTATTCAGTGGGTATTTAGTTATCTGAAACACACACGAAGGTAATATTTTGAAAAATTATGTAGCGTTTTCTATAATTTATTTTTATAAAAATTTTTTGGGAGTATAAAATATTTTGAGTATTTATTTGGAAAATGAAAACTATTTCTAAAAAAATTTAAATCCATATATAAATAAATTCAATGTGTATTCTTAAAAAAATAGCTACAAATGGTTGAATTTTTCAAAAACATGTTGCTGCCATTTTTGTTTGGATGAGATATATTTTAGTTATCTAAAATGGTTTTATTAATTTTATATAATTTGGAAAATTTACTATCGGCTTTATTTTTCTAAATTTTTTTATAATGTTTATTTTAGCATAACGTATTGTATATAAATATGAACTATATTGTTTACATTCAAGATGAAATTTAATTTTATATTTTGGTGAACAAATTGGTGAAAGTAAATAAATTTAATGTTTTTTTATTTCTAAATTTTAATGTTAACATCACTGTCTTATTAACTACCCGATTTCATATTTATGTGTTGTTGCTCTGTCTGTTAAAATTTACAAAAAAATGCATTTTTTTTTAACCGAGCATGTAAAAAAAGTTTTTTACACATTTCCATAATTCATTAAAAGTTGATATTAATCTTTCTCCAAACTTCTCATTTGTAAAATAGAATAACATAAATGTGTGCAAAACTTGTACTTTAGAAAGATTTAAAAAATGTGTATTGAATATTTTAAATTAAATAAAATAGAAGAAAAATAAAAATTCTTATACTTTCTTTGATTCTAAATGCATTAACCATTCTCTGTTGCAGTTATATTTACATGTGAATTAAGTATGCTAAAATACATTTAAAACTTTTATAAATATTGTTTTAAGTCTTTATCCTAATATAATGAAAGAATAATGCTTTCATTATATTAGGATATAGTATATTATCATTCATATTCATTAGATATAGTATATTATCATTCATATTCATTATATTAGGATATACTAAATTTTTAATGTCTTAGTTGTATTAAAATTGTTTTGTTTTATTTCAGGGAATCTGAAAAATGCTGTAGAGAATATAACTTCTCTGTAAGTCATAGCTGTCCACGATGAGACGATTTTGGTATGCCAAATATGTCGTGACTTTGCTGGCGTCCGTTGCTCTGACGTTTCATTTACTCCGTTTGGGGATGAATGATACATCCAATGAAGTTGACAACATCATTTTCTCTACTCATCTCGAAGAATCCAAAGAAGTCAACCCTTCGCCAACGATTTACGCCTTCACGAAGAGTGCCAGTTATTTAAGACGTAAACTTTCCCAGGGTAGTCCTGCTCCCATGAGGGAAAAATATATATCACCAAAATGGACAGTTCTACCAGGAAACATAACTATACATGAAGGTACAGAATACATCCCTAACTACGTCTCTTTCGACATCAATCCTATCAATTTGTGCGATAGCTTTGATGAGAACCGAACTAAACTGATAATATTCATTGCTTCGAGCATTGACCACTTCGAACAAAGAAGAGCCATCCGTGAAACTTGGGGCCTCAAATTACTCCAGCTGGCATACAACTACAGGATAGTGTTTCTTCTAGGAAAGCAAGAATCAGAAGACACACAAACTCTGGTGGAACAAGAAGGATACCGATTTGGGGATTTAGTTCAAATAAATCTGACGGAATCATTTCGGAATCTCGGCAGGAAGTCTGTGGCTGGATTCCAGTGGACACAGGACTTTTGCAAAACAGCCGATTTCGTCATGAAGACCGACGATGATATTCTGGTGCATATACCGAATTTGTTGTCAGCTTTGCAAGGTATTAATACCACTGAACCTCTCCTTCTCTGCCACGAAAATAGGAGACGGCAAATTCTGAGAAAAGAACTGCTGGATCAGGTATCACTGCCACCAAACTATTACAAGTACGAAGTATCGGAGAATGAACTGCCGGGACAGTATTATCCTCCTTACTGCTCGGGTATGGCATACGTATTTTCGAGTTCTGTCCGAAACTGGCTTCTGGAAGCCAGCACGGTAACGCCTGTGTTTTTCATTGAAGACGTCTATCTGACAGGTTTTTGCCGCCATAAGGCGGGAGTCCTCATAAAACCACATCCGGGCATCACCTTACGACCTCCCATAGACTTTTACCAGGCTTCTTGTATTTTTCGAGACGGTCGTATTACGTCGCAAGAAGTGGGCGTTGATGAGCTTCGGAAATTATGGGTGGAACTCAACACCCAAGGTTTCTTTTGTCCGCAATTACTCGGCTACGCCCACGCACGGAAAGAATTTGCTTAATGTGTCAACATGTAGCTGGTTGCCCTAAACAGACTAGTCCACACGCATTTGATTGTTTCATGAATTGCTAAATAGCACTTGCTAAACATCCGAACCTGTTTCATTTTTGTTGGCCAAATGACATACTTTCGATTTTTTTACTATGTTAAGTTAAACTTGTATTTGTTTTAAGCAATTAATCAAAAAATCATCAATAAATATTCTATTAAAAATATCTTCAAATTATTTCACTTGAGTTATTGCTATGCTTTCTGTTTAACAAATGAAGTTTATATATATATATATATATATATATATATATATATATATATATATATATATATATATATATATATATATATATATATATATATATATATATATATATATATATATAGTCATGTTTTCAAAAATAACTAAAAATAAAAATATATTGAATTAAACAAATCAACCATGTTTGATTTAAACAGTGATTAATATCACACATTTTAAAATAAATCTTTGAATATTTTATTGTTTTCTAAAAGTTAACTATACCAGAAAAAGATCTTAAAAAGTTTTATATTCTGAAAAGGATATTAAAATAAATTTTTCAGTATAAAAAAATTCTATATTTATAAAAATATAAATTTGAGAAAAATTATATTGTGAAACATTTTTTTAACAATTTATGCTATAAATCAAACATTCAAACAAATACTGATTGAGTGCTGGATTGATTTAGTCAAGCATATTCGAATAAACCAAAAAATATATTTACTAAAGTTATTATCACAGCAGTTCAAATTTGCAGCTGATTCAAATTACTACCACATACTATCTATCCGTATGGTTTATTAGAGAAAGATGAAGGAAAAATATTTATTAAGTTTTTATACATGAAAAGTAATTTCTTTCAAATATATACATTTATGAAAATTGATATGGGTAAGGAAAGTAAGGAGTAGAGATAAATTTTCTGGACAAACTTAATTATTGCATAAATTCCTTTGATTTGTAAAAATAATATATTCATTTAATTTCTATTTTCGCTTCATTATATATATATATATATATATATATATATATATATATATATATATATATATATATATATATATATATATATATATATATATATATATATATATATATATATATATATATATATATATATATATATATATATATATATATATATATATATATATATATATATATATATATATATATATATATATATATATATATATATATATATATATATGGACGAGAGTTTTGCAATCTGGATCTTAGAAGTATAAAATATTTAGTTCACAAAACAATTTTCCGAAAAAATTCCGAAAGAGTCTCATAAAATGTGCAAGAATTCTATTTAGTATGATAAAATCAATATATTCTTTGAAATTCAGTGTAGGAAATATTTTATTTTTATCGTAAATTGATTCACCAATTTAAAAATATTCTCTGATGTTATAATTTTGAAATTGGAGAATCAAATGGAAATAGATCTACTTTTTATAATTTATACTTTTTCTAATTTCTTAAATAGGCTATGTTATTGAAAAGGGTTTCCAGTTGTCTATTTATACTGATCAAAGCCACCAAATACGAACATCCGCTTCGTAATTTTGAACAAAAATCAAGTGACATAAATGACATTTGAGCTTTGAGCCGGCATCCTATTCTACTAGTTAAGGCGCATTTACGAAGATTCATTGAATATAGACTTTTCACTTTGTGTAGGGTTTTTCAGTACAATGGCCTATCTGTTGGGTCAGGTACCAAACCATTTACCTTTTAGTCACAATGTTCAAACTTTATTTGTTTTATAAATATTTTAAATTTGATTTTATTTAATTTTCTCTGACTAACATAAACCACTTCTGTTTCATTCATGTAAATATTTCATTTGAATGTATTGGTCAAAATCTTATTTTAGCATGGCTATTTATTTTGGCTCCTCTTGGACAGTCTTCATCTGTCCAAGAGGGACAATAACAAACAGATGTTCCTTAGTATGGGATATGCCCTCCCCTTATTGCAATGGTTGCTTCGCACCGTCTCCCCATATTCAGTCCAGATTGTCAAGCAATTCTTGTGGTAAGAGTGCCTAATCCTCAATCAGCATCTGCTTCAGTTGCTGCGTGTTTCCGGAGAATTCAATGCGTCTCCCCAAAGCATCTCACACATGTTCTATGGGATTTAAATCAGGTGAGTACGCTGGTCAAACCATTCGGGTGATGTCTTCACTTTCCAGTAGCTGCTGAACAGCATGAGTCCAACGTGGCCGTGCATTGTCATCCATAAAAATGAAATCTGCTCCAATGGCACCTGGGAACAGACGCACTTGGGGAAGGATTACCTCCTGACAATAGCGATCTCCAATTACAGAACCTCTGTCGAAAACGTGGAGCTCAGTTCGCCCGTTCAGCATAATGCCTCCCCAGACGAGAGCTCCAGGAACACCATAACTGTCTCTTTCCGTTATGTTACTGGGATGAAACCGTGTCCCAACCTCTGTCGAAATCAAATGACGTTGAGAATCGCTTGTGGCACTGAAACGACTCTCATCTGTGAAGAGGACGCGACTCCATTGATCAGATGTCCAGTTTTTGTGCTCTTTGCACCACTCTAAACGGTGCCGCCGATGGCGAGCTGTCAACGGAATGCAGCGTTCGGGACGGCGGGCGAATAGGCCACCTTTGTGAAGGCGTCTGGCCACAGTAAACCGCGACACTTGTCGACCCGTTGCTGTACACAGTTGCTGATCAATGGGACTTGCTTACTGGTTTCAGGTTTTTTTCGCCTGCAGGATGATATAGCGGTCACCCACTGCAGTTGTTTTCCTGGAGAGGCCACCACCAACCTTTCGAACAGCTGTACCTGTAGTTCTGAAGGCTTTCTAAGTCCACGAAACGACACTTTTGTTGATTACGAATTCTTTATAACCACTGGTCACACTATGCCCCTCCTCCAATTTTCCAATGACTCTTCCACGTGTGAAGTCGTCCATGTGATTTCTTCAAGCCATATTTCACGGACACACTCACTTGCACTTGAAACGAAAGTCTTTAATTGCTCCTCCGTCCTTCCTTTTATTGTAGGCTTGAACTGCACTCGCCGAGCGCACGCGTTTTGCATACGCTCACGTCACCTCTGACGTTTTGCCACTGATATTTGCATACGCACGAACTTTCTACTGAATCACGTGTTCATTGCACTGATCGCAAGAACTCCTTTTATGCAATTTCATGGCTATCTGTTTAAAATTTACATTGTTGCTTAAGTTTTGCACACCAGTGTATTTTCGAATTGGTAACTCAGTCAACGTTTTGATTTCCATCTAACATTTCAATGGGGTCAATGTTTTAAGTTTTAATTTAGCATTTCTGGGCTTCAATTCTCACTGTGGGGAGAAATTCCTAGTGTTCTTTCACAGAATCTACTTTAAGGAGTAAATGTCAGTGTAGTCAGTATTTATCTAAAATCGTTAATGTAAGAAACAAATCAAATTTTCTCGTTTTTAGAAAAATCAATACATTTCTTTCTATAGT
Organism: Latrodectus hesperus; assembly: GCA_037975125.1. Classification (NCBI taxonomy): domain Eukaryota; kingdom Metazoa; phylum Arthropoda; class Arachnida; order Araneae; family Theridiidae; genus Latrodectus; species Latrodectus hesperus. The sequence continues at coordinate 113,992,406 of CM075851.1, forward strand.
TATGACTATTTCTTACTTAGTTACGTAAAAATGATACATATTCTTCCATTGTAATATAAAATCACAAATAAAGTGATGATTAACTTTATTAGATTTGCATGCTTTATTTTTTTACACCTAAATAAAAGCAAAATATTGCTTTGCTTTGAACCATATATCTATAATAGATAATAAGTTGTTTTCTTATAGTAAATTTTAAATGCCTTGTGTGTCATGTTTATATTTTAACAAAATTTTTTGTATTTTTGTAAATATTCAAATCGATCATATTAAAGCATTCATCTAAAAGGTAAGTGACATGTATAAGAAACTATAAATCACGAATGCCGGATACAAGAATACAATCAAGGTTTATAAAATCATTACCATAATGTGAGGTCTTATTACTTGTTTTATGTGAATAATATACTACTGAAAGTTTTCTTGCCATAAGACAATGGAATATCTTTTTTATTTACATGACAGAGGAGGTTTCTTTCCAGAAGTTTTGTTATATCTAGCATTAGAGATGACAGTAACCTAGCAACAAGCGGTTTGTTGCCAATTGTTCAGTGCAGTAATACAATGGATGCTATTACGCACTTATGAATGTAAGAAGGTTCTTACTCCTAAAATTGTTTTGAATTTCTAAAGAAATTCCATTCACATTAAAAACAAGAAAACAAGTATTATTGTTGTTTATTTAGCATCAATTTACGACTACCTGAAAACACATTTCAACGTAATGAAAATTAATTTAATTAGAAGAATTTTTATCATATTATTTTATAATTAGCTTATTAGATTTCCTTGACTAACGAGATAAATTGAATGAACCTTGACTTAGGAATTTCTGTAATGTTATTAGGTATCAGTTTAGTATTTCTGGAAACTCTTCTAGTTGAGTAAAAGAAACTTCGAGTTATGAAGTGTTTTGGTAATATATTAATTTAACATAAATTTAGGAATTTCCATTGAAATTATAATGACTGAAATGAACTTTAAATTAGGAAGAATTTTCATTCTCATATTGGATATCAGTTTGGTAATTTTTATTATATATTTTACTATAAATTACCAAATTGAATTAATTAAGTAATATCAGTAATCCTATAAGCTATTAATTAAACTCTCCAAAATTTAAACAAAAATCGAGTTATGTATGAGAAATCTCAAATTACAGCTTGCAAGACAAATTTCTATTATTTTACTGGGATTTTCAATAAATACTGATGTATACTACTGGTCCGACTTACGTTTTCCTTGTTCTTAACTTATTTGACGATAAGTCTTTATTTTATTATTGGTCATGAATTTGATATTTTTGGAAAACACGTTTAAGAAAAAGTAATTTCATATTTTAATGCTAGTTTAAAAATTCATAAATTTTGAAATAATATGAGTGAACTTTGAGTGAAACAAATTTTAATTTTTTTAAATATTATTATAACATCAAATCTGGACTTCCCATAAACATTGACAAAAAGGATTGGATATCTGGGGGAGTTTTTATTATATTCGTTAACATCACTTCAAAACTATCTCATAGAAATTATAAGCGGTATATTGATATAAAGAGAGTTGATTTATTTAGATAATTTTACAATTTCATATTGAAATAAAAAAGTATGTATCTTGTATTTCAATCCTTATATTTGAAGTTGCATGTTTTGGATTATTGATGAGATTTAAGACATATCTGATTTAAAAATTAAAATATCAATATAATAATCAAATTTAAAGCTTAATTAATATAATAAGAAAATATTATACCTTCACATTCACACAATATATTCTTATTGCTAATTTAATCTGATTTAAGCATTCATTCTGATTCTTTTACTGCATAAGAAAGCAACACAAGTACTCTCTTCGCTTAAAATAACTAATCAATAAAATGAATTGATGATTAATAAAATAATTGATAGGTTTAATATTGCTTCAAAAGCGAGCAATCCTGCGCCTTTTTTCCTTGAAGGTCTTAATGAGGTCAGCGTTCCCGTCATGCTTGAGACTGTGGTCCACGTAATCAGGGCCTAAGATCTCTTCTTCCAGGGGCATGCGCAGTCCGAGTGTCTTATGCACGGCCTGTGGAACAATACAACCTAATCAAAAGGAGTCACTAAAAATTACGGCATAAAATGTGCATTAAAATCTATTCAACGTATTTCGTTTTTGAACTAAATTAGTAAATATGGAACTTTCAAGAGTTTCATGTGACCTTTAATACTTGTCTCATTCGATGTTGGGAATGTAATGCTTACAGTTGCAAAAATATTTCACTGAAGACTTAAGTTGAATTTATTAAATCTAGATAAAATAAATTAAATTTCATAAACACAATCAATTTAATGTTAAATATTTAACTTATATTAATTAAATTTTTTTTAAGGAATTGAATAACATAATCATACAAGAAAGGATGACGCTAAAATGTATAATATTTTTCTGTTGATAAGTGTAGAAAAAGTAAATTAAATTGAATAAAACAAGCAAAGGAAAATTGGGAAAAAAAAGAAATTTTAATGTTTTATAATTTTTTTAATGCTTTAGCAGTTCAGGTCCCTTTCTGTCAAATTAAGTAAAGGGTATGATTTATTTAAGCGGTTTGGTCCTTGAACTTGGATTCTTCAAGGATTGGAATACTTTTGCTTATCCTGATTTTCGTACTGGAGTGATGCGTATGTTTCATCAGTGATCAGGAATTTCGCTTATCAAGATTATGTACTTCAAATGTACATATAGTGTATTAAATATTCACATGATTTCTTATATGATAGTCACAAGCTAAATATAAATTATTAGAAATATCCGATTATTTAGCAATTGATATTAAAAATGATGATTTTTTTTTGATATGAGTTAAAAAAATCCCAGCAAAATATATTATTTAAGAGGCTCTGAATTTATGCATTTTTTCAGCAGTTTAATAAAAAAGTTGTTTTTATACTTTAATTGTCGAGACTCGGATATCAAGAATCTGACAGGATTGAATAATAACATTTAATAAATAATGACTAAAAATTTGATAATTTATCAGTCTGATTAAAGGTAAGTTAAATATATTCTTTGATAATACATGTATTATAAATTTCTGACAGTGTAAATATTTTTATATACATTCCAAAGTTTTCTTTTAATTATTTCTTCTTATTCGTTACTTAATTAAATTTTCGGATATATTTGAAGAATTTATTCTAAACATATAAAAGAAGGTTCTCTAAAATTCTTCTTCAAAGATCAAAATCATAAAAAAATGATTAAAGTATTTTCATTGTACAAAACAATAATATTTATTATACATTAGTTATTTTATTTATTTGTTGTTTATTAAATGATTCTTTGGATTCATTATTAATGAATTTTATGATTTATATTGAAATGAGATTTGTATTGATCCAGAATGTCAACTTAATCACAAAGAATTATATTTAAAAGGTTGACGTAATTGTTTATTTTACCATTTGATTTAAAATCTGCAGATAACTTATCATACTGAAATCGAAAAAACATAATTGTTATTACTGTATTTATAGTGCTGCCATCTAGTAATAATTTATGGAACTGAAAAATGATTCCTATTAATTGGTTGATATTTTTAAAACTTCTTAAGTATTGAATAAAAAATGTAGATATTTAATGACGAATATTGCTTACAACTTTTTCTATTTTTAAATTACATTTTATTTTAATTTTAAAGGGATATAAATAAGGGAAATAGCCACTGCATTTTATGGAAATTGAATTGAGAAATAGTAATTATATTATTAAATTATTTCCTTCTGTATAGACATTAATTTTTACTGTAATCATTTTCAAATAGGAAAAAAATATTGATTTTTAATACAGAGAGGAAAATAAATTGATTTTTATAATTATAGCAGAACGGGCTGTAGTAATTTCAGAGGTAAATCATAACATATATCATAAAAATTTTCTAAAATTTTCAATAATTTAAATTTTTATCGATACGATCTGATTATGTATCCATGTATATCATGCTTCATTGGTTTATATATATTATTTATTCCATTGGTCTAGATATGTTATGTGATTACATATTTTTATGACTTATTGTAGATAATAATAAACTAAATAAACTAACGTAGTCAGTAGAATATAAAATTTAATCTAACGTATATCTGCAGTGTTCGGATTCTAAAATTTCCGAATATTTAAAATTTAAAAACTGTAAATATAAAAAGCAATTTTATGAGGTTTTCTTCTGAGAAAAGTGTAGTAAAGATAATTGTTATATAAATATTTCATAGATGGCAGCACAACATTTTAATTAATTATAAACCTAAATATTTTGTCAATAATTAGTTCTGTATAGAATATTTTTGTTATAATAAAAATTAAAACTGTCTAATAATTTCAATAGTGTCAAATGATATTATCTTTAATTAGTTTGTAATTTATTATTAATATAATCCACAAATTATGTATATAAAATTTAATAAGTCCATTTTAAATTATCTTTGAAATATCAAACAAGTATGAAGAATTTATTATTTATTTTTAAAAAATGAAAAGCAAAATTTTTTCGGCATGATTAATAAAAACAAAATAACTTGTAACTGAAGTTTGGATTTTACAACTGTAAATTATTTAAAACCTATATTACGAATGAATTACGAAAAATAGAATTTATATAATATAAAGAAAGGAACATGTAATTATTACAACTCACACAATCGCATTGATCTGGTACTGTAGAAATTGTGTGCATCTGTTTTCTAATTTCTTGCTTTCGTTAGTTTTTATTTCTTAATTTACAAATATACACACAGTATCTCACATTAGTGATCGCCCACTTTAATGCCTTATTTCAATGATGCTGTATCTAAAATAATTTTTATGTTTTACAGTGAAATGAACTGTTATCACTTGGTTAACCGATCGAATCCTATTCTCATCGTAAAAAGTTATTAAATTGTGAACAATGGCTATGTAAACGTGTTCAATAATTTACACAGGACAATCTTTATCATTCGTGGGGACGTTAAGTCCTAAGGATATTAAACATGCGTAATCTTTTCAAAATTATTTAGTTTATTTGAATAAAGAAAGATCAGTTTTTCATGACACCAAATTATCAAACCTCAAATGACCATTATTGTAATGTGTCTTGATGTACTACATCGCAATTCAGTATCCTGCATGAATTGACATTCCTTACATGACTAATATTTTCGAAATATATGGGGAAGTTTATTTTAAAACATGTAAATGCAATTAAATAGTTAACTTCCAAAAGTCTCGAATACTTAAAATTCGTTACAATCGATAAAAAATAATTTAATTTTTTGTAATTAACACTGAATATAATGTTGACTTTTGGATATCCTCATCATTTTTTTTTTAAGTGTCTGATGAATAATTAATTTTTATCGTTCAAAATATAATGCTGTACCTTCACTCCTTACAAAAATTACTTCTTCGAATCAGTGTTCCATTTAATATTGTACTCTTATAATAATGATAAAATATAATAACATAATAAATAAATGTTATTGTTTTAAATTTGTATTGATTAATCTCAGTCATTTTGTAAAGATAAAAATAATAAATTATCATTAGCTCTGCTTCCTATTGTCTTTTAGCTGAATAACATTGTTAGATAGTAACTAAAATGCTTTAAGATGTTAAGAAACAATTAGAAAGAAAATTCTATTTTATATGCCATCATAAAATTTTTAAAATGGTAATTTTAACACTCAATTTATTTCAAAATATCTTTATAACCGAATTACTCTGAATATAGCCCTTCTGAGCTATATATTGAAACACCAAAAGTTTTCTTTTTTCTACTCATTTGATTTTCTGCTCAATGCAGCTGAAGGTTAATGTGTTAAGTGTGTAAAAGGTTTTTCCTAAAGCGTGTTAAAATTGAAAATCTTCTTTGCAAAAGATTAGAAATATCTTGTATAAAAATGCCTTTTATCATTCTTATAAGAATCTTTCTCTTATAAGAATATTGGAAAGGTTATAATCTTTCATCGTAAAAACTTAAAGACTTCTCGTATAAGAATGTTAATATAAAAACTGCAATCTTATTCCAAATTTAAAATTAATGTAATGTAGTTTTTCATAATCGGTTCGTTATATTTTGCAAATATTGTTACTTGAAATCCATAAGTATCATAATATTTATTTCAAATATTATAGAAGATAAATTTCTTCGACTTTACAATTTGAATGCAATGAAATTAATTAAAATAAAGCCTGAATGCTGGTTAACATAAAAAGATCCTATTAAGAACACATTAAAAGCTAAGAGAAAAATAGAATGAAAAAGCAATATGTAATTAAGCTAACAAAAAAAATTGAGAAATGAAATAAAATTCATGGTTTATTATATTAAATATTATAATTAAGAAAAGCATATCAATAATGTTTAATGACTTTCCGAACATAGTGCATTTATAGAATGGAACACTAATAATGGTATAACAACAAATAGTTTGTGTTTCTAGTATTCTAGTTTTTTTCCTATATATATACAAATACACATCAATAAGTTCAATAATGGAACTAATAAAACAACTTTATGATTGGAGTCATCCAGATATTTCAGCCAAAAAGTTTTCAATTTCTTTTATTTTTGAGATAAGTAGCTTTTTTTGTCCTACACTCAATTTCTTTTAATCCAGTATCAGGGTCATGTTTCTTCAATTGTTGTCTTAGTAACGAACAAGAAGAATAGTACTCATTATCGATAAGTCTTGAAAGTTAAGTTTCCATGGTTATATGCACTAAGACTATAGTTATTGACATGTCAACTTAAAAAACAACCATAGCATTTCATGTTTGAGTATATATATATATATCGTTTACTTTATTTCGTGCCTGCTTTCGAAACTATACATAACATTGTTAAAAGTCATATAACTCAAGGAGTGTATTGAAATAATATAACTCAAAGAGTGTATTGAAAATGAAGACTATTTTTCTGAAATATTAAATTATCATGGAATGAAATCTAAAAGAATGTAATATGAAAGAAATAAAAGTTAGGTTGATATTCATAAAATTTATGATTTCAAAAGAAATAGGATATACTTGTGGCTGTCTGCTCATTAAAACTGTTTCTTTCTATAATACCTTAGAAAATGCAACTTTAAAAATTTTTTTTTATTTCTGAACATTTGATTTTCCTATTTTCCTCTGTAGCACAATTGAAGTATTAGAATATTCAGAGCACAAAAGTTCTTCTCAGTTTGTGGCTCATTGTAGTACTGAATAATATGAATTTGTAGAAACCTTTTTTTGTACGAATTACTTAGTTCATCAGTTATTTTTCGAAAACTGTATTCATTGCAATAAATATATTTTGTCATTATTTTCTCTGTAACTCTAACTTTAACGGATAATTTTTTCTTCATTTAATAACAGACAACAGTAGTAACATATTTTTGAAATATGTTTCCAATGATTTAATTAAAATAATTTGAAATATTCTAAAGTATGTTAGAGGAAAACAGCGTCGATTATATAATATTTTTACTCAATTCAATATGCAAAACACATACATATTCATAGTTTTCCCACAGGAATGTTTAGTTTAAAGAATTATAAGCAAATGAATATTTATAAAACTTTAATGTCTAGATATCAATTAAAACGCTAGAATTCGTTTTTAAAAACAAAAATTTAGCATTGTTTATATTTGTAATGACACTTAAGCATTAATTGAATTAATTGATTAATTTTTAAGCCTTTAAACGATCTTGTTAAAAATATGGAAACATTACCTATCATTAATATTATAGTATTTAATGTGTTCAAATAGATTTTATTTGTAAAAATTTCATTAATATTTTAAAAGCTTAAAATAATAATTCTGTGCATGATAACGGTATGTTTGTGTGTGTGAGAGATATGTTATAGATTATAATAATAAAATTTTGATATGAATCAAGGTATTTAAATATAGTGATTACGAATGAAAAAAATAATATCGTTGTATTTTTTCGATCTGAGTAACAATTAGCATTTTTGTAAATTGGATCATTTAATAAATACCATAACTGATTCCATAAATGTCTTTCCTTATGAAATAGTTCTTAACTTTAAAATATTATATCTTTAACCGGGAAATAGAGGAAAAAATAAAAGACTAAAGGGTAAGTTTCAACACTCTGAAGAATTAGATTTATAAATATTTGAATATGTTTTCAAAAGCTGCCACTGTTCTCTGTAGAAGAAGCACAGATTAAAGAGATAGCTCTAATTGCTATGAAACAATTTTTGCCAAGCAATGTTAAAAATCCGTCGCCGCAATCTTAATGATGTTTTTAGAGCAATATTTATGCAATGATAACCAGCCTGATAACATATACATTTTAGTGCATTGTTTCAGGATTTAAAGCGAATAATAGGACTTTTACCATAAAATGCTTATGTTGAAGGAATCGTTTTATTTTATAATCAGAGAATATGGTTTTACTAGAGAACACACTGTAACCTAGTGGTAGGACCGTACTCTTAAAAATGGAAGGTTTTGGGTTTGAAATTTGCCCGTATTGTATAAATGGATAAGGATCTAATTTGAAACGTTCTACTATGAAATGGGTATTGCATCTCTGATTTCTGCGTACACATCGATAGAAGTAAGTGCTTGGAAACATTTTGATTTTGAACAGATAGGCTGGTTCGTGTCACCAAGAACCAGCCTATCTATAAGCCTTGGGCGATACATTACGGTCTTCCAGGCCGAAGTTTTGGCCATTATCCACTGTCTGCGACTAAATATGAGGAAGGGCTAACACGGTAACCGGATTCTTATTTTTAGTGACAGTCAAGCCGCTTTAAAAGCGCTCAGTTCTTTCAAAATCAAATCTAAAATGATTTTGGAATGCAGAAATCTTCTTACAGAACTGGCAACTAGAAACAAGGTGATCCTTGTATGGGTGCCAGGACACAAAGGTATCGAAGGTAATGAAAGGGCTGATGAACTTGCTAAACAAGGATCGTCTTATGCTACCATTGGTGCAGAACCTTTTTGTGGTATAAATTTGAAGACCGCAAAAACCAATGATCTTAGATGGGAAAAACGGAAGATGTATGAAGCTTGGCTCCACACTCCTAGTCAAACCCGCGCTAAAGGTATGATCTGTGGATCATCAGCAAGGATTGCTTCTGAAATTCTCAGATGCTCTAGGAGAAGATACGTTTAAACATAGGCTTCATAACTGGGCACTACTATTTCAGAAAATACCTCCATAAAATGGGACTGTTTCAGCAAGACCCTATCTGCAGGAAATGTCATACGCAAAAGGAAACGGCCAAGCATATCATTTACAAATGCGAGACTCTTGCCCTCCCTAGATTATCTTCTTTAGGCCTCATCCATACTAGAGAGTTACACCTAGACTCCATTAAAGGGTTATCGGACTTTATTAATAAAGTGGGTGACCCGAGCAACTGGAGCTAGGAAACATTGGGTTTGGAGTTAGTAGTACAAAATGCTGATAAATGCAGAGGTGCCTAATGACATACAAACCCAACTCTAAGAAGAAGAAGAAGACCTAGTGGTAGGACCGTGCTTTTAAAAATGGAAGGTTTTGGGTTTGATCTTTGCCCGTATTGTATAAATGGACAAGGATCTAATTTGAAACGTTCTACTATGAAATGGGTATTGCATTTCTGATTTCTGCGTACACATCGATAGAAGTAAGTGCTTGGAAACATTTTAATTTCCTTCCTTAAGATACATGAATATGGTCCTCTCTTTTCCAAAAATTCTCTTCAAAGGTAAATTAAAATCCTCGTAAAGGCCTTACAATGGCTTTCAACTCTTCAAAATCAGTCTGTCAGCTAGTGTGAAAGCTTCATCACATAGTATAATTAGATGATATATCTTGATAAACATGAGAAACATTTAGTAAGTACAAATACTCGTATTAGAGTAATGCAAGAAAAAGAATATAGATACAATTTAGTTAAATTATAAATAGATGGATAAAGAGAAGAGAAAACATTTCCCGTGTATTTTATTTATTATCAATAAAGGCATTACAATAAGTATTAACTGCATGAAATTAACCATTTTCCATTATAAGTTTTAGCATAACTATATAATAGTAATTACTAGTATTGCCAGAAAATGTTGGCAACATTAGTAATTCATTTTGTTGCGGCAGTATTAAATTTATGTGAACTTTAAAACAAATTGTTATAAATACCTATTTCATTTCTATCGTTCATTGTTTGTTAAAAATTTTACTTTAGAAGATTATTTTTTCTGAAACATCCTGTGTTTACATATCATATACTTACATAAAGTAAAATAGTGGAAGCAGTTATAGTCCAAGCAAATAGAACTCCACAGGACAATGCTTGGGCTCCAAAAAGTTTCCAGCCACCCCCTTTGAGAAGTCCATCAAGACCTCGGGTGTAATTCCTCATGTTGTCCTTGACCGAGAAGAGGCCAATCGCCAGAAGTCCCCATGCACCAGCGATTCCGTGAACAGCGAAAGTGTTGGTTGGATCATCGATATGAAAGCGATCGATCATTGGGATGGAGAAAAGGACTATCAAGCCGGCCACCATTCCTATCACAATAGCTTCCCACGGACGGACGATACTACAACCACCTACATACAAAGAAGTGTAATGAATGTGCATCGATAGCAGAAATCATCATGGTAATTCACAGATGTAGAGAAAGTACAAGCTGAGTAAATCATCAATGAGCATGATACAGTGCTCTTATCACTAAATTTGCGCATGAACTGCATTAACATTCCATTCAAACTACGGGATCTTTTCTGCGGTACAAATAGAATATGAATGTATTTGTCAGATACAAAACTTTTACTATTTGAGTCTGTTTTTATATTTACAGTTTTTAAACCATATTAATTAGAATAAAAAGATAAATATAAGCAAGGATATTTAGAAAGAGCTGGAGAGAAATATTCCATTTAAAGTTCACTTGAAGTCATTGAAATAAAGAATTTTGATTTCTTAGCTACAATGTACACACTGTGATGGTGAAAATTTGAGACATCCCAATTGAAGTATAATAAACTAGCACAATCAGTGAAATGTCAGCGAAACAATTAAGTTAAAATAATTTCTAATATTAAAATAATTGATAGAAATTTGTAATGGTTCCATATGCCAAGACTCTTTATATGTAACTAAATAAGACATTACCTAACTTTTATCACTGTCAATTAATTAATAATAGTTGAATATATAGGAGATCAATGCATGCATGCAAATGCATCACTCATACACACGTAATATACGTTTATATTTGTATGTATGTATGCACAGAATACTGGCAATTAAAACTGCTGTAAACGAAAATTGAAAATAACAAAAAAACATGTGATATTAATTGGTATTTTAAGAAATTTGGAGGAACAGATCCTGCAACATATAAGAACCTAGAACAACTGCCTCTAGCAACAATAACAGTCTGCATGTGTTTAAACCATTAAACAAACTTGAAATTGACCAATGTATGCAAGCACAGCTGCTCATCAGCTGATGCACATAAAACGATGGCACATTGTATCAATTATAGTGGCTAGTTTATGGTGAACAGTCAGTAGTTCGGCAAACATTAACTAAGCAATTTAGATTATAAATTTGAAGAACGCGCGCGCGTGTGCTAGTCAGACTGGCAGCTGACCATTTTTTTTATCAAGTAAGTATAGACAGTATTGAGGAAACATTCAGTATGTACATTATCATGGATCAGAGCAGTGTATTTACGAGCTCAAATAAAGAGTAAAATCAAGAATTTTGAAACAACTGAGATGTAATGGCCTTTTTAAAACGCTGCCAATACGAACCGTCTTCCAGGAGATGGATGTATTGACGATGTCAAAAGCAACCTGGCAATAAATATTCTCTACTCCATCAAACAAGGATGCGACAATCAGGATGCTGTAAACAGAGCAAAAATCCTTTAAAAACAAGACATTAAGCAATTACTGAGTTCAGATTAGTAATTAATCACATCATTGGAAAAGTTTTTATCTGTTATGTAGCATCAAAAGAACGGATAAGGCCATGGTAACTGAATTTGACAGTTTATATATCTTCAAGAGTTATTGAACGGTCCATGCAGACACTTTTTGTCTTCTGAATAATACAATTTCTTAAATTATAATTTAGAAACTCGTAATCTGACTGTTTGATCCCTTGAAGCCATGTTACAAACATGTGTCTTTTAGCTGTTAATGATAGAAGGTTTCTGATATTCTGCACTATATTACGTAAAACCATCCTGAATCCATCGAATCCAGATTCCTCTGACATTTATGGGATTTTGACTGATACAAAACAAAATACTGCCATATAATAAATCCTTATTATTTTTGGCTATTATTTAGCCTTTATCAAATTCATGCCTATACTATGACTGCGGGTAAAATCTAATTATTTGAATACTAAAGAATACGTTCACCCACATTTCTCGAATATAACTGATCCCTTTTGGGTGTAGTGAGAAATGTTTATGATGAAAAATGTGATTTTAATTGTTTAATACAACTTTTATGTATTTATTAATAAAAAACTAAAATAATAGCGTATAACAATCAACAAATAGCTCTTGATAAAGATCTCTAAATTATCTATTATTATTTTATTATGTTACAGCAATATTACTATTCTATTATTGCGTTTCTTGTTCAAATTGTAATTGTCTTTTAGGGACAATTTTTATCCGATTACAATTTTGCTATCAACTTTACATTATCAGTAAGCATAAATGAGATTATTCATAAATTGTATCTAATTTCTCTTGCAATTGGAATATTGTCATTCAGAAATCAATACGTAGCTGTAACTTGAAGGAGGGACAATATAAAAAAATTACCATATTCATTATTTAATTATTAACTTTTAACATGTTATATTGCATACTATGTTTGAATGCGAAATATTGAAAAATTACATTAATTATTAGTAAGTATATAGTCCTCTAATTAGTTAGTAACATAACTGCTTATACCAGTTGCTTGATAGATAAAATAGTTATAATTAATGAATTGAAAGAATTACTTTCCGATCAATAAAGATTACTAGAATTAAAAATTACTGATAATACTAGAATTAAATTAAAATTTTGGTGCTAAAAAAACAAAAAAAAAATTTAGTAATCAAATTTTAAGTTTTAAATATTTCCATTAAAGACCATTGAATATTTCCATTAAAGATCTACTTCACGAAAGGAAAAATACAGAAATGATGATGGGTGAAATTTTCTTGTCTCTGTAATGACGGCATAAATGCAAAAAGTGAAGAACATGGATAGGGTATATATATAAATATATATATATATATATATAAATATATATATATATATATATATAAATATATATATATATATATATAAATATATATATATATATATATATATATATATATATATATATATAAATATATATATATATATATATATATATATATATATATATATATATATATATATATAATATATATATATATATATATATATATATATATATATATATATATATATATATATATATATATATATATATACATATATATATATATATATATATATATATATATATATATATATATATATATATATATATATATATATATATATATATATATATATATATATATATATATATATATATATATATATATATATATATATATATATATATATATATATATATATATATATATATATATATATATATATATATATATATATATATATATATATATATATATATATATATATATATATATATATATATATATATATATATATATATATATATATATATATATATATATATATATATATATATATATATATATATATATATATATATATATATATATATATATATATATATATGTATGTATTTTATGTGTGTATACTTGCCTTCATTTATAATATATAATGAAATCATATCATACAAACCAGATATAGCAACCAAAGATCCCATGACTGCATTCATTAAAATGGAAACGTCATGTATTCCATCCATAGCGTAAAAGCTGTAAGAGAATTTTTATAAGCACATAAGAGATATTGATAAGAATTGCAATAATTGAATCTAAATTGCATGTAACTTGAGTTGAAGATAGTTGTGTAAATAATTTCCTCTTCTGGCGCCAATTATATACATAGTATATATAACTGAATGATTGAAAAATAAAAAAATTATATGGAAAATTTTTTTTTAGCACAATTGAATTATTTTATGTAATGATTATAATGTTTATACATTAATGAGAAAATTTGAATTATATACAAAAACAAATTCGTTATTTAGCACAAATGTTTGCTAAAAATGTGTTATTTAGAATAAATTTTAGGTTTAAATGGATAAGTTAAATATAGGACATTTATAAAGCAGCAAAAAGTTTCAACATTTTCCAATCAAATTATATTACGACTGGAAGTCGAATAATTTTAAAATTTTCATAAAGGTCTCAACAACTTTGAAACCAATAGATTACTTAGCTCTTAAACTTAAACTTAAAAGTATAGCAAAATTTAGATTTGAAAAACATTTTTTATTAAATTTAAGAAAATATATTTTAAGAAATATTAAATTGTGTTCAGTCTTTGATTCATTTTGTTGGAGTAAAATTTGCATACTTTCTAATGCTATCTTAGGTACACAAAAGTAAGAAAGGAATAATTTTAGGTATACAATAAAATCCTGAATTATTCTAAAAAATCCTTCAACGTGCTTATTTTATTTTAACATTTTTATAATGAGATAAGTAAAAATCTTGCCCAATATATCTACACAAAGCTTTACTTTTTGATAAATTTTGTTTGTGTATATATTTGTACTGATCGTAACAATACTTTAAAGTAACTGTAGAAATGCTATACGGATGACGTTGGAATTCCAGTTGAAAATCTATAATAACAACTTATACCTTTCATTGTTTCCTCCTCGAACCAGCAGTGTTTTAATTGGTAGGGAGGGGGAGGGAGGGTCGTTCTCGTTATTGGAAGGTAATGGGTTCGAATACCGACACAATCGTAGATCCGTTGTGTTCACTAATGGTGGCTAAGGAATGCAAAATTTATAGCGGTAGCAGTGACCTGTATGTAAAATGATATCTCTGGTAGTGGCAGGCCAAATAAGGATGACATTTTAACATTGAATGTAAATGTATATTCTTTCCACATTGCATTAAATGCATGAAATGCGTGAAACAATCAAACAACTGCAGCTGTAACTGTCTTGCAAAAATGCTGCTACAAACATATTTTCTAAATGTTAAAACTGAATATCATTCATATTAGAGTTCCATATGATTTTATGTAACAAATATTCTGTAATTTAAGCACTATTATTCTTTTTCACAAACAGTTCTACGAAACTCTTTGCTTCTGAACAAAATACATATCGATCTTTGTATTACATTGAATACCATAATCCAAAAAGTTTTGAAATATTGTTCCCAACAAAGAAGTTGATGGTAAGGAATTAATAATATCAGGCTAGTTTATAGATATTATAGTAGTTTGAATACCGATACAACTGGAAGATTAATACCTTTAAAGAGGTGATGCAGTAAATCACTAGATTTTCCCCCCAATTTTGACACGTGAAAGTAGTTAAATTTCTAGTCAAAAGTTCACAAAACTTTGCTGTCTCTCATTATCATTTGCTTACAAATTCAAATGTGATTCTAAATATATGAAATATGAAAATTAGTTGACCATTGATTTTAACTCTTGCCTAATCAATGTGGTATACATTTCTTTTTAAAATTTATATTTGAGAATGTTTCTGCAGATGTGATTCACATACGATTAGACATAGATTTCGTTCAAGTTTTTAAACCATTGCATTAATCCTTCCTAACTCTTATAAAAGTAGATTTTCTTAACATAATTTATTTATGTTTAAAATGCATTTTGAAAATTTTTTTATAAATGTAGACTTTGTTAAGTATCATCAGTGGTATACAAATATGTCACAAAACTTTCAAGTGATACACAAGTCTACAATATTCAAATATTGTAGCACTGTACTATAATATCAGACTATGTGTGCTGTAATAATAGTCTGTGCCAAAATATCATTTCATTGTTCTACTCATCCGATTTAAAATTGAGAAAACAAAGCTCAACAAAGTGTTGCTTAATCTAGTCTCTTATAATGTCATTTAATGTTTTTTTACATCCTTCTGTTTTTTACAGCAGATTTATCAGGTTTGAAAATTAGTGTTTATTCTATTATATATAACCCCATCCAATTAATCTATGCTGAAATATATTTTAAGTGAATAAATTTCAAGTATGAAAATTTGCTTATTTTTTCTTAAGGTAAGAAATTTATATTGAAATTAAGAAGTTCAAACGAAATACAGCATTTGATTTCCAAAATACCCTTTAAAAAAAGAGTTCTAATTTTAATGACTTAAATTAATAAAAAAGTAAAAATCACGGCAATTACATTTTTAAATAAATTGCTAATTTAATGTGGGAAAATATCTTTATTAATGAAAAATTTATGCAAGAGCTAAATATTTCTTAAATAGGGATAATTTTAAGAAACATTTATTGATAATTTTTATTTAAAAGTAAAACATTAAAGTCTCCGTTGTTTTAAAGATAAAATAAGTTAAAAACATCTTAAATAAAATTCTTGAAAGAGCTAATTTGATAAAGGAATTTGAAATGAAGACATTTAGTGTGAAGTAAAAATTATATAAATACATTTCCATCTACGCATCTATACAGAATATTTGGAAATTTTCTTGAGTGAGTTCAAAACTTTCTAAGAATATATTTTGAATTATGAAATAAATTAAGATGATAAAGTAAAATTTACTCTCATTTAATTCTAACAAAAAATAAATATTTTAATTAGTTTAAAAATATTAAATATTTTGGTATTAAATAAAATTCCACCATCCTCAAAAAATTTAAAAAATATATTTCGAAAAACTGAAACCAAATTAATCTTTAATAAAAAAATAAAATTAAATTAAAATAAATGCAAATAGCTAATTTAAAATTTTCTGAAAGCATTTTTATTTCCATAAATACGAGAAATCGTACCATAAAATAGTAATGATTATAGCAATATAGTCAAAACTAATATTTCAGGTATGTTCACAGATAAAATTTAAAAATTTTATAATCTCCGTTGACATCAAAATTATATACTTTATTTTGCTATTGAAATTAACTCAAATATATAAATTTGCATAAAAAATTATCAATCATGGAAAAATTTTAAATGTTTACCTAATGTTTTCTTCATACACATAAAATACTTATGGATTTTTCAAAATGAACGATTAAGAGTACTTAAAGGGTAAATTTAAGTTTCGGAGTAATTATATTTGATTTGGAAACCCCTTTTATGTATACTTTATTTACTTTCTCATTAAAGAGAGATTAATGATTTTCATTTCGTTATAGTTAGCAACAACGATTATTTTTCAGATTTAGTTCTAAATGACATATCAAGACTTAATATTTATATAGATGTTTAACATTTTCTTCTCAAAAGATCGAAACCGATGATTTTGCTTTAGAAAGATCAATTTTATATGCAACCTTAAATTAAGGATTCTTTTGTAGCTTGAAAGGAACAAACTGCTTTTAGGATTTATATCCAATAAACAATTTTAGTTATCAATTTTGAAGATTTCACTTTTATTCCGTTGTGTTAATACTACAAACATAAATGGTAACTAATCAATTTATATTTTTAATTGCATTTTTGATGATATTTTAATTTAATTACTTTTCACTGTAAAACTCAAGTCTATTTTATTTTAAATCTAGCTGGAAATGCACCGATTTTGACTTAGGGTTTCGAAGCAAAATATGTTGTTATTTAATACATGGATATTAGGATTTCCATTTCTCGGAATATAAAAGGCACAAGTATTTGTGCCTTTTATATTTGGCTCCAAAAGAGGGTGGGACTTTGTAATTCAGAAGCAAGGACCAAACAAAAGACCTCCAGACTTGAGGCCCCAGAGGTATCATTTTACTTGGAGGACATTGCTACCGCAACATACTTTACATGCTCTAATCACCACAGTGAATACGACGGATCTTCGGTTCTACCGGGATTCGAACTCATTAATTTCCAATAACAATTTATACCGTGACCAATAAAGCCATATAAAGGAAAATATAGTTTTACAAATTTAGGTTTAATTTGCAAGATACTGTGGTGAAGTTGGGAAAGGAGACTATACGATAAATCCATTTGAAATGAATAAAAATCACTTTAAAGTCTAACATGATATGATTTTTGGTTAACTGTATGAAGAGTAAATGATATATTAGGTTGGTGCGTATGAAATGTCGGATTCTCTTTACATGCGGACGTTTTCCTCCCTGTTTTCGTTATACTTTTGTATTTGGCATAACCTCATTCATACTCGTATTGTCCATTGCCAGAGACTCATTTCAGCAAAATAGGTTTTCTCGAAGGTCTTCCCTTTTTTATTTCTTTTGAGTTTATTGCCGATATGAATTCTGCCGACATTCGCGTCATTTTCTTATATGAGTACAAACTTGGTAATAGTGCTGCAAAAGCTGCACGCAACATAAACCAAGCGTTTGGGGAGAATACGGTTAACAATCGGAAAGTGCAGCGTTGGTTCGAAAAATTTCGGACTGGCGATTTTTCACTGCAAAATGAGTCGCGCGGAAGACCCAAAACGTCTGTGAAGAATGATGACCTGAAGGCTCTAGTGGAAGCGGATCCAGCCGTATTTACGAGGGAACTTGCTATCAGGATGAAAGTTGACCATACAACGATCAACGATATTGAGACATTTTCTGAGATTGGCAAGGTTAAGAAGATATACAAGTGGGTACCGCACGCACTGACAGAGCGAAATAAGCTGGATCGGTTAAGCGTATGCTCATCATTGCAGCATCCACCATATTCACCGGATCTCTCGCCGACCGATTTTCATTTTTTCAAGCATTTAGAGCTGTTTTTAAGGGGCAAACACTATGAAAATGAAGACAGTCTAAAAAACTCGATATCAGAGTTTATTAATTCTAAAGACCAAAATTTTTTTAAGACAGGCATCTACGCTTTAAAATCTCGTTGGGAGAAGTGTATTGAAGCGAATGGAGCATACTTTGATTGAATAAATAGCTTTTGAAGAAAGATATGCAGTTTTATACAATCACTTAAGAATCCGACATTTCACACGCACCAACCTAATATGTTTTCTATATACTATTATTTTCTATATAAATTAAATAATATAGGTTATGAATCTTAAAGTGTTCTTACTGTCAAAAAATTTGTTAAATTGAATATAATTAATCACATCACCACTGTCTGAATTTGTAAAGGCCGTATTTACATTTTAGAAAATATTTTAAGTGTTATTAAGTAACGTAATAATCAACATTCTTTGTAATAGAACAACACAAATTATGGCATATGCAGATGATATAAACATCAATAGTAGATCTGAAAGGGAAGTGAAAAGGGCCTTTCAAGCCCTTGAAATAGCTGCCACTAATATGGGACACCATAAACGAAGAGAAAACAAAATCTATGGAAGTTTCATCTTCGACTGTGAGCTACAACTCTCCCTTTTACATAGAGGGTCATACCTTTGAAAAGGTATGTGAGTTCAAATACCTCGGAACAATTATTAATGATAAAAACAAGCTGAACGCTGAAATCACCAACAGAATCAAATCAGCTAATAAATGCTTTTTTGGGATGAAAAAGCAACAAAGACCTAAACTTATCAGCAGAAAAACAAAACCGAGAATTTACAATACACTCATACTACCCGTGCTGCTATATGCAAACGAAACGTAGACATTAAATGTTGATATACAATGAACCCTGGAAACCTTTGAAAGGAAGGTATTAAGAACTATCTATGGGGGCCTGTACAGGAACAGGGTTGCTGGCGAACCAGATATAATTTTGAATTGTATAGGCTGTATAACCAGCCCCAGATTACCCAGGTTATCAGAAGCAACAGGCTAAGATGTCATGCCCATGTCTGGAGAAGCCGGGAAAACAACACCACTAGAATATCAACGTTTCTTCTTCTTCTTCTTCGAGTTGGGTTTGTATGTCATTGAGCACCTCTGCTTTTATCAGCATTTTGTACTGTTAACTCCAAACCCAATGTTTCTTAGTTCCATTTGCTCGGATCACCCACTTTATTAATAAAGTCTGATAACCCTTTAATGGAATCTAGGTGTAACTCTCTAGTATGGATGATGCCTAAAGAGGTTAATCTAGGGAGGGCAAGAGCCTCGCATTCATAAATGATATGCTTGGCCGTTTCCTCTTGCATATGACATTTCCTGCAGATAGGATCTTGCTGAAACTGTCCCATTTTATGGAGATGTTTTCTGAAATAGTAGTGCCCAGTTATGAAGCCTACGATTAAACGTATCTTCTGCCTAGAGCATCTTAGAATTTCATAGGAAATCCTCGCTGATGATCTACAGATCATACTTTTAGCGTGGGTTTGACCAGGAGATTTGAGCCAAGCTTCATACATCTTCCGTTTTTCCCATCTAAGAACATTGGTTTTTGCGGTCTTCAAATTGATCCCACAAAAAGGTTCTGGACCAATGGGAACAAAAGACGATCCTTGCTTAGATATCAACGTTTAGGAACTCCGAAGAATCAGGAAGACCACCAACAAGATGGCTCGTTGACACGGAAAATGACCTCAAGATACTGAAAGTTAGGAACTGGCAAAGTGTCCCTCTGGACAGACGGGGCTGGAAAAGCGTGCTGTAGTGTCAGCAAAGACCTGTAATAGGTTGTTACGCTATTAAAGAAGACGAAGAATCAACGTCCTGCGTATACATTACCTTGGAAGGAAACAAGCCTCATTTGAAACGATTCAGTAGCTTTACACGAATCAGAAATGTTTATTTTGAAGTCTAAAATTAGACATTCTTTAATCAATAGCTACAAATGATTGATTTTTGAAAAATATTACAAAATATTATAAAAATTAATGAAATGTATATTTAATTTTAATTAGATAATATAAAAATTTGAAAATAAAACTTAATAATACATATTTTTAAAAATTAAATATAAATAATATGTACTTCTAGAGCTACAAAATTATCTAAACTGCTATAATAAAACAATAAATTAAGCCTAATTTAGATGACTTTTTACTGTATTTTGTCTTGTTCATCAAAAATTAATGCTTTGTAACAATTTATTAAAAAGATTACCTGATTCGTATTGTTTCTAATTAACAGCCAATAATAATATTAATAAATAACCTAATTCAGTAATAATAGTGTCAATTTATTGAAAGTCATAAAAAAATGAACATCCTTGTAAAGTTTATTATGTAATTATTTCCCAAAACAGTGGAAGATTTATAACGCGACCTTCAAAAAAGATCACGTCACTAGTTTTCCCCCCAGATGTTGTGCTTAATGACCAACAACGCAAGAGGTGAATGAGTTAAATTATAGTTAAAAATAGAGAATGCTTTTCTCTTACCTGTAAATCATTCCGACCAGACCGCCACCTGTCGACGCCAAGATGGTGGTCACGGAAGCCCTGCGGGTAATGAAGATTAGTTTCAAGCTAGAGATGATTAAAGACCAGCATCTTCCGACTTGCTTAATAAGATTTTCAGTCATTTTAATTAGATTACCAAGCGAAAGAGGCGTAATTAATTATTTTCATGAGCGTTAATTTCTGAGAAATTGTGTTTATTAACAGTACCGTAAAGTTATACAATGGATATTCCAACATATGCAGGGAATACATATAACTATATTGAGAATGATAATATAAAATGGAAGTGTTAAGAAAGATATTCCTTATGTAATTTTATGTAAACATTGTATCATGTGTTTAGTCAATTGCTATGTAAAATAAGGGATTTTTATTAAAAATATATCCTGGAAATTGGTTATTATAAATAGAATGTGCATGATTATTTATATCAATGAAAATATAAAATCTAAGAGTTATATATTTTTTCTATAGGGAATGTTATATGAATTTTTTTCCTTCACATATTTAGCAGTTTTCTCTGCAAAAGAATTATCTTTTTTATAGAATATTATTTGAAGAAATTAGTTACTATAAAATTATATTAAACATAAAATTATTTATATATAAATGATAATATAGAGTTAGGTTGCAATGTAAGCGTTTTTATTACATTTATATATGGATTTATTTTTTGTTATATTTGACTTAACACTCAATGATAACTTAATAGATATCAAGGTCAAATCAGCAGGGTATTACTGTTTAAATGAAATTCTGAAACACTAACTATCCACGCCCGATGAAGAAACAGAATTAAAGCTGAGCTATTAGATGGAGTGTTAAGGCTCTGGCCTTCAATTCAACAGATCATGGATTCAAATCCTACTTCTGGGGCCAATGTTTGTCATGGTGTCCCTTTGAAGTGTAAATCATGGTTTAATTCATTTTTGTGAGGAAAACAGCGTAAGAAACTAATACAAAGCGAATAGAGTCCTCAAATAATTGCACTGAAGAGAAAAAGAATGACAATATAATTACAAGCTTGATATATATATATATATATATATATATATATATATATATATATATATATATATATATATATATATATATATATATATATATATATATATATATATATATATATATATATATATATATATATATATATATATGTATATATAAGATGTTATGGTATATTATATAACACACACATATTATGTTTAAAAATTAAACTGTATTATTTAATTTCATAAATATGATTATTTATTAAATAAGCCAAAACATACTTAAAGAACATACTTAAAGAAAATTTCAAATGTACGATTGAAAGCTAATTCTATCCAAAACTTACTAATTCCAAAGAAATAATAAAATATAAAGAACTCTATAAGTCTGTATAAGTGACAATTTAAAATTGTTGTAAATCTTTAAGAGAGCGGAATATATTTCCTTCGATATATTAAGTGTAGTATAAAAAAATCTTGAAAGTTTCTCTATTGTATCTCAAACATAAATGGGAATTTTTAGGTATTCTGAAAATTACTTATCTCAGTATTAAGAGTTTATATTCTAGTGGATAATACTTTAATACAAAAAAAAGAGACAAAAACAAATCGGAAATTTGTAAACAATTATCGTAACAAAAAATTCAATCGAGTAATAAATTAACTATAAAGATATTTAAAATATCGAATTTTCCATCTTAAAAAGTAAAATGAGCACTAAATACATTATTTAAATCAAAGATAGTCGATTTGATTTATTCCTTTCACTATGTGTATTATAGAAGTTTAAGCATACATAATTACACTATACCAAAGAAAGGAGAAAATGCTCATCTAAAATTTAGCCTGAAAAAAATAGCATGATTAATAATTTGATGTTTAATGAAAATACTCTAATGGTAGAAACAAGAATTATCCGAATATTATTGAGATATATCTCTAATTCTCAGTATTGTCTCGTATTTGGAAAATCAATTATTGACAGAACTTCAAGTCAAAAGGGAAAATTCCTCAATCTTGGTAAACAGTGTATCAATTCTCGTGCATATATATATATATACATATTTATATACATATATATACATATACATATACATATACATATATATATATATATATATATATATATATATATATATATATATATATATATATATATATATATATATATATATATATATATATATATATATATATATATATATATATATACATACATACATACAGGGTGTCCAGAAAGGACTCCTTGATTTCAAAATTAAATATCTCGAAAACGAAGATCGATAGAAGAATGCAGTAAACGGTATGTTTATAGTAAAAACTGTAAGAATTTTATATATCAGTTTGAAATAATAGTTACTGAAGTTGCTAATAGATGGCGCTGTAATCGTCATACGTAATGCTTAGTATAAATAGTCGAAGCCCAGAGCGATCAGTACCACTATTCAAGCATGAAAGGAGGTTAGCATTGAAAACATTGTGATGTGATTTTTTGGAAAGAATGTTTTCATACGATTATTTCATTTATGTACATCGTACAGCGCCATCTGTTAGCAGCTTTTGTAACTATTATTTCAAATTGCTGTATAAAATTCTTACAGCTTTCACAATACACGTACCTTTTACTGCATTCCTCTATCTATCTTTGTTTTCGAGATATTTAATTTTGAAATCAGGGAGTCCTTTTCTGGACACCCTGTATATGTATATATATATATATATATATATATATATATATATATATATATATATATATATATATATATATATATATATATATATATATATATATATATATATATATATAATAATCTTCACAAGTGTTTTCAGAAGATCCTAGGAACTGAACCTCTCACCAACCAATTTGCTAAATAAAATTGTAGTTCAAGATAAAATACCTGTTAAAAAGCTTTTGTTTCTTTTTTTAAAATTGTTATTTAGTGTTGTATTCAATACATATCGTCTATAGTGGTGTCACAATAACAAAATTAGGTAGATTGATAAGTAGCAGAAGGTAAAATGTACTAGCAAATCAGTTTTAGCCCTTTTCTCTGCAACAGAGCTGAACCACGTGTGGAGAACATCTACCTGAGCAAACGTATGTCCTTGATTATCTCCTTCACACTGTCAAATATAGAGGTGGATCTCTTCTGAAGTGGGCAGTACGTGTCATGGTTTTCTTCTGGACCAATCGTAATTTTGAAAGGAAAGATTACTAGGGAGAATTATAGAAAAGTTTTAGCTGACCAAAAGTCTATTTTGGCGAAAAATTTTGTTTTTTGCAGAAAACAGAATTTTTCGGGATTGAAATACTATCCAAAAAGCAAAATTTGCCTAATTATGGTTTGGTGAATACGAATATGAAGTGAAACATTTACCTTGGTCCTCCAACAACTCGGCCTCAAAATAATTGAATCGTTAGTATGTATTTTAGAGCGTTCAACACGAAATCAAAATTTTCTCCAGTATTTTTTCCAGAATTTTCACTTGAAGAATAATACAATACTTTTCTTTACACTATTTAGCATTTGTGTGAACTGATTTCTTTGCGGATCCAAGCTGTATTGTATTCTAAAAGTGGTCCTACATTATACTAATGTTGTTGTTGTTGTTACTAAGGACACTTGGACAAGCCAAGCCCGCTATGACTTGGCTATGCGAATTTAAGTCAATAGGGAGCGTCTTTTGTTTTAATCAGAGCACCATGTAGGTGAAAGTACGACACATATGCCATAGGTTCTCGTTTATAGGGCAGGCAACCATTCACACCTCACTCATACAAGGAAAGGACAAAGACAGGATAGACAGAGAGAGAAAGTACATCCGTGCCCGAACCGGGTTTCGAACCCAGTACCTTGTCCTTATCCATAGTCAAGCATGCTGACCACTAGACAAGATGGGCGGCTCATTATACTAATAAAGTGTTCTTTGTAAATATAAGTTGTTTTCAATATTTTGATAACCACACTTATATATAGTGATGTCATTTTATGAAATCACTGTTATTAAAGTTTACACAAAAAATTATTAAAATATGTCATCAAATATTCATTAGAAATTTTTTATTGAATTTTTATTTTTAATTTCTTTTTTAATTTTATAAAATGATTAATGAAAGTCATGAAACATCATTTGAAATTAGGGAATGAGTATGACATGAAAAGATCTTCACTTGACTAATTTCCCTGAAAAATGATAAATGGGGCTCATTTTTATAAAAAAAAATATTTTAAATTCTTTTGGATATTGAATGAATTTTTTTAAAAAAATAGATAATTTGAATATTTAAGTAATTAACCTTGAGAAATTGAAGTAATTAACATATAATTAAAAAATTAAAATTTTTCATACGCACAAATATTTTTTGATTAGACGCAAAAATGCCACATCTTGAATGTAAAATCATTCATATATCACTACCATACTGTTCAGAGTAAGTTGTCTTTTTAAAATTATTACAATATACAGGTGGCTGTGAATTTTGGTTTTATATATTTTAACTTGTTTAAATTTTATATATAACTATAGAAGAATAAAATTTATTTTCACTTAAATCGAATTGGAATCTAAGTTAACTTCAGCAAATTTTTAGTAAGTATTTAATATTTTTATGAGATTATATTTATATCCTTCTTTTAAAAGCTGTATACAATTAATATTTGCGCCATTTAAACAAAAAATAATTTTGCATGATGTATTTTTAAGTTGAATTGGAAGAGAGTTGGAAGAGAGAGATTTGTTCAACACCCAATCCACCTCCAGTGTGTCCCCTCGCATGTTGGTCTGCCTGGGAATGAAGTAGCCGACGACCTTGCAAAGGCTGCCGCCAGTAATTCTTTGAACCCGGAAGATCGCATGGCACTAACACCATCAGAGATCTCTTCCATTACTAAGCAACTTACTTCTAAAACCTGGGCTGACCCTCCTGCTCACCCTTGGTACTTTCAAAGACATCCTGGAGCCGCCACAACATTTAAGGGCTCCAGAGTACATCAGACGACACTGTCTCGACTTTCTACTGGCCACTTGAAGTGTATGATCTTTGAAGACGGTGAAAGAAAATACCCATCATGCCCCAAGTGCGACAATGCTCCGTTTTGCCTGCAACACATCTTGAAGTGCTTGGGGTTTTCTCGTGAAGAGGCTGTGAAAAGTCCACATCTGCTTTTGGACTTTTTGGCTATCTATGATCTCATGGATCTGGTCTAGTTCCACTAGACCAGATGGGGATTAGTCCCACCATCACCATCAGAGAGAGATTTACTATTTTTCTCCTTGATATTAATATTAAAAGTTTGCATATATATTATATGTATGAATAAAGAAAAAGTAGATAGACGTCGAGAGTTTCAAACGTAATCATTTTAAGCCCAAATAGTCATATGCAAATGCAAAAGACACAAACGATACATATTTAAACGTTTCATACTTATACCTAAAATGTCGTTTTAGTAGTTTTTTTCTTTTCCTGGAGTCACTTTGCGTTTGTTGCAGTTAAAATGAAGTTGACAGCCCCATAGAAATTGTAATTTTGGTTTATGTCAAGAATATTATATTAAATTATGTAAAAGAACATCAATTTCAATTTTCGGAAAGGAGTCTAAATATTAGAATTCCATAAAAATTTCCAGAAAAAATATTTCTTTAGTAGGAATAACAAAATAAGAAAAAAAAGAATTGATAAAATGGAAAAAATAGGAAGTAAACTCTTTTGTGTATAAGAAACTGTCAAAACTATTATGAGTTATAGAAGCTTATTAAAATATGTAAAAAAAGTATGAATATTTTATAAAAGGAATCGATATTTTGACAGTATAAAATGGATTCTATACTTCGAAAAAATTTGTTATTTCGATATTAACATAATTAGATCATTGACATTTAGTAGATAATCTTTTCCCTACATGTTTTATAAATTATGTGTACTTTTAAGAGAATTTAATAAATATATTATGCATGGTTTTATTTATTTTTTCTAGAAAGCTGTAATTTTATATCCATTTCCACAATAAACTACTGATTTTTAAAATTATAACACTGGAAAACAAATAAAAAAGATATGCATTGTGGCAAACAGTATGGTAAGAAAAATATATAAATTATTAAATTTGCAAGCAGTTTGAATTTACGAATGTGTTAAACCATAAACAATTTGTACCACTGGTAACTTATACGCCTTTTTCTCGATAAGTCATAGAGTTGAACTGGGCTTGGATAACAGAAATTGATAACTCATTTAATGCTTCTTAAGTCTGTTTCACACTTCATCAATCATAGTAGCAGTAAATGGGTGACAGTACAGATTTTAAGCAACCCATGACTAGATGTTCAAATGGTGAAAATGTGCAATATATACTCTCGCAGTATGTATTGAAAGTTGGCAATGCACAAACAGGCTTAGAAGTAATGGCCTAACATTAAGTTGTTACAGTTGTACCGATCACTGTACAAATTACCATCGACCTGAATTAGAGATGTGTTTGTGGAATATCCAATGGCTGCTTATACCACCGAATCAAGTACAAGATTACTCTGACCATAGTGAACGCAACCAGGTAACGAGAGTTCTGGAAGCTTCAAGACACACATATGGATATCAAGATGCTTCGAGCAGTACCAGAAGTCGATTGAAAATTATGTGCTATACCTATACAGCCCTCTCATTGGGAGCACAAAGTCACTTTTTGTCTTTATACTGCATTGTCAAGGATAACCGAAGTAATGGTTACAGTGTTGACAATCTGTGCTTCTCCAGATGTCATCACATTGCACGAGTAGATATTGGACGTGTTGCAAGTAAGTCCATTTCATGATTAATGATGCGTATGTATCATTAGTGTATCATCAATTTTACTATACCAATCTCACGTGGTCACTTGCCGTACTACTTTTCTACCACTTTTTTTAAAAACTACTACTCCACTACTTTCCACTATCCTACACTTCTACTTTCCACTACTTTTTTTAGAAAGAGGAATGGCTCGATCAAATTTAGTGGTTTATTAAGTTCCATTGATAACGTATTGCCAAATGCTTTCATGTTGTACAAGATTTTAATGATGTACTAGACAGTAATTATGAATTTTATAAGATTGCAGCTCTTTGAAAACAAAAAGGTAGTTCACACACACACACACACACACACACACACACACACACACACACACACACACACACACACACACACACACACACACACACACACACACACACACACACACACACACACACACACACACACACACACACACACACACACACACACACACACACACACACACACACACACACACACACACACACACACACACACACACACACACACACACACACACACACACACACACACACACACACACACACACACACACACACACACACACACACACACACACACACACACACACACACACACACACACACACACACACACACACACACACACACACACACACACACACACACACACACACACACACACACACACACACACACACACACACACACACACACACACACACACACACACACACACACACACACACACACACACACACACACACACACACACACACACACACACACACACACACACACACACACACACACACACACACACACACACACACACACACACACACACACACACACACACACACACACACACACACACACACACACACACACACACACACACACACACACACACACACACACACACACACACACACACACACACACACACACACACACACACACACACACACACACACACACACACACACACACACACACACACACACACACACACTATTCGTTTTTAAGATCAAATGACATAAGATAATTGTGTAAACACAGTTTTTGTTTACTGTTACTCTTTACAAATAAATTATTATTCAACAGCAATGTGCTCTTAGCAAACTAATAATATCTTATGAAATTTGTTCTGAATAATTTTCATTGAATACATGAGCAATTTGTTAAACTCTTGATATGAGAATCTTATTTCTTCCTTAATTTTTACAGGGGGAAAATAATTCTTAAAAAGAATTTTACTCTTAATTCCCTAGCTACTCTCAGGAATTCGAATATTCTATAAAAATTATTCAAGAAAGTGTTTTTGATAAAAACTTGAAATTAAATAATATTTAAAACTAAGTAAAAGAATATTAATGGGCAATTATTCTATAGGCATCAGAACAAATTACTTTGAGTCAAGTTATGAATTAAGATTTATTTGTGAATGTATGTCACATTATCTTACACTACCGTAAAGATAAAATTTTAATTATGATAAAAAATTTACAAAAATGTGCATTATAAAAACGCTAAGAATATCATTTTTTTCATCTAATAAAATTCTGGTAAATTGCAAAAGTTTTAATGAGCTTTCCTTAATGTAAGACAGTATTTAGGAAACAGCAAGTCGTTATTGTATTTATAAGGGAAGACTTACGTAAAAATGACATCTCTCTTATCTTAGTCAACTCCCACTAATTTAATGGATCATTTGCCTTAAACTTCTGCGCTAAAGAAATAAGTAAACGCAGAAGTCTATTACTAACGAGTGTATTTACTACGGACCATTATTTGAATCCATCTAAGATGCTATGATGTTCATTATGGAAGAGAAAATTTACCTCCCTTAAGCATTCTCTCCTTTTGAAAGGAGATGGGATTGGAGATAAGAGAAAGAGATTACGAAGCAACAAAAGCAATTTAGGGAATTCCCTTGACTAAACCTACAAAGTCAAGTGTACAGAACTAAAAACTAAGGCATTAAATATGTATTTCTTCTTCAAATTACTTATTCTTCAAATTACTTCTTCAAATTATTTTTAGTATGCATGTCATCATAAAACCAAATCCCAAATTTAATGTTTATACTTATATCGTGAGTTAAACTCTTAATTTAAAATTACGTACCCCGTCCCAAAATTATGTTGATTTGAAGTACATTTTTTAAACATTTTTAGTTGCGATTATGCATTTTTTAATTTCCAGAATTTGTTTGATGTATCTAGATTTTCGATTTTGTATTCGGCACGTTCCTTCTTACAAATTTGAAATTTTACAAACTCCTTTTACTTTTATAACCAATAAACTCGGTTTCTCTTTTAATTTTTCACTGCATTTACAAAACTCGTTTTCATGAGTAAAAACTGGTTTACTATAAAGTAAACCAGTTTTCTATACTTTTTAGTTTATATTAATTTAGTTTATACTAATTTCATTTTGTTAATAATACAAAACTGAGTTTTAAATATTACTATAGTAAATTTATTGCTTTTATATATAGCCTAATAATGTCCCACTTTGAATGTTTATAGTTTTTCTAAAATTTTTCTAATTATTTTCATTTATAATTTTATTTCAACTTTAATTTATAGAAATTTCAACTAACGTATTTATTTCAAAAGCTCACTCAAAGTGAAATGCAGAAACTGAATGTCACATTGGCAACTGAAACAGATTCTCATTTCTTTTCTGTTTAATTTGATGAAACAAGTCAAAAGCTTTCTAAAAGGAATTTATCTGATATTGATATCAACAGTAGGTAACACTTTTTAGTGTTTGCAGGATAAAACTATAATTGTTTTTTTAGTGATATCAAGTATGAATATTTGCATAAATAAGCAATCGAATATTCTTTTATTTTTTAGGATGGTATGTTAAATGCAATTAAGGCGTTACATGCTCTTGTGTTTGAGAAATATTTTATATAAGAAAAATATATTTAACTGTGACCCAGTTTTTATATACGTAAAAATGGGGCAATTGTGTTTTATTTAGAATTGTATATTGAAGCTCATTAAACAAGAACTAAATAACAAATTAAATTTTGTAAGCTCTTTTATCTACTTTGAAAGCTTGTAATATTACTAAGTTATTATTTACATATTTTGAAACAAATCTTAATTATATATATTTTTTTATTAAAATTATTTATCTGTTACTTAATTACCGTATTCTGAAATTAAACAATGTTAAATTACAAATTGTGTTAGCAATTAAAAATAAATATTGATATATTTAAATACAAATTTCAAGAAAAGATCAAAATAAAAAGAAAAGCATTTATATATACAGCCCGACATCGAAAATACAACACCAAGAGGGAGTAGCCTGAAAGTTATGCAAATTTCAGGGTAGACGCACCTCAACGAATTATGCAAATGATGTGAAATGCGCAGCTTTCCAGCGCACGTAGGATAAGATAAAAAGTGAAGAACCTGCAGTGCAGGTAATATTTGTACCGTTATTGCTACTTGGAAAATAATCGTTCAAAGTTTCTTTTTGTCGCAAAAAACGCCTGTTATAGAAGACAATGTTAAGCCATCGTCGAAGGAGTCAGTTCATACAGCAGACAGATGAGTTTACGAGGGGCATGGTGATCGGACTAAGAAAGGCAAGTTGGTTTTTGCGGCTGTTGGTTGAATTTGAAATGATATGGCGTATGTTCTAGGTCACCTCTAGTTTGTATTCACGGCACTATGACAGCCCAACGTTACGTAGGTAATGTGTTGTGGCTGGTGGTACTCTCCTACCATCAGGGAGTGTCTGGTGCCTTTTATCAACAGGATAACACCAGACCACACATTGCTAGCATCATCATCCAATATGCCCTACAGGGTGTACAGCTGTTCCATTGGCCACAGTGCTCTCAATTCGAACAGATTTGCGATAGGACTGGACGCCATTTTCAGACCCTTAACCATTAACTCCTTCAGAAGCCGCACTTTGGCAAACGGTTGACAGGTGATGGAGAGCCATTCCTCAGGACATCATCCATACTCCAATTAAATCTGTGCTTAGACGTGTTTCTTCGTGTATTGCCGCAAAGGTGGTCCTACAACTTACTGACCCGACCCTGTTCTTGCTCTTTATTATGCATATTACGAGGTATATCCAGGAAGTAAGTTCCGTTTGGTAATAAAATAAAATTGTGTACAGATACAGAAAAATTATTTACTGCACAAAATTCTACAACTCTTAAACTACTTTTCCGCATAACTGCCGAAATTTTGCAGGCATTTGTCATAGCGTGGTACAAGTTTTTGTATACCTTCTTCATAGAAGTTTGCCGCCTGTGTCTTCAACCAGTTGGAAACAGTTTCTTTCAGCTCTTCGTCATTGTTGAAGTGTTGACCGCCAAGGAAAGACTTGAGATGTAAGGACAGATGAAAATCGCTAGGAGTGAGGTCAGGGCTGTACGGAGGATGGTCAATTCCATAGCGAGACCACTAATTGTAAACTTGCGGTTTTCTTGGATCTTGTCATCAATCGCGTGAACCAGTTCTTCTGTAACCAAAGATGAACGACCACTTCGTTCTTCATCGTGCACTTCACTACGTCCTTCGTTGAACTGTTGGACTCATCTTCTTACCATGGAATCACTCATCGCATTTTGTCCGTAAACTTCGCAAATTTGCCGATAAATTTCAGTTGGTTTCATTTTCCTAGCATTTAGAAAACGATTCACAGATCTGATTTCACAAGCGGCGGGTTTTTCAATCAACACCGACATTGTAAACAAGCACAACAAAGCGTAAGTGGCTGACAGTGATCTCAAAAT
Organism: Latrodectus hesperus; assembly: GCA_037975125.1. NCBI lineage: Eukaryota > Metazoa > Arthropoda > Arachnida > Araneae > Theridiidae > Latrodectus > Latrodectus hesperus. The sequence continues at coordinate 114,025,453 of CM075851.1, forward strand.
GGCGCACGTTTCTTATCCTTGATACAGAGCGTCTACCGCGCATGTGCGGAACTGCGATCACAGCGCTGCAGCAGAGATAAATTGAGGCGGAACTTACTTTCTGGATATACCTCGTATTTTGAAATACAGATCACTTATTGTTCGTCGCTGCCTCTCTCTGTTTGCTGACTTTCGTCATTTTCTGGTGACTCTTACTTGGAGTTGCATTATCAATATCGAGAAGTGTATCTAGCACTATAAATTAGTTAGTGGACTCAATTACATAATAAAAAAATTCACGTAATAATATAGGTTTACAATAAAAATTGTAAAATTTCATGAATAATATTCCATGATCTTAATGCAATCTGCTTGGATAATTTAACTAAAGTTATGTTTGAAAATATGTTGTTAATATACATAAAAATTTTTTGTTTAAATAAAAAATTTAGCTAAAATGATTTCTAAATAATTCTTCTATAAGATTTTTTCAAATTTTTTATTTAGAAATTATACATAATTTTTATACTTTATGATTTATGCATTAAAAGTACTGAAATGAATATTAACGTTTTGATTATGTTCTCGTCATTGCCCCACTTTGTAAGTATTGAAGTAATCAACAATAAAAATTATATCATGCTTTAAAATGCATTAATTATACGAAAACATATAACTAAAGTAAAATATGGGTTGAATTACTCGATTTGAATTGTCATAAATTTCGAAAGTTTTTATTTACAATCATATATCATTTTGTTAAATGTTTACTATAAAGCAGTTTTTTAAGTGAATAAATTGACGATAAATGAAAGATAATATAAAAAGTACAAAAATAACCCGTAAAATACATAAGAGATTAATAATCTAAAAAAGATATTAGCAATGTTCTTAAATTTAAATCTATGAGTAGGGAAGTCACATAAGAAGTTTTTTAATATAGTTTATCAATAAAAGAATTGGAATTATCGTTGATAATTTTATTCACGATCTTATTAATAGTTTATATCTAAACTACACAAACAGAAATAATTTCTTATTTACGTGTAAATATACGTATTGTTTGAAAGCATATCATATGAAAGTAAAGAAATATAGGTATTTTTTAAGACATTTTAACAACTGCATGTATACATGTGCATAATGAAGGATTCTGTGAAAATAGCAGTTATTCATTTCATTCTTGGGCAATCAGAATACTTAAATTTCATTCGTTATAAGTTAATTATGAAATAATTTGATAATTGATAGTTATAACATTTTTAATTGACAGAATAACTAATAAGATTAATGAACTGAATTTCATAAGCAATTTTATTGTGGCTTACTCACCGAGATGAATATTTCCATTTATCATTCACAATACCAGTGGTGCTTCCTGCACTAAATCCAAGCCACCCCCACCTACAGAGGTAATAAAATAAGGAAAATGCTTTAAAATAAATACATAATTTTATAAATTTATCTAGAAATAAATTTTTATCTTATGATTAATTGTTCAACAATAAACCTAAAATATAGTTTATAATAAAGTATAAAATATTTTATTGTAACATATATTATATGTGTAAAATATAAATATATCATTTGTGTAGAGTGCATGCATTTATTACGCTTCCTCAGGTGTATATATATCCCACCTGGATAAATCATAAAAATGTGATATAAAAAATTCAATTTTATATATTTTCTTAACAATAAAATATTCATATCTTCACATGGAAAGAATATTAAAATCATATGTTTTATTTTAAACGAAGATTTTAATATTATGAATTACCCAACCAATGCATTATTGGTTACAAACCTAAACCTAAACTGATTGCACTTTTATGTCACTTAAATTTAACTTTCCAAACTTAAGAAGAACTTCAAAGAAATTCACAAGCGAGAAAATCAAATAATTTGTTAAAAAAACGAGAACTTTTTTTAATTTTTGTGTTTTGTTTCATGCATGAAAGAATAAATTAGGCCGACCGATTGGCTAAGTGGTTAGCGTTCCTGAGCTGTTGGTCCCGGGTTCGAATCCCAGTTCGGTCATGGATGTTTCTTTCCTTCTCTGTTCTCTCTGTCTTTTCTTCTGTGATGTTGTATGAATGTGGCCCGCCCTATAAACGGGTTTGTGGTGGTATGGCGCGGGTAACGCTACTCGCCTCCGTGACTTGGTTCACGGGTGCCCGCTGGGTAATGATAAATGAGTAGCAGTTTCTGGCCTTGTTGTGGCATAGGGTTCAACCCTCTTGTGCCCGCCATTGGATTAAAAAAATAAAACAGTGCTTAATAGCTAAAGGCTTTTTATTGCATTTTAAAATTCATGCATGAGTAATTAATTTGTAGAATTTTGTGTATGAAATATAAGCTCACAAATGAAATTGTACTTGTTTAAGGTAACAGATAAAATGAACTTAGTTGGAGATTACATATATTAAAGACAACGTATGTCGATACATATATTTATTGTTGTTGGCTTGTGCCAGTTTGGCTGGCAGCATGAGGTGCGCTGCTTCACTTTTCCAAATGAACCGTAATTTGGTTTGGAATCCAACTTCCTCAGTACACACATAAGTACCCGCTTATAGGGTAGATAACAATTCAAAACCCGTTCATACAAGGATATTACAAAGACAGGAGAGAAGAGAGAGAGAGAGAGAGAGAGAGAGAGAGAGAGAAAGCATATTTATGCCCGAACCTGGATTCCAACTGAAAACCTCCTTACCGGCAGTCAGGAACGCTGATCATTAGACAATGGGTGGCGTATATCCATATATAATAATATAAATGACTTTCGTTATATAATAATATATTTTGATTTATAATAATAAAAATGACGATGTATATATAAATGATTTTCAGCCCTGAAAAAAGATAATGAGTTAATTATTTTCAATAAAAATTTTAAAAACTTCATTATTTTATTAACTTGCTTTTAAAGGTTATCTTTAATTGTACACATTTAAAAGTGTTATTAATCTTTAGCAGAAAAAAAAAAGATTCTTAAAAAAACTTGTTTTAATTATAATCAAACTCTGATTTATTTTTTACTAAAATTATCTAAGAGTTTAACTAAAAATAATATTTTAATTTTAAAGTGCTTTTTAAGTTTTGATATTTTAATATTTAGTTTTAAAAAATAACCTCAGCTTCTATATCTATGTCAAAGTCATCAATACAAAAAAAAAATCCTTTTTCAGAGTGAATTGTGTATTTATTTTATATCGACAATGTTTTACATCATTCAGCATATGTCTGTAAGTGATTAGCTCAATTTATTTTTAAGTGTTTTCATGTGCTCAATTCTATATATATATATATATATATATATATATATATATATTTGTATTTGTATATACATATACATATACATATATATATATATATATATATATATATTTGTATTTGTATATACATATACATATACATATATATATATATATATATATATATATTTATATATATATATATATATATATATATATATATATATATATATATATATATATATATATATATATATATATATATATATATATTATATGTACACACAAACACACATGTACCTATATGATTGGAACACATGAAAAACATCTAATTTCGAACAAATTATCTTTAAAAATGTGTACAACTTTTAAATGAAAAAAGTTTTCAAGTTTGAAGCTAAGGAAATGAAAATTATATCAAATATATAAAATGAACATTATATCTAATACAGGGAACCAAGACAATGTTAAAATAAATACAATATTCTAAACTCTACATGTTATAAATATTATTTGTAACATTAAGATCAGATATAATATTTAAAATAATCTTTATTTTCTGACTCTATGTATAGAAAAATTCAGTTTATTAATGTTATCGAGCGTGTATTCCAACATACTATATATTCTTTTCAAAATGATTCTCCAAAGGTAATAGTCGTGCATATTTTATAATAATTAAATGTAATGTAATAACGCACAGAGAAATTGTGTTTCACAAGTACTAGAAAGAATATCGGAGAAATTCTAAAACATTGATCCTGTAATTATACCCACAAAAAGCTAAAATAAAACATCCCATTTTTTAACTTTAACTTCTTTTTACTAGTGGAGATATATACTGATTAATTGGCTTATTATTTTTCACTTATTTTATTTACATAAATTGTTTTATCTACATCCGGCCACAATTCAAGTTTAAAATAGATAATAAATCACTAAAATCAACTATAGTGAAGTTTGGAAGTAAAACTCTAAATTCTAAAAATATAGGCAAAATTTTAGCATTTAGTTGTTAGCTCTATTAATTAATGGTATTTTATTTCTTCTTGTGAGATAAAGACTGAAAATCAACCCGCTAATACTTCATTTTGAAGAGTTCAGTCTTATTCATTCGTTCAGGTTACAATTTGTTTATATTTTCAATATTTCCACTTTGAAAATTTCTAATAAAATGAGTTACAATTTTATAAAAGAAAGAAAAATTTTCAAATAAAATAACATAATTTCTTCAAATTGGTCAGTTTCATTTTAAAATTTGAGACACGGAATCAAATTGTATTAAATTATTATGGATAATAACTCTTTAGCATTTTAACTGTAATGATGTCCATGTATCTTGCTTAGTGATTAAAGGATGGCATAAAAGCTTTTGTAGTTTTTAAAGGCTTCGAGTAACAAGTGATATATTTGATAATAGTGTGTGGTACATAACACAGTTTACCACAACATGAAGAGTCCTAGCAGAGCATTGGTGGGATTCCCAAGAGGAAGGAGTTGAGTTCCCCTGTCGTACCGCCCAGCTCGAGGTCCAAGTATGGTGGCCGCCACCAAACCACAGCAGCCACCCACCATGTGGACCACGCCAGATCCCCCAACATCTACTGCCCCCAGAGAAGCAAGAAAGCCGTTTTCCCTCCACATCCATCCAGCGGGAACACTGTAAACAAAGATCCCTAACATGGTCACCACACAGTAGCTGGTGAACTTACACCGTTCCGCCATGGCTCCAGAAATAAGAGTGGTGGCAGTTGTTGCATAAGCTAACTGGGAATGAAGAAAAATACATACTTAATTTTATTATTCACTTTATATTTATAATATATTTCAAATTAATATTATTTCTTTAAACTAACCACATAGAGTATTAACTGACAGCTAATAGCAAATTATCTTAAAACAATATTTAAACAAGTTTTAATAAAATGATCAAATTAGTTACCAATATATGGGTTGAATAATGACTCTCTTTGGAAGAGTCTATAATACTTATCAGAGGAATTAATCAGTAATTAATAAATATTAGGAATTTATTTAATAATACTTCAATTGATGTAAATATATTAATAAAATAATAACAGAATTATTTAATATTTAATTGTTAACTTTAAATATGCACCAAATTTTGAGTTATTTAAAGTTTCCTTACACAATTCAAAAGCAATATTATTAGAGTTTGGTAATTTATTATGAATGGACTTTATGAGCATGAGAAATTCACAGAATTGTTGACACTAGTAAATCAATTAAAATTAATATTACAATATACTTGTTGTAAGAAAGCTTGAAATTAATATTTAATAGAAAGAAATGTTTTTCTCAATTTTTTAACCACTTTTCTTAAAATGATTTGCACACAATCTAAAATGCAGGGTTTATCTGAAATAATTGGAGAGCCACGTTGAAAACAACGAATTCAATTTGTGATAATATAGGACTAAAATATGTAAATAATTATTGTTTATAGTCTCAAAGGTGTGTGTAAATGTAAGCAAATGAAGAAATATTAATACACTTTATAACAGACCATCAACAGTTAAGATGAAAGTGTTTTTTCTTTTTCTTAGCATCCATTTTTACAACACAGCAAAACATTTCTAACTTGACTATTATTTTCTTGGCAGTCTAATTTTGTGATATTCTTAAGGCTGTAAAAATATACTTAAAACTGCTGTTTAGTTATTGGTTTTTTTGTAAAGTGTAATTTCGTTTTTCCCTCCTGGATCAGATTTTGCTAGCAATAACCAACGAATTTAGGAGGGTGGAATCAATCATGTTGCTAGTAAGATGGCGTAAGGTATTGAACTAAAATTGATAATATACATTTGCTATACGTTTTCATTTTCATAAAAAACGAAATTGTTTTCCGAACAACCCAATTCATGAACGATAAGTAATACAAGGAACACCCTATTACCAAATTGTCTGCCATTCTATTAACAAAATATCGATAAAGATATCACTGCTGAAATGGATGTGTTTGCTCAACTAGATTTTGTGAATCTTTGTAATCTCTTTAATCAAAGGTGACACTACGATTATTAAAAGACTTGCACTCTTCGTGAAGTAGGTCTTCTTATTCTGTATGTGTGTGATATCAAAATAATAGAAAACTATACCCAATACTTATAAAAAATGGGCTCACGCATGATGATGTTGTAGACAGTGCTTTTCGTTGAGGAATGTCCCATGTTCTCTTGAAAACGTTGTAGAAAACGGGAGGTGTATATTTCCCTTCTGGTTTCTGCAAACAATTCTGCCAATGTGAATATTTGAATTTCCTACGATTAATCTTTTGCTATAAGAGCATAAGGGAATATCTGTGGAAAGTTTTCCCAAAACATAAATATGCGCAGATTTTTATATACATTAAAAGAGCCTTTAACAAATAATTATAAGAGCTGTCAATTAATAAGAGACCAATTCCAACTACAATAGATCAATGAAAGATGAGATCTTCTGCTTTCTGTTAGCAAGTATGCTTTGGATGGTGTCTGGAAGTGTCTGAATTTGCTCTCTTGTAACACATGAATACGACTAACTTCTATGAGCAATTCAGTCGGAATGCAAATCTCTGGATGCTTAAAAAGATTTACAACAACTTTTATTTCTTAAACTGCCACTGTGTGATATCAAAAAGGCAACTGAAGACATGGAACATACATTGACAGAATTATAGGGTCATATTCTTTGATGTGAAAAGTGCCATCAATAAGCAATAACAAATTGTATAAATAATATTCTGCTGTAAAGATTTGTGCTTTCTGCATGTGCAGGGTGCATGCTTCTTATATTACAGATAGAGGTCTAAATTGTTAAATAGGCAAGGCATTTTAATATTCACCAAGTAGTTATATACCTTCAAAAGAATATATATATATATATATATATATATATATATATATATATATATATATATATATATATATATATATATATATATATATATATATATATATATATATATATATATATATATGGGCTATGTACACGTGTCGAAAGGGAGTAAACAAAGAAATTTCTTGAATACCCAATCCTACAACATGCATATGGAAAAGAACAACCATCTATCTTTGTTCAATGTTGTTGTTGTCTTGTGCCAGCTAGGCTGGCATCATGGGGTGTGCTGCTCCACTTTTCCAACTGAACCGTAATTTGGTGTACAGTCCGAATTCCTCAGTACACACATGCCATAGGAACCCGTTTATAGGGTTGGCAACCATTCACAACCCATTCATACAAGGAAAGAACAAAGACAGGATAGATAGAATGAGAAAGTACATCCATGCCCGAACTGGGATTCGAACCCAGGACCCAGTTTGTCTCTCTGACCGCTAGACAAGGTGGGCGGCTTTCGCTGTCCAATAATGGCTGGGAATAAAACCAGGGCTTTCCACTTTGAAGAATACTGACCCATCACTAGAGTCTCAACCATTGTTTAAAAACGTAAGCTAAAAGTTGGTTTTTCAATTTTTTATTTCACAAGTTTTCAAGATTCCTGCACTGCCGATAGTTAAAGACAGAAGTATGGAAATGAGAAAAAGTATTGCTTCCTACCTCAAAAACAAACTTCGCGTACACTACGCCCATTTCATCTGGAGTGGCTGTGATGAAGAAGGATCCGGCTGCAATCCACAAGTTAGAGTAGGCTTTTCCAAAGCTGAGTGCAAAGCCAAAGGACCAATATGAAAAACCTCCTATCAGGACATTGGTGGCGTTTTTCACAAGAATGTTGACTTCATTTTTTCGGGACACAATTCCAGATTCCAAGAGGGCGTAACCTGTAAATTTCATTGTTTCCTCTTAAGGTTTTACGATGAAAATAACTACATAATGGTTAAATAATTATTAAAGTTAAAAGTTAAAGTTTTATTTTAAAAAATTATTTGATGCTAATAAGTTGATTTGAATGTATATGATACTTACATTTTTGATAGTTATTTTTTCTGTTATTTTTTTTAAAAGTGACGAAAATTGAAGTCTAACTAAAATTAGAAAACCACATCGGATTCTTAGTTTTTTTTTATAAAATAACTAAGGTTAGTTGATAAATTTGGATCGAAATATCAAGCACTTAGTTTTCCCTCTTTTTTCAATAGTTATTCTGTGTTACATCATTGTTATGTTGTATCGACTACCCAGATTTAGTAGAAAATTCGTAATAATTAGATGAATTCAATTAATTTTTCTATAATTAAAAATAATCAAAGAAATTATAAGCATTTTTACTCTCATCGTCCATGTTTAGTTCCAAATTTTGTTAAATAGATGGTTTAGTCACATTACAGACTTTCCACTCTCATTTATCTTTTAAATTAGGTTGAACCTTAAAGGATGGCCATTCTGGGTATCCATTACGATATAAAAATTTATTTATGAAAAATTAATATTTTGTAATTCATTATATTATATTCTGAGCTCTATAAACTATATAAAGAACCAGATATTATTAAATTTATCTCAATACAGAGATTAAAATGGGCAGGACATTTGAGCCTGATGAACGACAATCGGGTGACAAAAAAATTTTTCTTAGCTCGCCCCATGGGCACCAGAAGAAGTGGACGACCGAAACTCTGATGGCGTGACTGTCTTGAAAACGACCTAAAAACACTAAAAGTGGCAAACTGGATTACCTTATCCAAAAATAGGGGGTCCTGGTATGCACTTCTGAGGAAGGCAAAGGACCACCCTGGACTGTCAGGCCAATGAAGAAGAAGAAGAATTTATTATATTATTAAAAATTTAAGTTTTTTTAAATGAACATTTTACTATGTAAATTTTATTAAAATAAAATTCTTGTTTTTATATACACAACTGTTTTTAAATCATATTTGACTTTGGTAGACTCCATTCTAGATCAGATGTTTGAAAAATATAATTCAGGAATATTTATGATGGCGAATACTGTTTGAGGTTTTGGAATGTTAATGTAGCTAACAATTCCTCTAGTTTTGTGTAAGTTTCCGTCTATTTTGATTGCTGCTGCAACATTTTCGACAGATTTCATTTTGAAACTATCACATTTTCCCTGTTGTTTATGTGAATTGTTATCGTTTACGGACATATGTTTTCATTGTTTTTTCTATTTAATTTCCTCTGAATGTTTACATATCTTCTTCCAATAATTAATATTTATGTTTTCGTAAAAAGTTTTAATAAAATTGTTTGTCTTCTTACTGGTTAAATTTGATGTAATGATTCATTGACTTGTAAGTATGAGTTGAATTTCCTTCACAAGCCTTTATAATTTTGATAAGTACTAATTGAAGTTGCTTTATAAATACAAATGAAATTGGAAAAATCCAAACATTCACCGATCTGATCATATGTAAATAATCTTAATTATCATTTTAATCATGATTATGCTTCAAAGAGGAACATTGATATAGCCCTCAATATTTTATGAATGGTACTAAAAAGGAGAAAAGTATAAAATAGGCATTAGATTTTTCTTTAACAACGATATTGAAATTTATCATAAATGTATTAAAGCAATAGAAATTTATAATATTTCACAGTGAAATGTATTATAGGAATCAAATAATGTATCGTAAATTAATAAATCAATCTTAGAATCAAATAGGAAAGTAATACATACATACATACATTCATAATGCAAAATATGCAACAACATTAATGTAAAGGAATAACCGAAAAACTAAGAAATAACTATTAAATGAGCAAAAGTACCAAACTAAATGAAAGAACAGATGATTCAGAAAAAACATCGATATAATTTCTTGAATTTAGATTTAATTAAACGAAGAGGCTTTAAAAATAGTAGTTTCTATTGTTAAAGATCTCTTTCATAGAATAAATTCCAATATGATTTATAATGAGAATACAAAATTATGCGTTTTATGAAATTAATTTTATAGAGCACAGCCAAGTGTAATATTTTGTGAGAAATTTTCTCTAATAATCATTATTTCATTTCATTAACAACGATGATCAAAAATTTTATGATTACACAATTTTAGATTGATAATTTTTAATGAAATGCAAAATTTTTCGAATATGATAGTCGTATTCAGAGATGTCACGAATTAAAAGAAATTTTATATCTATTAATTCTCGAGGACAATTAAATAATGTGCATCAAATATACCCTACTAAAAACTATTTACATTTATCTACTAAATGTTGTTGCTTATCGTTGCTTATCCCCGACTGGCGTGACAGCACCATCATACCAGCCCCATGAATCCAAAAATAGTCAGTCTCTCAATCACTACCACCGGTTTCAACTCCATGTCCCCTCTCTCACACCCAATGCACTGAAAAATATGAGATGGGGAGGCCTGAACCACTCGACATTTGGGACAGAGAGGGTAGACCTTGGTACCAGAGACGTGTCTCTGAGCAAGCAGGTGGCCACTTCGCAGTCTTGTCAAAGCCGTTTGGCTGCATTTCTTGGGTTTACCCACTAGTGCGGAACCAGGATGTTTGCATGTGTACCATTTGTGGGTAGGAATGGTATCCCTAAAAGTAGCATTAATAGCCATCCTAACTCTAGAGGTCAGTTCTGAGGACGGCAAGCAGTCTCCAATGATGATATTGTGTAGGCTTCCATCCTTGGCTAACTGATCCGCAACTTCGTTCCCATACATATTAACATGAGATGACACCCACTGGAAGACTATGGTACTGGCTTTCAAATTAGTAAGATGTTCTTATCTACTAAATGAATTTGAATAATCAACAAGAATTTTAATTTTGAAAATTTGGGGATATTGTAAATTTCTTATACTGCAAATTTGAAACTTAGTGGACCAAAAAAACTTTCATTGATGAATTTGAAGAAATGTTTGGAAAATAAACTAAAAAATAATATAATAAGAAAAATTTAGATATGGATATTTATAGAGTTTTCGAATATTTTTTTAAGTTTGCAATTAATGTTTTATTGTTTTATATAGCGTATCTTCAATTCTCTTTATGTTCTTCAATGGTTTAACGAAAAGAAATTTTATCAAACTTATTTTAATATATCAAAATATTTCACATTCTGTAAAAGCAAAATTCATTTAAAGAAAAATAAATTAGTTGTTTCATTCATGTGTTTCACACGTCAATATTAGTACAGATTTTTGCTTTTATCAGTTTTCATGTTTTGTTTCAAGCACATTAATTAATCTTAACATTTTGAACATTTAGGACATTTATGGCAGATTTTATGCACACCTGTTAGTTATAAGGAAGCCAGGAAATTTTTTAATCTTTTTTCATATGCTTTATAATACTGAGTTTCTTACTTTATATTAGAAATATTAATATTATATTCATTATATACATATAATAATAATGCTACTAAACTATTATAATCAATGAAACTAGCTATTTTATATTATGAATTTTAAATTTCTTTTTAACATCTTTAATTAATATAAATGTTTTTCAGAAACAAAAGCATTTGAAAAAAATGTTTAAACTAATTTATTATATATTTCTACATGTTGCTTAAAGTCTGAAATAATCTTTATATTTTACCACTGTGGATGATCTTAATTTTGCCCGTTGCTGTCGCAATTTGATCAAAATTAAGAGTTAGAGAAAACCAAAGAGCTGAAATGATTCCTTATAGAAACATTTTTCTTATTTTTATGCTTTTATCACATGTAATGTAAACAATCTATTTGATAAAACTTAAGGAAAATATAAAACTATTACAAGAAAAGTGTAAAAAGTTTGAGTTTTCTCTAATTGATTATTATCCCCAGTTGACTGGCGGGTAAGTGCATTGGGTCTTAAAGGCTCAGTCATTTTAAAAAAAAAAAACCAATGAAGAAACACTTTTTTTCAAGTATTCCAGACTTGTAATTGCTGCATTTATGGTCAACTACTTTCTAATGGTTGTAATTTATATATTTATGAATTAGAGTCAGTTAGGCAAAGCGTGTGTTCTTTTACATTTATATTTTAGTAAACTTTTTAGAGTCTTGATGTAAAATGAAAAGTGACATATGTCGTAAGAAAGTAAATGAAGTAGCTAACAACTGTACGCGAGATTTATCAATTGATGAAGAATATATAAATGAGAAGGAAAAATAAAAAAATAAATGAAGAAAGAATTTTTATAGGGAACTTAAATACCTTACGGTAGATGGTTATAACTCCATCGGTTATTCAAAAATTCTGGAAAAATTGAAAATAATTTGCTTTAAAATTTCTATATTTTCAAAAAGAGCACAAAGTAGAGTAAAATTAAAAATTGTTGAGTAAGAATTCCTTCTCATTATATGATACTAAAATTACCAAAAACATTTTATATTCTAAAATTACCAATACAATTGTTGCTTGACAGTTGATTTGGGGCAATTACTGATTGAGGATAGTATAACGATTATTGAATTTTTACACATGAATAAATACAGGGAGAATATAGCACGAAGAGAGAGGATGTTATACACAAGAAGCTTTGATAACAGAAATTAAAGTGTTGATTAGACTTTTGTACTTTGAAGGAATTATTTGGCTACGAATGTGACATACCTTGATATATTCCATCGACTTAAAAACTAAACAACACCACGAAGAGTCGGAGAAAGGTTTGAAAGTATTTATTTAGGAACTCATTAAAGAATGTATTCAGAATAGAAGCTCTTATAAATCACATCCTCAAAAATTTGGTGGATCAATTAAAGAAATATTATTTATCAAGTGCAAAATATGTATGCGTCACCGTGAAAAAATTTAAAAATATCTGTTATATTCAGTTAAAAAATGACTTAATCAAAAAATAAATTAATTACTGCGATGAAAATATCTGAAATGATATTTTAATCGCAGTAACTAATTTATTTATACTTATAAAAAGTGAATAAATTATAAGAATTTTTATAAGCATTTGTTTTAAATATATATAGCATCTATTCTTTAACACAAGATGCATTAAGCGGTAAAACGTAGTGTAAGTAATATTATTTAACAAAAGAAGCTGACCGGGTCTCATAGATCCCTCGCATGTCCTCGTGTTTGTACTTTAAGAGCGTCTTTACCAGCGCGCATTAACATTTCTCTAAAAATAATAATAAAAGATATTCATTTCATTAGTCACATCTAGAATACATATGTGATATATATATATATATATATATATATATATATATATATATATATATATATATATATATATATATATATATATATATTTATATATATATATATATATATATATATATATGTATATGTATATATATCTATATATCTATATCTATATCTATATCTATATCTATATATATATATATATATATATATATATATATATATATATATATATATATATATATATATATATATATATATATATATATATAATGTTGTTGTCGGTTACCAGTTAGGCTAGAAATATGGAGTGCGCTGCTGCACTTTTCTAACTGAACCATTTTAGGTGTGGAGTCAGACTTCCTCAGTAAACACATGCCATAGGGACCCGTTTATAGGGTAGGCAACCATTCACAACAAATTCATACAAGGAAAAGAAAAAGAAAGGACAGATAGAGAGAGAAAGTACATCCATGCCCGAACCGGGATTCGAATCCAAGACCTCCCTATCCGCAGTCAGGCACGCTCACCACTAGACAAGTTGGGCGGCATATATATATATATATATATATATATATATATATATATATATATATATATATATATATATATATATATATATATATATATATATATATATATATATATATATATATATATATATATATATATATATATATAAACTTCGTAAAGTGTGTGTCTGAAATGATATTTATTTTAAACAACTAGGATTTATGATAAAAATAAATGAATTGTAAATGTGTGTGTTTCTTTCCTTTCAAAAAAATGTAAGAAGAAAACTAAAACAACTAAAACAAAATAACTATAACCTTCGCATTTATATTGTTGTAGAAAACAAATAATTCTAAAGCAAAATAAACAAATGAATTCGATAGCCGATTGATTATATTATAGTAATTATAACTAATCTATTAGAAGTCCAAGTTTATAAGCTGATTCTATTTTATAACAATGGAATTATATATTTTAAATACCCAAAGAGTTTTTTACTTTTAAATCCTTCAAGAGCTTTAAAAATATTCTAAATTCCAACAAATGCAATGAATAGGCAACAAACAAGTAATCTATTGGACGGTATTCTATTAGATTATAAGATAATTGATTCTGTGAGCCATTAGAAATTTTACGATCATCTTTACCCAGTAAATCTGTTGAGAAATCTCATATTACCCGAAATCGAATGTAATCCGAGAGAAGGCTTACTAGATATTCTAAAACATCTTAACTATTGCAGTAATGGGCCATAAATTCTCTCCATGAAGCGCAATGTTTTGGGAGGTTAACAAATGGAATAATCTGAGATAATTACGCTCATCAATTTACTTATTGAGATTTTTGTAAATAAAAGCCAAGTCAAAAATTGAAATGTATTTCGATGAAAATTAGGTGCTATTTGCTTACAAACTTGCTCTTTGTTTTAATGATAGTTATTAGTTTTACACAAAAATATTTCATCATATATATATATATATATATATATATATATATATATATATATATATATATATATATATATATATATATATATATATATATATATATATATATATATATATATATATATATATATATATATATATATATATATATATATATATATATATATATATATATATACAGAAAACAAATAAAGTTAATCAAAATTTTGAAATTTATATCTTAATTCAAAAATATTATTTGAATAAAAAGTATAATTTTACAAGATTTTACCTGAAAATTAATTTATATTAGTATTTTAATTTAAGTAACTAATAGTAATATATAATTTTGGCTATAAAAAATTATCTCATTTTTTCTAAAAATCTGTTTGAATAATTTGTTACAAATTTTATTAGTTATTTTTTTTGAAGAGTAGTATATTAGGTGATATGTGATGTAATTTCGATTTCGTGTTGTTTATAATATATTTTTATAAAAAGGAACTATACAACTTTTAAAGGCATGTGGGTTTTTAATGTAAAACTTTAAAAATTTTTAACATATCAATTTTAAAATTTATTTTAAACTGTTTAATTTTAAATTATATTTAAATCGATATAGTTAGCTTCTCCGCAGAGAAAAATATATAATATAATGAAACTATAATTAGAATATTACACTGAGATGGAAAATTGACACTTGGTAATTTGATGATAATAAATATGAATGAATAAAATTTGAGGGCTTATTTATAATACTGAATGACAAATTTTAATGCCATTTACATAAAATAAGATGTGCCAGCAAAATGAAAAATATTTAATTTCTCCTTAGACAAAGCAGAAACATTGATGAACAATCTAATTAATAAAGGAAAGTCTTAAGATTTTTTATATAGAATTATAAAACTTTTTTAATAAAATAAAAATATTTTGCAATTAGAATAAGAAACAGAAATAAAATTCTCATGTAATATAATCTGATATTTGTTTATAAACTAAATACTTATTTTTATTAAAAAAACTGATGAAATAATTAGAAAAATTATTTTTTTTAAATATGTTCGATACACAAAAAAGAAATTGCAGTAATATAAAATTATTGAATTATTTTTAATAGGTACAGCAATAAAGAAAACAATGATTTTAATTATATCTCAAGTTTCGTAGTACGTCAATTAAATTAAAAAAATAAGTCATTCTTCCCCAGTTTTATTTCATTATAAAAAGTTGTTGAATATAAAGTTAATTTTTTAGTTTAAGTTGTGATTTTTATGATTATAATAAGAATAGATTTTGTTTTTATATTTCAAAGTTTGGCATCAAGGAATGCTATGGATTTAATTATTGTGGATTTGATTGTTTCTAAATTAAACATGTTGATTTATTTTAAAAAAATTGCTTAAATAAGATGAGAAATAACTAAAGTGAAAAATTGTATAAAAATATGGAATTTGTCGTGGAAAGTAAATTTTCTTGAGGAAAAATTAAAAATGAAAAATTTAAATTATCGTTAAGAATATTTTTCAAATATTTAAGCTTCAAAAGCAAAGAAACAAACGCTTTTGTTGTAATAAGGACGGAAAAAATAGTAAATTCTAGAAAAATTTACAAAATTGTAAAGATATAATTGTAAATAAATGGATAACGGAAACCAATATGAATCATTGCCCAAACTTCTGGTGTTGCAGTAGGTATCAGTAATAATACAGAATTTCTTTAACCTCATAAGTTTTTGTTCAAATATAATATTGTCTGAAAAAAGCGAAAGCAAAAATTGTGAAACAGAAAATTTTTAATATGAACATAAAATAAAACATTTTATTCATGTTTACTCAAACAACTGTTACCTATAAAATTATTATATTGAGTACAAAATTTTCTGTATTGTAAAAAAATATAATGGAATCTAAACTCTTGTAACGTAGATAATTAATATATCTATCTCTATAATAATTAAAAATATCTGAAACTTATAAGTGGCAACCGAAATACGAAAGTATGTATTTTCGACTAGCTCACACAACGTAACAATTATCTAAAGAGAATAAAGATATAATGTACATTTATTTGAATAAAATCTAACGATGATTAAAGAGGGAAAGTGTTTTTACTAAAAATAAAATAAAAATGTAATGATATAAAAAAATTTTTTTAAAGCAAATATTAATAAAATTTAGAAGTCTCTTTTGATTATGATATGAGTAAAAAAGATTTATCAATAAAGGATTTAAAAGATGATAAAATATAGAGCATAAGATAAAACTTGTAAATGAAAAACTACTGAATGATTGGTTTTAAAAAGTAAAATTAAAAAATTAAATTAGGATACAGGGAATATATGATAGTATCTCAATAAATTTCTTAGATTAACTTAACCTGTGAGAATTAAGAAAAATAAAGCTAACATTTTGTTCTGAAATAAAAATGAATTTCATGAAAACGTTTTTTTTTCATATTTTCTTTACAAAAATCAATTATGATTTCTAAGAGAAATTAATCATTTCCGTTGTTTTTAACATTCTAAAGAAACTTGTTTCTTTCGGCATCGAAATATGAAAAAAATATTTATTATTCAACTAATTCAAGTATAAAATGTAGAACGGAGAAATCTATATTATCCACATATTAAAATTATGAAATGTAATACTTCATGTATTCAAGTTAATATAAAAATTTAGCCCTGATAATTAAAGACAAAAATTGTATAAGTATATAAAATTTAATATATAAAATATAATAAATATTGTATTTTATAAATTTCAGGAATACTTTTCATATGATATGTATTGTGTTGTTCGGAAAGTAATTTCGTTTTTCCCTCCATGGATCAGCTTTTTGTTGGTAAAAACCAATCACTTTATGATTGTGGAATCGTACTACTACCAGAAAGATGGTAAAAGCTATTGGACTGGAATAGACAATGTACAATGCAATACAATATTTATTTGCTGCACGTTTTTCATTTTCATGAAAACGAAATGACTTTCCGAACAACCCAATAAAATGTTATATAATTACGAACAGCACCTAAGAACTGATAAAAAACAAGAAAATAGTAACCTGTTCAAATTAAATTGGTATACATAAGTATCATACCTGATTGCATTGTGAATATAAGAAATGAGCTTGTTAATATGAATACTACATCATTAGCATCGCCTCTCTCGCCATCATCATTTGCATGAGTTGCGTTGAAAAGAGGTGAATCGGTCTCAGTGACAGAAGGCATACTGACCACACGAGGGATGGACATGAAAGGAAACGAAACAACAATAGACAAGTTCATGTTTTTAAAAGTAAGTAATATAAAAAGTAATTATGATAATTAAAAAAATGGAAAATGAATGATTTGAATACTTTTTGTTATAAATGGTATACAAGAAAATGTAAATATAAGTTATACTAATGTAATCAAATTATGAGCATTTAAAAAATTAAATTAAGAATCCTTTAGAAATATTAAATGAGAAAATGCCTGTCTGCTTTTCCAGAGGGGAACTCTTCTATACTTTAAAATGTTTTATGAAATTTTATTCTTAATTATAATAAGCTCACTGGATTTTGGTATGAACTGTGGTGTTTTCCCTGAATAGTAGTGTATGATGAGAAATTAATATTAAATAAATAATAAGTATTATGATTTAAGAATGTAGAATTTACGAATATTTATCCAGTATATTATTACATATGCTAAACTTTGAGATCTCGAGCTCAATTGCAAATGATAGAATTTTCAACATCTTCCAAATATGTTATTTCTAAAATTACTTTTTTTATCAGCTAAGCCAATCTTATCATGTAGTGAATTCGTGATGATGATGTCGTGTCCTTTGAGTACGTGCAAAAACCCTAAATGCCCCCGAAGCTGTCGAAGACAGTCCTGGCGATCTCTACAGCTTTATTTGTAAAAAGAAACCCCACAGGATCCTCCATGCTGATGTTACAAAGCTTGGCCAGCATTGATGGACAGCTGAATGTGTTGTGGAGAAAGTTGGGTGTTATCTGCGCAGTGATGACAAAGCCTGTTGCCCATCTGTAAAAATTCTCATGCTTATCAAGTGTTTCGTTCTAAGCCTATCAATTATAGTTGAAATGGTTCTGTCACTGTTTAATTCTAGAATAGAAAACTTTTTAACTCGTGTTGGCAAAGTAATTTTTGGCTAGCAACCCCATTGGCGTCAATGAGTGTCAAGCATTTGAGTGGCTGAAGAGAATTAGGGGCCTCTTTAGCGAGTTCATCGGCTATCTCGTTGCCAGGGATATCAACGTGCGCCGGTATCCATTGTAAAGTGCAGGATCTTTGGATAGCAATGATTTTGTGGATTAGCTCTATAATCTTATGACTGAGTTGATACTTACCCGTTTGTATCGCCTGTAGTGCGGATCTTGCGTCAGGAAAAATAATGATACCATTAGATACCTGGACAAGTTTAGATAGGTCAATCTCCAAAGCTAACTTTATTCCACAAACTCACAAGTACAGCTGGAAACAATTTCCAAACAGGAATACTGTGGCACTCCTGCTCACCATCTGGGACGAAATAGAGGACTCCTGCTCCACCTCTATCGAGATTACAGTCGGAGGCGTCCTTATAGGCGATTGCTAACCTGGAGTTGAGGTTGTGAGTTCTTTGACTGTGTGGTCGCCTTTCACTTTTACTTGTGCTACAGGCTTTGTCTTGGTGCAGGGTTGCAAAAGATTTAAGTTAATTTTAGTCTGCATGGGAAGACGTAAGATATGGTACGGTTCTTTGAAAATCTCCAGGGATTCGTAACGGAACTCGTAGATTAGTATTATAGTAATACAATGACTGCAATATGTTACTTGGTAAATGCAAGTCTTCTGGCCATAAAAAACTTCAGTGCATTCACTGCAAAGTGATGTGATTAGTTCAATTATATAAATATTATATTAAATCAATTCCCGTTTTAAATTTGATTAAATTCAATTCTATGATTTTGCTGGGAATGATTGTGATTTTTCATTTAAGATATAATCAAAAGTACATTATTAGAAATAAAGGATGTTTTCTCAGAAAATAATAAAGAAAACGTTTCTTTTAAAATATATTATTATGAAATTAAATATGATAAATTAATAAGTTTAAAATAATAAGTTTAAAATATATCCTGTAAATATTGCTCAAAAGATTTAAAATTTAAAAGATAAATTACTGTATATAAAGATTAATAATTATAATAGTTTGTCTTTTAAATTAATTTATAAATAAAAATAATAAATTAATGATTGAAGTTAAATTAATTTCAGTAGTACAAAATAGATTAATAATTTGTTAAAGTTAAAGTTGCTTTTTACATTTTTTATTTAGAAACCTTTTTTTTACCAAAAAACTATATTTTTATGATATTAAATCTTTCTATTGATAAAAACTCTCTTTTTAATTTCCTGAAACAGATATTAGAAAGCACTGAAAAAATCAAGTGTTCTGAAGCATTGACATAGAGAAATAATTTCAATCTATTATATTTGAAAGATAATTACCTTTTATTGTTTTAATTATAATGGTTTTCTTGTTTGATAAGCATTAAAATATAAAAGTAGTATTTTAAAAATATAATTATTCTATAGATGTAAAAAGTTTTTAGAAGCTATTTTATAAATTAATGAAAACGCTTGAAAATTAATCATATTTTTTACGAAAAATGTATTTAAAAAATCTAGAAAGTATGAACTAACTGTGCTGTAATTAAATGTTGAGTGATGTACTTAAAATGTATTTATGTTGTGTGTTGTTGTTGCTTATGACACTTGGACAGTTCAATTTCAGTCTGCCGTCAGTTATGTGAATTTAAGTCAGTAGGGAGCATCTTTCGTTTAACCAGAGCACGACTTAAAATGTATTTATAAAAAATATTTGGATTTAAAAAGGAACTTCCATAAAAGCATTATAAGTAGAGAAATTTCTTTGAAGAATTTTATGTTTTATCGTAATTTAACTTTTACAGGTCTTAAGTGCCGTGTTTACATTGCAGTGCTTAAAGAAGTAAATTTGAATGAACCTTTTCAAATTTGTTGTGATGGAAGTTGATGTTAATAAACATGCTATTTTAATAATAAGTAATTTTTACCTTCATAATTTAAAGATATCTTTCATATATTATTTTAAAAAATAGTACATTGCTGCCTTTAATGTAATATTTAATTATAAAACAACTGAAAAAAAAACAGTTTAAAAGATAATATAATTTTGTGCATTAAAAGTAAAAATCATACTTATTTCTGTATAAAAATCTCAGCTCAAAAATTATTTTTATAGAATACTTATATTTTACATAAGCATAATAGGAATATACTGAATTTGTATTCACTCATGTTAAAGTCTTTTATGACTTAACAATTAATTGTTTTAAAAAATGTTTAATAGTATAATTTTTTTAACATTTCTTTGTGTTTATTTTATCAAATAAAATTAAATATTTAATATTTTATAATATCAAATTAAGAAACTATTCTTGTCTCACAAATATAGTTGACTAAAGTGTTAAACTTAATTCGTAAAAATAATTTGAATTCTATTAAAAAACTGCTATATTATTTGTCTTTTGAACAATATTAAAAGTATAACAATGACACATTGTATATTTAAATAATTTAATTAACATAGGAAATATAAACATTTATTATAATTTTACAGAATAGTTTCTAATTCAATAATTGCACAATAGAAATCCATTTTGCACATTTGAGCAAACTAATCTACGTAAGGTTATAAATCTAGCTTAAGTAAATGTTTAAATTAAAAGATTCAGGTAGAAATGTTATGAAACCAAATAAAAAGGATTTTACATAAAATCGGAAGAAGAAATTATGAAAAGCATTCACTGAGAATGCTAACCAAGAATCACTGATTATGAAAGTGAAGAGTAAAATTTCGTGGACTCTAAAATAAGAATTTGGGGAAAATTTCTTATATTGTTTGGAATATTTTTTTAACAAGAAATAGTAATTTTGCCTTCAAATCATTCAATAATATTTGGTCTACTGTGTGTCTAACTTTAAAAATTATATAATTATCTCAATATCGTAAATTTATTTAGAATTATAATGATTCATTTTAAACATCAAACTACTAATTTCTTTTGAAATTGCTCTTCAAGCTTAAGTTAAGAATTTATTAATAAATAATATTGCATTTAACAAACTATCTAGAAAAATGAATAAAAGATTCATTATAAAATGCTTGCATGTATTTTATAATTGATGTGATATAAATGTGATGTATTTTTACATGAAATATTGCCCTGACTCTTAATTTTATGTTTCAAGATTTGGCTTGCAATACAATTTGAAATTGAGTAGCAGAGTGTCTACTAGCTGTCTGTTGTTGATAAAATATTTAAATATCTTCAGTGAGTTAAACGTAAAAGAAGACATTCCACAAGTGGGACTTATTTTGAAATTGGAAATATTCCAATGTGCAACCGAAAGTAGTTTGTACAAAAATATAAACGCAAGTATTTTCTATTATCAACGAGGATCAGACCCTGTACATACAGTTTTGTGGAGTTATCCTTAAACTACTGCGAGCTTTCATAAATGAGATTGATAATAATTATGGAACAAATGCAGTTTACTTATCACTGACTCAGTGAATTTAATAGTGGTAGAAAATTTTCTCCAAGAGTTTTTTTCTTATAAATCAAGTTGCTGAAACGACAATCATAATTAAAATCCTGGTCTCAACTTTTAAAGATACTATAATTATTTTCTTCTATTGATAATTGTTATGTGGGACTAGGATTTAAGGAATTCATTTTCGATTGTATATTTGACAGTGCACTTTTTTAATAAAGTGCACTGTCTATTACTATTTTTTATAAGATTAAAATATTGAATTATTTTAGATATTATTAGTTTCAGTTATAATGAAGCGTAAATAAAAATTAAATACAAATTGTATATTTGCTTATAAAACAGAAGTTTTTTACACTTTATTTAAAGTAGTCATACAAACACAATTTATGTTGAATAAAGTTTGATAGTATTTTTATGATGATTTATTATGTAATTATAATATATAAAAATCATCTCAGAATGACTTTTATGTGCTTAGAAATGATATTTTGTATAATGCTTTAAGAAATACTGTTCCTAATTGCCAAAACAATGGAATAAAATGTAAAACACCATATCAATCTATTATTTAATTTAGAAAAATAAATTATTTTAGCTGTAGAGACAACTTTATAAATATTTCTTACCTGCTTGAATAACAATAAAATTGTTTTCTTCCTATGAATAAGCTTCTACTTATTTGATTCTGTTACTGAATCAATAATAATACAAAATTGAAATTTCTCACTTTCCTGTTATATTGAGGAAATGAATCACATTCTTATCTGAAAGGGTGGAAATATATCCTTTCACAAATTTTTGATAAAAACTTTGCATTCAAGTTCTAGATTGCATCTGCATTGATTTCAATTACTCTTATACGCACCTGCCTTCTTCATCTTCGACTGAATCCTCGCTTCGTGAATTATTAACCATTTCCATGTGAACTATTCACGAACGTGGAATCGATTCTTTTCTATCACAGCGACCAGTAATTGGTTTGATTCCAACTGGGAGTACAGAAGGCCATTTCCATGAAATTTATATGAGTAAGACTTTCTTCAGTCATATATTATTCTTTTGCTGATGAAATGTGTACATTAATTCAATCTGATATTGATTTCAAGGCATGAAATTAAATTCAAGCTTCTGCTTATAAATACACATTAAAAAAAATGACATTTATTATCAACTCAATGCTTGAAAGGAATTGGTTAAAATGCAACAACTTGTCTTTCATAATAAATAAAAATTTCACTCTTTTAATAGATACTGATGTTCTAAAGAAAATTAAATTCATAGAACTAAAATATGTTAAAGTTATATGTAACAGGTTGTAAATTTAGAACAAATTAATGCAGAAGATAGTCATTTCTTACAGAAATTTATGGTAAACGTATCAATGAAGAATAATATGAGTAAGATCATCACAGTCTATTATATTTTGGAAAAAGTAACATGAAATAAAATAATTACATTAGAAAAAGTCATAATAAAAGTTAAAAAAAATGATTAACTAAATAAAATGAGTCCACAAGGTATTTCTTACAACTTTTTAAATAGCATTATGTGTACATATTTGTTTTCTTTTCATAATTTGATTACAGAATTCCCACCACATGAAAAATTCTCATAGTATATCACAAAACAGTTAAGCTGGTTGACGAAGTTATTTAGACAGAAATGCAGTGCAAATAAGAAAACATTTTATACAGCCTACAATAGAGAATTTAAAGATTAATGTATCGAGATCACTTTTTTAAAAACATCATTTCTGACAGATTCATATGATAGGTTATGTCAGATTGTATTGATTTATTAATTATAAGAGAATATTTTACTCAACTGAAAAATTAAATGTTTTAATAATTTTACTAAATATTTTAAAAACAGAGAATAATGTGCAGAAGAATTGATAAAATATAACAGAGGAATTATCTTCTTACTCATAGAAATACCAACCAAGAAAAAGATTTACTAAGATAATTAAATGTAAAATATTATTAAATATACTAAGATATTAAAAATGAGATATTAAATATGATATACTAAATATGAAATAAATTGATATGCAACTATCATGTAATACATCTTGGAATTCACTTTGTTTCCCATTATGGTCACCAAGAATTACTATGGGCCAGCGGTCAGAACATTTTGAGATTTATTTCAACCACAATGGAACTACAATAGATAAAAATGCTACTCTCCTACTTTTTGTATTTATATTAATGGAATAGATTTTATTCGAATTTATATATGTATGTATATATATGTATATATATATATATATATATATATATATATATATATATATATATATATATATATATATATATATATATATATATATATATATATATATATATATATATATATATATATATATATATATATATATATATATATATATATATATATATATATATAATATACATATACTCATATAATTACACCTATTACCTAGTGGTAGAGTAACGCTTTTGGGAGTGAAGTATACCATATCTGTTAAAACCCATTGCTTAAAAAATGTTTATTTCTGTCTTTATAATGCAAATTAAATTCATTAGGAATCTTCTCATGCAATACCTGATTAAATCTCAATATTTATTATCTATTAACACATTTTCAAGGAAGCAATGAGAGGAAAAAGTTTAAATACTTTAGAGTGACATTTCGCTGTTAGACCTTTCACTACGTCAAAGATATAATTCCTGCAAATAAAAATCAGTGAAAGTAGAATACGGAAATCATAAAAAAATCACGTGAATTCGTAAATATTTCATCTGCTACCTTTTAATTGATGCTGTGAAGTCGCCAGACAAAGAAACGAAAAACATTTGTCTTTTATTTCTTTTTCTAAAGTATATGCATTGCTGCTTACTATTCATAGTTAAAAAAAAGTATTTCATATTTATTAAGTTAAATATTTTTCCTTTATTTGTATTTTGTATTCATTCTTCCACTCATAATTTTTTCAATTTTCGGTAAATTATAAATATGCTCTCTGAAGAAAGATTAGATAAGAATGAATTCGTTCTTATAATTGATTAGAACTTAGGAGTGGCACATTATTTAAAAAATCTCATTTTTAGAATTATTCAAAATATATTTCATGAAAGGAAATTGGAGGAAGAATACGAGAAACAAAAGAAAGATCGAGAAAGAAGGAAATTTAGAAAAGCTCCCAATGTTTTAAAGTGTTTATTGTTTTTGAATACAGAAAAACGAATGGCTCTGTTTTCTTTATTCATAAAATTTTTATTTAAAAAAGTGTGAAGTTGTCAAACTTAAAATTGTTTTTAAAACTTAGTTTATTTTCTTTGCTCTTAATAGAAAAGCCATTTTTCATGCATAATTGAAAAGAAAGCGAAGATTTAAATTTAGTAAAATGTTTTTTCATTGATGAGTATGTAAGCATTGAATATTAAAGAGACTTTTTGTGAGTTTATAAGTGTTGAAGTGATTACTAAATGAAGAGGTTTTTACATATTTATGTGAAGTATTTGACTTCCAAATTAATAATATAATTGAAAACGCAAATCAAACAATCTAAAGGCTATTGTAAGACTGAAAAGCTGTTTTATTGCCGGTATTCACTGTGTATTATGGCCTTTCTCAAAGAACGCGAATGTTATTTGTGTATTTTAAAATAGAAAAAAATCTGCAAACTCCCCCAAACACTCAATCAAATCATTGTGCTTTCAGAAATCAAAAACTGCAGCCGTTTTATTTGTTTTATATAAGCTGGGTTCAAAACCTATTACCTAAGGCTTTATTTTCAAAGTCATGGTGAATCCTAATCACTTATAGGTACCTTTTAGACAGATTGTTTATATTAATATTAGAGTCTATATTTACAGAATATCATAGTTTTGATTTAAATATTTATAGGAATCCGATTATATTAGGAGTTTTATGCGTCTCTTTCATTTAATATTTAGATATTTTTTCTCAGACATATATATAACTTGAATGAGAAAGGATCTACGATTTACACTGCAAAAAAGAAGTGTAGTCAAATAGACGAAAGCTGCTATGAGAACTTTTGTGTAGTGAATACAGAATGTTTTCTAGTGGGACATTTCATTGATAATGGAACCTATGCACGAATTATGTGTGAATATATGCTCTGATTCCTCTTATAATCCATTATGCTGTTTTTCCCCTTTAATAGACTATCTGTAAAAATGTATTGTACTGTTAGTTGTTGTTGTCGTGTGCCAGCTAGGCTGGCATCATGGGGTGTGCTGCTCCACTTTTCCAACTGAACCATAATTAGGTGTGGAGTCCGACTTCCTCCGCCCACACATGCCATAGGGACCCGTTTATAGGGTAGGCAACCATTCACACCTCACTCATACAAGGAAGGGACAAAGACAGGATAGAGAGAGAAAGTGCATCCATGCCCGAACCGGGATTCGAACCCAGGACCTCCTTATCCGCAGTCAGGCACACTGACCCCTAGACAAGATGGGTGGCATTGTACTGTTAGTGATTAAGATATATGCTTAAATAAAATATTACCATTACTTCCTTCTTTTAATAAAGTAACCCGTTCCAGTATTATAATTGTATTTTTTAAAATTAGGAAACGAAAAGTTTTTTAAATATGCGTAAATATATGATTTTATTTGCTTGCACATATTTTTTCCTATAGTGGTCAATTATTTCAAATAGCAATGTTATTATTCATGGATTTACAACAATTAGTAAATAAAATAGTTTGACCTAGAATTTCAAACACTCTTGGAACAAAAAAAAATTCCAAAAAAATCAATTATTTGAAAATTATGGGTTATTATTACTAACTTTATTATGAGATAAAACTTAACTAAATAATTTTAATACATTCATTTTATATTCCTCTAAGGTAAAAAAAAAATTCATTATTGCTATTAGTTATTGAAAAAATAGTTAAAATAGAAAATGAAATTGCTAGATTATTAATAAAAACTAAATAAATATTCAATGGACTCTGTTTTGAAGAAATAGCATGTAATGGTAGCAACATCTTTGATGTGAGTGCAGATCAATTCAGGATTTATTTCTTCTTGTACACTTGTGAAAAAGTATGCGTAAATATCTGATTTTATTTGCATATTTTTATAAATCTAATTTATTCATTCAAAAAATAAATTTTAAATTACCAAACTAAATAAAAGTACAAAGTATAATAACTCTAACTAAATATTTCAAAAATACTTTGTTTGCAGTTTAGAAAAGCATTTTTAGACACGTAATGTTTTTATCTGAACCTTAGAAATTTTCTTCATCAATGCATTTATAATTTTATTGTTATATTAAAATTTTGAGAGGGGTTTTACGAAAACTATGAATGCTATTTTTAGAATAATTTAAACAAAATGATATAAATCAAATTAAATGCAGGAAAATAAAAAAAATCTGATCTAATTCCATTTAAATGAAGAAAAGACTAACTACAACGTATGAAAAATAGTAAAAATGAGGATTCATATAAAAAATATGTCAATACAATAATTTTCCCTCTCAAATATCTTTCCTTTGCAACAAACTTTAATTTCAAAATATTAAGAATTTGCATTTCCCCTTAAGATTGCTTCCCACTTTGGAGTCTGAAAGTAACTTGGAATTACAGGTAATTGCTTTACTAAAATGCTTGAAGGCAATCAATATTTAAAATTAATACAGAAATTGATGTGGAAATAGCTTCAACAAATCTAATTTTTCAACTTTTGCGACTAGAAATGTAATTTATTTAATAAAAATTTGAATGCTGGTAAAACTTTCTTAAACCAAATATTATTTTTAATGTGTGTTCTATTAACTATTTTTATTTTATATGTGAAAATATACCAAGCAACAATAGATAAAACTATTTTAACATAAATGATATTAAAAATAAGAATTTATAAATATGGTTAAATTTTAAACTAGTTTCAAAAATATCTTCACTTCAGCTGCTCTTCGTGTATTAAGGGTCTGGAGTAAAAAATATTCCAGATTCAATTTTAAGCTTTCACTTTTGAGGCGTACATGAACTTGAGCGTTTCCTTCTTAAGACACATGAATATCATCCATCATTTATGTGATATCCTTTCAAAATACTAAATGTATTAGATATTCAATTGATTAAAATAGTCAATGATTATTAGGATATCTACTTACTCACCTAAATATTAGGATATCCATGTGTGTCAAGATATTCACCGTACTTAAGCCTATTAGAAATTAAATGTTTAAATTTAAATTCATAATTTTATTAATTATGCTTTACTTGAAAATATTCTCTTATCTGTTGAATAATTACATAATTCAATATGAAAACAAAATATTTATAAACATAATTTTTAATCATTATTTCATAATCAACTGTTGAAAAAGATATAAAAGGGAAAACACACACACACACACACACACACACACACACACACACACACACACACACACACACACACACACACACACACACACACACACACACACACACACACACACACACACACACACACACACACACACACACACACATGCGCGCGCGCACGCACGCACACGCACACGCACGCACGCACACGCACACACACACACACACACACACACGCGCACGCATATTCCCGACTATCTGAGGCAGGTGGCCCTTGAGAGAACTGGAGAAATACTGAGCGATGCCATACAGGTTTATACGGATGGCAGTAAAGATGAATTTAATCGTACTGGCAGCGGAATTTACATCAAACAGCAATATAGTGTCTTAAGGCTGAAAAAGAGAAATCTCGATTATTGCTCGGTGTTCCGTAGTGAGCTTATTGCCATAGAGGAAGGTCTGGACTACCTGAATTCACTTCCTTATTTAGCTGAGAATTCAATTTTATTTGACAGTAAAAGTGCAATACAGCATTTGGCCAGATGGCAACAAGTGAGAGGCAGGACTGGGGTTTCAATACTTCAAATGTTAAATCGGCTGTCCGTATCACATCACATTCACCTAAAGTGGATTCCTTCCCACGTGAATCTCGGGGGGGAATGAGATTGCGGACATTTTGGCCGAAGCTGGTGTGGCTGAGGACGGTGTGCCGTCGGTACCTCTCACATTTCAGGAGATTCACTCAAAGATGAAACACTAGAATAAAACCACTTGGATTGTCCTTCCTGAGCATCATTGGTACCGCTGCGCGCGTCCAGGCGCTTCCTTGGCTACTGGCTTTAATAGACAAGAACAAACGGCTATTGCCTGTTTCAGAAGTGACCATCTTATTAACTTGAAATTAGTCGAGGGTACGAAGAAATTCGAAATTTGCTCCAAGTGTTTAAATGAACAGGCCTCTCCTGAACATATTGTTCAAAGCCTTGGTCTCTCCGGGAGAGATCTGAAGGAGAATCCACTTGTGGTGCAGGACTTTTTGAAGGTGTACGTGCTCATGGACCTGGTCTAGCGCTGCTGACCTCGGGGGCATGCAACAACAACAACAACACACATATACACGCAGACAAAAGTTTAAAAAATACTTCTTTTTTCTCATAATGAAAAATAATTCAGAAAAGGAAGAAATGTCAATGAAAATCATTTTACTTTCTTCACTGAATATGTAGCATCAATAATTCATAGCAATTTATTTTTTTATGATTCTGAGAATTTCAACTTAGAATTATCGATGCAGCAATAAAATTAATGATTTAAGATAATATTAATAGTAAATAGAAGCACCTATATTATGCTGAGTATATTATACGATAATAAACAACGATATACGATATTAAAATAATACAAAGGTAATAAAAATATTTCAAATAAATAAAGGGTAGCTGAGGAAATTAGTTAACAAACCAAATGCAAAACATATGATAAAATCTTTTTATCTTACTTTTATAGGTATTTCTTTTGATTTAATTTAATCTCAAACATTTTTGCCTATTAAAAATATTATTTTTTCTACATGATTAATCCCAAATTAAAAATTAATATGAACCTTTTTAAATTTTATGAACACTTTAATTGCATGTTTACTTTTCTGCTTTTTTTTCACTGTTTCTATCTCAATTTGCTTTAAAAAGTTGCATGTTATTTTGATTGTAGCTAGAGTGAATAATATTTTCCTAATGCAATTTATTAAGACAATTTAAAATGTTCCTCTAGACCATCTGCTGGATGAAAATTTAAAATTTATAGCGCAGTTTATACATTTTACTAATAACGATGAAAATATGATTTACATAGTTAAAATATTTTTGTATTTTTACATATGTACTGAAATTAGAAAAAAGTTTATTTGACATTCTGTTACATTTTATCAAGGAAGATGTTTACGTATGTAATGGCAACAGAAATTCTCAGAGTACGGATGGCATCCTGAAAAATTGCTCTCCATTTCCTGTCAACAATTTGCCAAAAGTGTGTCTTCTGAAGGAAGTAGTGCCAGGTCTGCGATTGTCGTTGAATCATATTCCAAACATGTTCGATTGGTGAGAAATCTGGAGAGTACAGTGGTCTGGAAAACAGCTGTACAGCTTGCCGGGCGTGTCGGCTGATGCAAGTAATGTGAGGCCGGGCATTATCCTGCTGATAAAGAACATTGGGTACCCTTGAAGATAAGGGAGAGTCCCCGGCCACAGCACATCATTCATGTAACATCAGGTTGTCATAGTGCTTTGAATATGAAATAGAGGTGACTTGGAAATGTTCGCAATGGCTCCCAAAACCATAATGCGTCATTGTTGCGCGGTGGGGCGTTCCACAATTGTTGCAGGATTGAACTTATCTCCACTTCGATGCCACATTCGTACGCGGTGATTATCACTGAAGAAACAAAAGCTTGACTCATACGAAAAGATGATACTGTGCCACTCCGTTGTCCACATAACTCTAATCTGACACCATTACAGACGCTGGCGTCTATGCTGGGGAGTCAATGGCAGTTTTTTTTAACAAATGCTAGCGTAGGCTGCTATCAGTCAATCGTAGATAAATGATTATGCTCGACATGGGTGCATGCAGGGATTCTTGCACATTCTGCAGAATTTAGGTAGACGTGCTTTGTGGGCAAACACAACCTCCTGTCAAATACGCAGATCCACACATGCTGACGTCACTTTAGCTGTACCGGCACCCCGCAAACACTTGAAAGTTCTTTGTTTCAATTGTTATCACTATAACCAGTGCATTGTGGACGTGATTAGGTATCTGTCAGTTGCGATTTGCTGTAAGGACCAACCTGCCCTTTGCAGTCCGATCACCATGCTTCTCGTAAACTCGCCTGTCTGCTGCAACCAACTCCATTGACGATAGCGTGGCAACTGCAATTACAGGGTGTCCTCTGAGACAAAAAATAGAAATTCCAACGATTATTTTCCAAGCAGCAGTTATGATGCGATTATTGCCCACTGTGTTGTTTCTCCACCTTACACTTTATCTTATGGGCTCTAGAAAGCTGCGAGTTTCACATCATTTACATAACTCGCTAAGGTACGTCTACTCTGAAATTTGCATAATTTTTTTGCCACTTCTTGGTGTTTTCAATAATGTGGGGCAGTGTACACACACACACACACACACACACACACACACACACACACACACACACACACACACACACACACACACACACACACACACACACACACACACACACACACACACACACACACACACACACACACACACACACACACACACACACACACACACACACACACACACACACACACACACACACACACACACACATATATATATATATATATATATATATAATATGGCTTTATTGGAAAAAAATTAATCCATGGAAAATGGCAAACACGATACAGAAAGAAGTCTGGGTTAACATATAAAGGAATACAAGAGAAAAAATAAACAAAGTTTCAAGCAGGGACATTATGCTTGAGTTTCAAACAGATGGGTCCTGGCTTCCCAGTAAAGGTGAAACAGGTCATCCTTCAACTGGGCATCGTTGTTTAGTCCTTTACATTCAGGGTGCCTTCACCACAAATATGACAGTCCTTAGAGTTGAGGAGACCTAGTCTTTGTAATAGTTCTGCTAGCCAGTCGTGTCCTGTTTTCATTCTAAAGGAAGCCATCGCTTCCTTTCTAGGTTTTTGGCAGAATTTAGGCCAGTCATTTTCTATGTCTTCCCATGCTTCTCCTCTAGAACGATCAACAAGAATGTCATTCTGAAGTTTCTGTACTTTTCTCTTTGGTACTTTCTTTAGGGTTTCAGTGGGTATCGGTAAGCGCTCCTGTGGGAGTTCGGTGCCAATGTATATTTTATTCTGTATATTTTAATGTATATTTTGTGTATATTTTATATATTCTGTATATTTTAATGTATATATATTTTAATGTATTTTTATTCTGTAATTTTATAATGTATATTTTATTCTGATTTCAAAAATTTTTTAACCTTTCGCTCGGCGCAGTATGTCCTTTTTGGATTTTGCGCCAGAAAAAGACAATCAATAAATCAATCAATCGGTGCCAATTTGGGCAAGGTCGTCTGCTTTCTTGTTTTCGTTAATTCCCATATATATATATATATATATATATATATATATATATATATATATATATATATATATATATATATATATATATATATATATATATATATATATATATATATATATTCACCCTTACATACTTAATTCTAAATTCCCCCCTTACATATTATTTCATATATGAATGTGTTTTTACGCATGTATTGATGCTGAGTCATTGAGATGCATTTCATGAATGAAGCTGCGTTAAAAAAGAAACAGCTGGAAACACCACAAGAAGTTTCAGGAATGCCAATTATTTGAGCGTTTTTAACAAGAGAGATCTATGGGTTGAATAATGTTTGCTTTCAGGAATGTTGCAAACACTGGAAAATAAAGAAGAGCTCTTACAGTATAAGAAGATATATTAGAAGATTGTTTTTTGAAAATGTGATAGCCATTGAAAGTGTATTGCGAGTGAAATATGCAACTGTTTGAAAATTTTTAGATGAAGGCAAACACACCATGACATTTGTAAAAAGTAGAAGCTTTAATTTCCTAGATGATTAAACATTACGCATAAATTTTTAACAGTAAGTACCTACAGCATATTTCAGACAATTCCACTTTCCTCACGAATATTTTACGCACTGACGAGACTATCTATTTTTGCTCGTTTATATTTAATATATCCATGATTTTTACTTGGAAGTTCTTGAAAAATTATTTATTTACCAAGGAATATTTTCCATTAATGTTTTTGAAGTGGTTTAGTACAATAACTTTATGAGATTGTAAATTCTATTTATTTTTGATAAATTATTGATATAGCATTTTCTTTCAAGAGATCTTTCTTAGGGAAGTTATGTTAGGAATTATCGTATGAGCATAGTTCCAACAAAAAGGAGCAAAATTTCATTTTAGCAAAAAGGCTAGGAACAACTTTAGCTTTTTTGCATCTAGTATTGGATAGAAAGAGATGGATCTTTTTCTTAGCCATTCTTTAGATTTACCATGCAAGTAACTTCGTTTTTGGGCATTTTATAAGCATGACTTTTAATACTCTTATAACATCTGAAAAATACTTAGTTACTTGATGTTTGTTGCTGAAATTATGTGAGGTGCCTCACGTTGTTAAAAAAGAATACTAATCTGTTAACTACAACTGTGATACTTTTATCCTTGCTCGTGGACACTTTATATAGCTAATAATATAAATTGTTTGATAAATTTATTATTGTTTTTTATTCGTTTTTTTACTAAACAATGTTGAAGAGCGTACATCAATGGTATATTGTGTACGAAATGTTCGTAATTTTATCTCCTTTAACTGATTTTCATTACAATCAATGAATAATGTCCACATTAATAATATTTTTAAATGCATAATTTTTTAAACTTTGCATTGATATAAGACTATATCTTGAAAGTTCTACTCTCATTTTTATTTTGAATTAAATCATTGTTTGGCAAAAATCTGTTTAAAATAGGAATTTAAACATCTTTTCCAAATTAATCGCATTTGTTCACTTTATATAAATGTTTTATTGTAATGAGTGATTTATAATTTTTAATTTCCAATAACTTTAATATTTATGTATTTATTTTGATAATTTTGTTAATTTACAAAATTAATTATTTTTGTTCCAACTCTCATTTTATTTACAAAACTGTAAAATAATTTTCGTAAGTTTAACTTAGATTTAAAAATATTATAAGATAGGCTTAATGTCATTTAAGAGCCATTTACATGTATGCTGTGATATAGACCATAAATGTAAATATAGCCCTCCATCAAAAGAAATTTACGATAAAGAATTATATCATTTTCGAATTAATATTTCATTCTCAATTAAATATGAAGATAAATGTGTTAAGATTTATAAGTGAATAAGCTAACGATAGTTTTTAAAGCACATAATATTCACGTATAAGTTAACAAATAAAAAATAATTATTATTTTTGCATTGTTTTTAAATCGCCTTTTTTCATGGATAATTTATGAATAAATACTTATGACATAACACAGTTGATATTGGAGAGTTTCAGAAACATTTTGCTTAGTGATGTCAAAGATATTATGTCTTATCTATGTAAGACATTTTCATTTACATAAAATGATGAAAGAGCGTGCGAAAAATAAAGTAAGCAAGTATTTAGACTTTTTTATCTATCGTCAAGCAATATTTATCTTCAGAAAATTCCCAGACTATTGGTATCTTACTTTAGTTTGTTATCTATCCAAACATTGCTTTTTCCGAAAATATGATTTGCCGTTGCTTTCTTAGCAGCAGTCGGTCGCAACGCTTATACCATTATGGAGTTTGTCATCTACCAAAGCAATAACAGACTTTATTTCTTCCTGCTCTCTTAATAGTCTCTTTACTTTCCTAGGAATTATCTTTATTTCTGTCTGTCTCTATACTTGTATTTTTATCTTTGCTACCATTACATCAAAGAAAGTAACATAAAACACACTTTTTTGATCTATTTCAGAGCAGGCCATATTTGAATTGCGACATATTTTTTTATGTTGCATTAAGTATTTATTTATTTTTTATTATTTAATAATTTATAATTATATAATATTTATAATTATAAATAATTTATATTCAAATAATTCAGCATGTAAGAAAAATTCAAATAATTTATATTACAAAGTTACAATAATGTAGATTTATGCATTTGATAAGTTATGTATTGACATCGCAAATTAGATAGCTTAATAGTTAATAGTTACAAGCCTTCACACACAACACAATTCTTCTTGAATGCCCATCTGTTTCATAAGAAAGAAACAAGCTTTGTAAAGGCATAAATCAACAGATGGCCCCTGATTTTGGCGGACCTAGTGAAGAAAGAGACTTGTATTTTTAAAAAAAATTATCCATGATGTAATCTAACATTTTTTTTTTGCTTTTATTTCTCAATTTTTATTCTCTCTGCCTTCTTTAATTTTAATTTTATTTTTTTATCTCATGATTAATCCTTGATTTGTTATGTAGTACATTTGTTGTACCTTCGGGCCCTATGTGGTATTCCTTAGTACACAGGGAGATATTTTTGTTTTCACAAATAAAAAAAGGTAGTTATAAGGCTCTTTAGATATTTGCAGAAAGATGTTCAGAGAAATACCTCGTAAATAATGTCTTTTAATAAAAGAGAAGTTTCATTTTGTGACTGAGGAAATTAACTTTTATTAATTTTCAAGTAGCTACTCCAACATATCTTTATCTATTGTTTTCTTGACATAAGTTATTATATAAAAAAGGGGTTTCCTTTTCTTATCCAAAGCATCCTATCAAAAAAATATTGGATATATAGTGCTGGGTTGCAAAATTGCTTTTATATTATATCCATAATATTAATATGTATGACAATCAAATATTTATTAATATTAATATAAATTATCTAAGAACTACATACATAGCACATAATTTATGTACTTAATTTAAAGTTCTTAGATTATATTAATATTGATCTGAAATTTAATCTGAAAATTCTAGAGACATTTTAAGGATAACTTTGCTAGTTTGATTAAACCTAGTTTGATGATCATGATAAGTTTTTTCCTATAAATCTGTAATTGAATAAATTTCAAGCATAATGTTTAAAAATTATACTTTAAATAGTTTTCATACACTTTTAGTCTATTTTACAAATTCATTTGACTAAAATACATCATGCTCTAACATATAGCGTGCAACATTTTCTATTTTTAATAATTTAATAGGTCTTTGTTTGGTATTTGAACTTTTTATTGAAATGATGAACACAAAATAAATAACGTACATATAATGTAAAATATCATGTAAAATACCGATATAAGTGACAACATGTAAGTGCCAAAAAAGATTAGTAGCTGAAACTTATGGGAACATTTCTGGCTGTCTTTAAGAATATATCATTAAAATTTCTATTTTTATTTCTATCACTTATCAATGAATTTTGTTTCATACTCATTTATAACATATTCTGAAACTTTTCTGCAGCGTAAAATCAAAATAACCATATTGTTTCAACTAAAAATATTAATATAGAAGTAAAAAAAAAAAAAAAAACTTTTTAAATTTTTTACACCAATTTAGAGTTTAAGCTGGAGAAAAATAAAAGCATTCCATTTTTTAAAAAGTGTTCCCAGACAATCTCAGAAATAGAAATTCAAACATTTATGTTTAAAAAAGATCAAGGAATTTTAAAACATTTTTTATTTTGAATTTAGTTACATTGTATACACTTGAATTCAATTTTGTAAGAAAAGATTTTTTTTTATTTATGGCAATTGATTTCTGTATTTGGCGCGAAAGCTACTATTTTCTATGAAAAAGAAATGTTTTTATTTTTATTTACAATTGTTTATTATTGAGTTCTCTTTTGTTTTCATATTTTATTTTCAGACTTCAAAGGCAACAAATTTGAAAGAAATAATGTATTTTGAAATTATGATGAATTTACAGTTATTCTTTATATTTTAGATCTAAAACGTTGCTCTATAGCAGAGGTTAAAATATTAAGTAGTTTCCTACTATAAAAAAAGAATAGAAATCTTAGTTTTTTTTTCATTAATTTGTCTAGTTAATTTTTTTATGCTTATAACATTTCTCTAGTGAAATAGTTTCAATTTGATTGGGCACAAAAATTTCATTAATAAAGAAAAATATTTTGGACTAATCTTTAAGGGTTTATGTTAAACAAAAATCTTAAAAGAATTATTGAAAATTGACTTTCAGAAGAAAACGAAATCAAGAAATATGTTTTATTACAAATTTTATATTTATCATGTTTAAAACTATTTTTTGCTATTAAATGTTCCGTTATGTTTAAAATATTAACACAAAAATAATTGTTTACTTAAATGTAAAATATAATACAAAAATTGAAATTATTTATTTATATATGAAATAAATTTTTAAATTATATAAATTGAATTAATAGTAATTTACGAGATTAACATCTAATTTTTCTATAAGCCTAATTTATATTTCTTTTAATTTTGGTCTTTTTTATTATATTAAGTATAGCGTAGAAAATATTGAAGCAACTTCGACACAAAATACTTCTTATGCACTAGATAATGTAACTTTTTTTATTTGCTTTGTTTAAATTCTGTTACATAGATATCTTTTGTGAAAAGGCCACAGTTTCGGAATTAAAACAGCAAATAACATTTATTCTTCACAAAACTAGGTTTTAATGCATGTATCTAAAGAAAAACTAGATGATATATTTAAATAATATATAAATTCTACATTTCTTGATTTTCATTAACATTTTTAAAAATATGCGATATAATACAAAATATAAATGAAATCCTTTTAATATCCATTGTAATTTAGTAATTAAACTGTAATGAAGTGAAATAAGATAAATACAAAATTTGGAAAAAGAAGACAATTCTTGATATTACTAAGATGACAAACAATGTAGACGATAATTCAGCATATATGTAACAGTAGTAATAAAAGACTCTTTGCTACATAAACTTGAAAATTATTGATAAAATTAAACGCAAAAATAAGTATTCTCTCTATGTTCTTAAAACTTAAAATCACCATAGAGTAAAAAAAAAGTTTCTTCAAAGAGCTTTCCAAGAAAATACTTAACATTTTCCTGGAAGTTTGCGTTAAAATCTAAAAAAAAAAAAAAAAAAAAAAAAAAAAAAAAAAACTTAAGAAATACAACAAAAAATACTTGCTGTTTTAGTTATTATTAAGAAGAGAAACTTTCAAGTTTATTTAAAAAAACTTTTATATTTAATGTTTTTCCAATGCTGGATTTATTTTATATAATGGATGTTCACTGAGCGTGTGTAAAAATGTAAGTTTTTTCCTCTGTTATTCCATTCAACTTAACACACCCGGGTGATATTGAGTTCTGTTTCCGTTTGTTTCGCTGATATTTTCTAAAAAATTTTATTTGTAAGAATAAAAAAATAGTTATATCGCTCCATATTCTTTTAATTAAAAAAGTAATGGAATAAATCATATATATAATATCTGACAATAATTTAATTTGCTTACAAAAACTAATGACATACTTATACACGCACTGCATTGTATTTATTTGACATTCAGGGTTCATTTTGTAAAAAATCAACATATTCTTCATTAAATACCTGCCTATTTTAATTACATATTTTCTACGATTACTTAGGCTAAGCATTTCCTAACATAAATCTTCTTAAGCGGATTCATTATTTTTTTATTAAATTTATGAGGACTTAAAGAATATTTAATGAAAAAAAACAGACATTTTATCAAAAAATTTATCGCCTTTTTTGTAAAATTATTAGGTAAATCTCAAATAAAAGGAGTGCATTACTCCTTAAATTCTTCAAACATTAAAGAAATAAGAAAGTTAACAGTTTGGAAGAAGGATTTTACGCATTGTATCAAGGAGAAAAAAAAATTACTTATAACTTCACTAAATCACTTAAAGTTCACTTAAAGTAATCACTTAAATATCATCTTAAATAAATAAATATCACTAAAGATATCACTTAAATATCATATTTTACACCAATATCACTTAAAGTTATTTCCTTTTACACTTTGAACTACTTCAGTAAGCTTTATATAGAATGAAATTAAATATCAATTTCCTAAAATAACTCCCCTAAAATTATTTTTATAGTAGAAAAAATATGCATGCTATTTAATTATATTTCTGTCTTTCGAATTATCTTGTTTATATCACAGACAAAAATTAAGATTCAATTCTATGTATCTGTAGATATATGCATATATTTATGCTTATATATGTATAAAAATATACATTATTTGTATATATATATATATATATATATATATATATATATATATATATATATATATATATATATACATATATATATACAAGTATGTTTATTTATAATTACACTAAAAAATAAGCAAATTCAATTCAAGTCAAACTGACTGTTTATAAATAATAAAAGATATTTTGGCATAAAATATTTGTATTTTTTTCTATAAATGTACTGGAAAAAATTCTTCTTTCGTTTCTCCATGCTTTTTCTATTTTCTTAAGATAAATTATACCTGGATATTTTTTTTATTAGAAAGGTGGACACTATATCTTGATTTAGATTTTCACTCTAAATATGTTTAATGGATTATATATTACACAAAAATGATTTGTAACTGTAGGTGAATTCATTTTTCCTTCAATAAAAACTATAGCAGCACATGTTTTTTGAAAAAGAAATCAATTTATGGTACTAAATAAATGTCATAATGTAATTTTCACATTAGTAACATTTTATCATGGATAATAATTCATAGAACAATGTTTTGTATAGTAATTATAAAAACTTGATTCATTTTATAATGATTCATGCTTTAACAATACATTTTTTGTTTATGTATATAAGCTGCTATTATTCTTTCTTGCTTTGGCAACAGTAAATGTTGCTCGATGTCTTTTCATGATGATTGTTTGATGTTCTTCTTCATGAATTATCTAGAACATTTTGCTGTTTAGCTTTATTTTTATTGTTTATAATAAATTAAAAAATTTATCTCAGGGAAAAACTTTAACTTGTGAACATTTTTGTGAAATAATTTTTCTAATACTCGAAGTTGTTTTCTGGGACAAGAATGATTCTATAAACATAATTCTTTATGGAATCAAAAAGCACTATTTCTATAGTACTATAAAAACTTGTTAAATGAATTTAATCGATGTTGATGTTTGTTCCAGGATAAATTACATGAAGGTTCCCTAAAACAGGTTCTTGTGTCGAGGAATATCGACGTTGCGCATGAACTGTTAAAGAAGATCGACATGTGACTTACTTTGATATAGAGTCATCTTTGATGACAAGAGCTAACAAGATGTTACATAAAAATCTAACCTTAAAGTAATTGTTCGCGTTGGATCCCGCATTACCGGACAAACACTTAAAAGAAGGGTCCTGTTGATTATTCAAAAGAAATGATGGAAAAATACATTCATGGTGCATCAAATGTTGTATATAACATCTAAAGTGATGAATCAGAGGACATTACTACTTACAAATGATGTAAGATCCCCTCTCGAAACACATCTTTAATTTCCCGGCCATCATAAGAAGTTTACAGGTCATTGATGAATTTCCCTTTCAGGGAAATCTCTATAATGACAAAATTGTACACACTGCCAAAACCGTGATTTTAGCATGTGTAATAATTTGACTTCACTTCAAATGGACACGACACCAACCAACCAACTAACAAGTGACGAATCATGAGTTTTTTTCACATAAATACAAAACAAAGCCTAAATCGATTTTACAAGTTTTTCAAAGAGAGCCAAATCTAAAATAACTTTTTAAGGAGGAAACATTATAAACACGGAAATAAATAATTGCTTGTTTCTGCAGCATTACTAGTCGCATGGTGACAATGACGTTAGATGAACGAAGAGCAATCCATTTCATGTGGTACACAAGCATTTGTTTGTCAGGAATCATTGGAGTAATGAAATGAAACAACAGAAATAGAGACGAATCATTCTTCATCATGACAATACGAGATTCCTCACATTTGCACAAACAATATTTTGTTTGTTTTATAATATTTTAAGAAAAACAATTAAATATCAAATTTGATCATAAATATTTGTATTTTAATTATTATGGCAGAAATATAAATAGCAACTTTCATCGATATTATTTCTTTAATATTCTGTTTTAATAAGAGAAAAATCAATTATTTTAAAATGTATATTAATTCATGAAGCATTATTAAGTTCTATAATTAATGTAAGGAATCGGCTTAAAACATATCACGTGATTGTTTAATTATTAGTTGCAAAATCAAATGTCTGAAAATACAAATATAATTATTAATGGAAAATATCTTTCTACAATGAAATTTCCAAACTGAAACAGAATAGATATTTGGACTTATAAACTAATTTTTTCATTTTTCATGGAATCTTTATAACAAATAATTATAAATATAAAATTATCTAAAATTTTTTTGGCAACAAAGAGAGAAAAAATAGTGTGAGTTGTTCTCTTTGCAGTGAAAACTAACAAACGGTGTTTACTTTTCATTGAAACGAGGTTTCTCAATTATAAATTACGTTATTGGAGGATTTACCAGATGCAACAGGCTGGATAACTTATTTGTTTACTTGGGCGAGAATGATTTATTAAATTTGTCATGAGCTCAAGCTGCATATTTAAATATTCGACTGAAAAATAATATTATTTATTAATTAAAATTCTAAGAAAATAATTTTAATTTCTTCCTCCAGACTACTAAAAACTTTAATTTACTGTCTTTCATTTTCCATGTTATTTATTATATTTACTTTAAAATAACTATGGACTTATTAAAACTTAACGCAATTAGGAATCTATTGTAATTAACCTGTATGGTAATAATTATAATAAAATTTAATCATCATTAACTTTTGCTTTTAAATATCAAATTCAATTTTATATTCATTTTCAATACTGCAAGTACCGAAAAATATTGTTCATTAAAATGTTCATTGTTTTGATTCTTTCCTCAGGTATTAATGTTTGCAAGGTTTAGTTTTTGTCAAATTAACCCTTTGAAAACAAATAATTATCATATAACAAATGAAATTATCAGTTTAAAATTCTGAATTTCTTTTATTTTTAAAATTTGTTTGTTGTTAAAAAACAAAAGTACTTGTTTCAATTTTTTTTTCATTAAAATTTGTCTGGAATTTTTTCATATTTTGACAGTTCCAGAAATTAAATTTGCAAAAATAAGTAGAAGCATATGAGTTGTATTTTGTAAACAATTGATGTTTTTGTTTTATGTAATAAATACATTGGTGAATAACTTATTTTATAGAATTTTGTAGATATTATTTGAAAGGAAAAGCTGTCTCATGCTTTTCAATTGAAGTTTCCCTTAAAAATGACTGTTTTTAGGTTTTCAGTTTAGAACATATGTACTTATCTGGAATTGCTGTTCTCCGCTATCATTTACCTTTTCAATATTTCGAGTAGGAAGTAAATATTATCTTTCACGAGAAAGCCTCATTAAAGTATTTTTCTTTTTACAACTGCATCTGTTTCTTCTGAAAGTCTGAGCAGTTTTTGTAAAATACCTTCTTTCCGTTTCAATGTTCCGTAATTGCTCTTTTTCGTGATGTCGAACAATAAATGATTGATCTCTTCTTTCAGAAAGATGCAAAAGTAAAAGAATAATAATAAAGGAAACAGGATACCAAGCATTTTTTAAGACCTTTTGTAAAAATCTTATAGTAATATACCCATTATTTTGTATCAAATAACCAGTTTTTTCTAATATTCCACTCTATCAGAATTTCTAGCACAAATAATTGAGGAAGAAAATTTCTTGATTACAGTTCAATTTACTAGAAAAATATAT
Source organism: Latrodectus hesperus (assembly GCA_037975125.1). Classification (NCBI taxonomy): domain Eukaryota; kingdom Metazoa; phylum Arthropoda; class Arachnida; order Araneae; family Theridiidae; genus Latrodectus; species Latrodectus hesperus. The sequence goes on from CM075851.1 coordinate 114,068,558, forward strand.
TCTACTTTTTTTAACTGTAACTTTTCATAATTTTTTAAACCAATGAAACTACATTTAAATATATTTAAAATATTCACTTGTGGCTTCAATTTTATGCTTTATGATCGAGTCATGCTCATACGTTTTTCTAATTATAGTATACATTGAATGAAAGATATGTTAAGCATTAATTAAGCAACGGATATGCAGTTTTTAAGCTAATTTATACATTAATCAATTATAAAATTTTGACTCACTTTAGTTTAAGATAAAAATAGTATTTATTTTTTGCATATTTTAGTAAGGCTATTTTTTATTTATAATACCATGTTATCAAAATCAATGAGAAAAAATATTTATGAAGAATAATGAATCTTTTATTAAATAAGAAACATTATGTTAATGATATAAATAATACCCGAAATATAACAGCCTCATTTCTTCGCGCAAATTCCTAAATGAAGATTGCTGATTTATATTTCGAAACATATTTTCAATATTTTCCATTGCTGTCAAACATTTCATTTCAACATCATCATCACTCACTCACGTGTTCAATATTTTGTCAATTTAGTTTTTCAATATAACATGCATGTTTTAAAAGGGTTTGTAACCCATATAAAAATATTTATCTCTATGGAGTTGGCATTCATGAGCAAAGAGCGATTATAGAACGATTATTAATCAATATCGAGATTTGAAATGACTTTAACAAGTTGTTTTAATAATGACTAAAATATGGTGGAAACAAATTTTAAAGAAACATATCTGAATTTTTTTGTTTTAAACTGTACTATTATTTATATCTTTTGAACTATATTTTATTTTCGTTTGAAAATAATTTCTAACTAAATTCATTTTAGATTAACGTGTTAATGATCAATTTAGGTAGTAATGTGGTACAATAATAAATAACTCATAAAGATTCACTAAAATATTTACTGTTTTGCTAAAGTTTTTTTTGCGATGATAATACCGTAAACGTGTCTCCTTGTTTCTAATATGTTCAGCAATATGATATATAGTTTTGGTGTCTTATTTGAAATCGCATTTAAATTATTTTTTATCTATAGAATGAGTAAATGTTAAGGTTATCACTTTCAAAGTTTTCAAACAACGCTGCGAAACTTGATACATATTATTCAAAAGTTATTCAAAAGAAAATTCAGATTTCTATTTCAATTAAACTGCATCATACAAAAATAACTGCTTCCACATAATGATAAAATATATAATTTGGTAGCATTATAAGAATATTAAAATATAAAAGTACAGTGACGGACTAATGGACAAAGTTTAGGGAAAAAGAAAACTTAAAAATACTTCGTTTAATTTTTAACAAACATACCAATTTTCTGATGAACTTTTCTTACACTTTTAAATAACTTAAAGTACACATCTAATAATTTCAAGAAAAGAAATAAAATGTTTATTAGTTACTTTTGAAATGGTATTTGAATCTACCTAAATATTTATAATCAAGAGAGAATAAAAATTTATGAAATGATTTTTACATATTTGTAAAAGTACCTTTTAGATTAAATGGATTAAATTTAAAGAAAAAGGCACAATTTAATACAAACATTGCGCAAAAAGTTCATCGAAAACTATAACAAAATTCAAATTACTTTCAAGAAGTTTAAAATGCTTTAATAATTAAAGTCTTTTTTAAACGTTTAAAATTTAATAGTAATTTTTTAATATTAAAGCTTTAATTAAATAAAAAATTCATGAACATTTATTCAATATCATTTGTTGTGCATAACTTTTTTTTGATTATCATGACATACCTTTTCTTATGAACAGCTTTTGTATTCTATCTTATTACTAAAAATATTTGGTCAACAAAACTAAAATTTTGAACAATTTGAAATAGCATTTCTAGTTACATGTTTAATTATAAAATTCGTATTAAAAAAATTTCTTTAATAGAAAGTTTTTTTAAAAAATTATTTTATTGAATGCTATTCAGATATCAACTTCATTTACAGTTAATCAACTTTTCTTAAAAAATCAAAAAAATTCTACAAATATAAAATAAATATGAAAAAAATTAATCCATTCGAATATTTATGAAATTTTATACTTTAAAAATAAAATAATATATATATATATATATATATATATATATATATATATATATATATATATATATATATTCAATTACATTTATTTTAAAAGAAAATCCATAGTTTCCAAATTTTAATTTTGATAATTAAATTTTGGAATTTTGAGAAAATGTTGATTCAATTACTTATTTCGAAAATTTATCCTAATCTGAAAAATCCAAACTTATACATTGCAAAAAAAAGAACAAAGAATAAGAAATGTGATTTGTTCCGAATATATGATCCCAATAAATTTTAAGTATCGAAAAGGAGGAGCTATTCCCCAATACGAGATGAAATATTCCTAAAAAAGCAATATAACATTCGTTTTCCATTAGGAATCGAATGAAAACATATTTTTATAATAATCTTGGATAAATCTCTTGAAAAAGATCTCCACTGCGAGCAATAATTCCGTCTCGATGTTGAACATTTATTCGTGAACGGCGTCCTTGAATCAAATTGTAGAAGAAATAGTCCACACCATCTAGAATTCCTTGCTGCGTTTTGTATTGGATTTTTGAATATATTTACATAAAAATGTAGAGATACTGTTCCATGGAAATAGTTTCCAGACGAATGAAAAATCCGGAAGCTCATTTCTGTATATTCTAGTTTTTCTCTTTGCAGTGTGTTCCAGGCTTTCAATTTATTCAGGATTTCTGTATTTCTCAATGTTTTGTGCCTATACAGTAACATAATGATGTGTGATTATAATGCTCCATCTTATTATGCTTCATATGTATCTCTTTTAAGTTAAAACAATTATGCAATGATGACGTCTTAGTTTGTCATTGAATCATTCATGTATTTATAATTAAAGAAATGAAGTTTAGAGAAAGTTCGGGGGCACATTTTTTTCTTAATTCTTTGTCTTCTGTACATTGAAAATACAGAATTGCATAAATAATACATTTCAAAAGAAACTACGTGCTTGAAAGAAGAAATTAAAAATGACTTTTGCACTTAAAATATATATATATATATATATATATATATATATATATATATATATATACATATATATATATATATATATATATATATATATATATATATATATATATATATATATATATATATATATATATATATATATATATATATATATATATATATATATATATATATATATATATATATATATATGTATATGTATATGTATGTATATGTATGTATGAGAGAGAGAGAGAGAGATTTATAATGCTAATTCATTCATCTGTTTTAAAGTCAAACACTACAAGCAAATGACTAATACACTATTATAGACAGAGAGTTGAATCCAGCATTAAATATTTGTCGGCATTTTCCTTAAATCACTTCTTAAATGTGTGTGATATGTTTAAGTAATTTATCAAATTATATTGTATTTAAAAAGTAATTCATGATATTTTTATTTATACAGCTAGTATTTATGGAATTCAGCTCAACAAATACTATATTAAAAAGAAAAAAATATTTATTGAAAGAAGCCTCATTACGTAGAGGTTATCCATCATATTCAAATTATCGCTGTGGCTGCAATGAACATTCAGGATAATTTTTGTTTGCTCTTTACATAAAAGTAAAGTTAAATGCTTATGGGATTTAGCACAAAAAATTCAGCTGTTGGATGGTCTGCATGTTTAGAAATATTTAGCAATAAGTGTATCTTTTGTTTTTGTTGTTTTAGGAAAATTGATTTGACGTAATTGACAACTTAACAGCAGTAATTTGCTAAATAGATTTTTAAAACTCGATACACACACAGCCACGTATACATGTTTGATTCCCTTTTCGGAAAAACTTTTATAAATAATGCATACAAAAAGCAGAATCTTAACATTAATTTCAGCTTGATCAATGATTAGAATCAAGCCAAAAATATTCCACACTGAACACCTCAGTTCTATTATCAATGCAAGATTAGCTCACTTAGATAAAGATTTATCTTTGTTATTGATAAAAACTAAGATGAACTAGAAGAAAATGAAAGTTTGAAGAATGTACAGACATGATATAATAGCAAACTTATGTTTAACATAATAAAAACATTAAAAATTTAATAGTTTTTAAAAACTTTGATTATATTAAATTTATTATTAGTTATACAATTCATTTAAGTATTCTATAAACAAACGAAAATTTTAATTGATATCATTAGTTAAGACTGTTTGAAACGAAAAAACTTATTAGCAATATTAAATGATAGCACGTTACGTTTTCCCAAAATAACGATTAATCTCTTTTATGTCTAGATAAAGGAATCTGCTTGACCTAGTTGCTTAAATTAATAACGTTTCCATTGAATCGAGAATAAATAATGCTAAACTAATGATCTGTCAACAGTTTTAGGGACATGCTCATTAATAAACTTGCTATACATTGTAGTTTAATGGATATATTTAGCAAGGATAATTTAATATCTTTTCAAACAAGTAAATTCACAGATATGATTGTATTATGACGTGTAAATTAATTTTATGAGTATAATCATAATAAGTATTTTATTACGCTTTTTAATCCTAATAATTATTTCATATCGGAAAAATTAATTAAAAACATTAAACAAAAGATTATTGCACATTCGGTGCTTGATTTGCTAAATGTGTAGAAAGGCAATTTAATCCATAGACATCTCTAAATAAATTAATGAACAAATTCCATTATAGATGATTTTTTTAGCATTAACATTAAATGAAAATATAGGGCTTATCAAAATTTTATCACCCTTTTTTTGATTTACTACAATTAAATTTCCTAAATTTAATTAAATTGATGGGAATTAAAGAATTGTAAATTTAAGTATATATTATTTCAGAGAGATTTTTAAATATGTTAAATATTTCATCGACAGTTTCAAATTTTTCTACATAAATCTCTGTTATTAAATTAAAAGTTAGTATTTAAAATAAATTTTTTTAACTAGAAATATATTGATCCTTCATATTTTTTGTATTAGATTTTATTAGATTTTTGAATTAGATTGTATTAGACAATTTATAATATGCATACAAATCTCTTTTAAATAAATCTTTATGAATAACAGTTTTTTATTGTATTAGGGTCTTAATTAGTTTACTTTTATATTTTCTAGAGAATTTATCAAACTAAATTGTTTGTATTTTTAGCTTAGGCAAATTTTTGAACGTACTATTGATTTCTTCATAAAACAAAGAACTTAAAAATTCTTTTATTTTATACAATACACATTTTTTTGACAAAAATTTGTATTTAAATATTTTATATCAAAATCAGAAAAAATTATTTGAAAGCAGATTTTATATTTATTTGAGAATTCAAGGCAAAATAAAATTTGTCTTATAAAAATGAATATTTTGCAATATATTGTGTTCTATATGCATTGGTTTTGTTTTCAAAATGAATCAATTATATAAAATCGACATTAAAATATACAACAATCTAAGAAATCTTAATATTAATTCTTTATACATTTTATTCTAATTGAGATATAATACTTATTTTCATTCAATAAGATCTCTTGTTATTGCATTTGTCGAAAAAGTTTTGCTTCATTATTAAGCTTTAAAATTTGCCGATTATCAATATCTAATAACTTACTATTCGTTCCAGATTTATTATATTTCACATAAAAAATAATCTTTATTAAAAATGTCATGTGTGTGTGTGAATAACAGTTTAAAAATCACAAAGATCCTTACTTGAACATTTTCTGACCTTACAGATCATTTATAAAACAAAGTTTCTCAACCTTTTTGCTCTAAAAATTCACTTTCAAGTGGAAATATGATCTTCAGCACATAAACAAATAAATTAAATTCTAATATTCTTTATTATGCTACCATATGCACTTTCTGTGCTATAAAATTTTAGTTTACAAAGGATTCTGTAAGGAAAAGTTAAAATTATTTTGAAAACAGGAATGATTTTGAATAAGAAAGGTAATTGGTAATATATTTTTGAAATACCATATAGCAAAAAATTGTTTGTTATGCGAAATTATTTCAAATCAATTTCCTTTAATGTTTAAATGAAAATAAGATGTTATTTCACTTTCCTTAGTATTTTACGATTACTCATTTTATACAATATAAGGACTGATATTTTTTGTAGATTTATATTTTTACATCATACTATAGATTTAAAATACTTTTATAGAAAATATTTTAAATAAAAATATCGTTTCATTTATCATTTAAAATTAGCTATAAGTATGTATAGATTCCCTATTTTTAAACGCTTAGAAATGAATATTGGAATAATAAAAAATAAGCATAATGGATAATTTTTAAGAAGCTATTTGATTCACATTGCTGAATGTATCACCTGAGATATTACAAAAACCCATGTAATTGAAGTTTTTGAAAAATACAAAATATGGTTTAGCTGAATTTCAATGTTACATGATATGCTGATTTTGAAAATGATCTCCTTTTTTCATGACGTCATGATATTTTTGTAAAACCGATATCGATATTTTTTCTAAAATTCTATTCGAAAAGGCATTATATCAAAATATTTGCATGTATTATTTGGCAACAATGGTTTCCAATTCATTTATTGTACGTAAGAATAGATTCTTAGAAAGGAATATTTAGTTTTCAGTTATCGATTATTTTTATCGGTTTAAATGGAATGAAATTCCTACTACCAGATCTTTCAAATTATGATCTATTCGAGAATAAGACAAAAAGTTAATTTAAATTTAGATTTTATACAATTCTTGATGCAATTTCTTGAAGAAATCTTCTACATACTAAATATTAAATTTTATTAAGGTAACTTAGATAAAATATATGATTGACCAAAAAGAGTGCATGAAATTTATATGTGCATGAATATTTTAAGCAAATTTTAAACTGAACAAAAATAAAAGAAAGAAATAAAGTTATTATTAACTATTTAAATCAAAACATCCTTTGAAATTCCATTTTGATGTTCTTCTTTTGTGTTCAGTTTTATAACTTATCTTATGTTAACCTGCTACAATAGTCAGCAAGATATTTTTGTCCCATTGTTCATGATATTTGGACATCATATCTTGGATGTGTTGGTGGAAACTTTTATTATTTTTTCGTTGACTAATCTTAGATTGGTGGAGAAAAAGTCTTCATGTGAGTGAAGTAAATTTATTTTGACATTCATTGAGCAACATTTAAAATTCCTCTAATATTTTCAAAAAACACTTTAGTCAAAAGTTATAATATTATAAAGAAATTTATTGACGACACCTTTGAAAACAGTCCTAATTTTTTTCCCGTGTTGTCATGCAAGCCCAAAATTTATTTATCTTAAACAAGTTTGTGGATACCTGCACTAATAAAGATTCCGGATTTAATTTTGGCTTTAGATAAACTTCCTGCACAGGTATTGGAGACAATCGCCATTTTTTAAAGTAACTTTGTCAAAGTTCTTCATTACATCAATTTTAGACGCAGAGAAAATATTTTTTCAATCAAATAAGCTGTTTCAAATAACATTTCTGGAGCTGTGTTTAAAATTTTAACTTTGCAATGTTATTTGACTCAATATTGAGTTTTATTATAATTGTCTAATTCACAAATTAAGCTGGGAAGTTAAACTTATTCCCTGCTTAATTTGTGAATTAGATAATTAAAATGTATTGTTGATCAAGAAGTATGGAGATATATTTCAAACTACAAGAAATGATTCATTCTTGGATCTACTTGAAAAAGATCTGTATTCCGAAAAAGATTTGGATCTCAGAGATCTGTTATTTGATTAGGTACAAACTCTGAGAGAATTGTTGAGATTAATCACAACTTTTCAAATGGATGGTACTTGTTATAGCAGCTTTGATTTTATATATATTCTACAAGTCTGAAATTACTTGCAATAAAGTTTTGAGGCAATTGCACTGGAATATTATATCCGTGAGAAAGAAGGTTATGTATGATGGAATAATATCAGGATAAGATATTAACTCTTAATTTTTTCAATTTTATGTAAAAATATTGCAGGAACAACAGTAAAAATCAGAGAAGTGATTTTCTTGGCTCCCTCCATATAATTGAAATTATAAATTGTTTCCCTTAAACATACGTACAGCTAACTAAAATTTTAAATACAAAACTTTAAGGCCAATCCACAATTTATCACGGTTATTGAGGATTATATTAAAATACGAAAGATCAATCATTTGACATAGTCTGTGATAATAACACTATATACACAGCATATAATAACAAATATTAACGGCATATTCATGGTTTCGAATTTGAAGCCATGTTTTCTGAAGCAAACACAGAAAAGCAGTCGTTAAAATTAATGAAATTTCCATTTGTGACTATCAACACATGCGTGATACTACGTTTGCAAAGAAAAGATAGAAATTAAAGATTTCGATGGAAATTAAAGATTCGAAAACGCCTTCGATGGAATGAAAAATTTTATATCTAATTATATTCAGTATTCCAATTTTGAAATGACATTTTCTTCCACAAAATTTAAAAATATATTTCTTTTGTATTATCTTCAAAACTGAAACACCTTTTCTATAAATTTATATTTTTAATTAGTAGATTTTTAATATGAAAATAAGACTTCATCATTTTATGCATTCATAAACTACAATTTAACTATATTATAGCATTTAATTTTTACTGAATAAAAATGTAATCACATATATCTTACTACGAACATGATAAGCACACTATCTTCTGGATTAAAAAGACGTTAACTGAATTTATCGCGAGTTTTTCGCGAGTATTTCTTTTATATCTTTTTTGATGATTCCAGAAAAGCCAAGAGAACACAGCAAAAAAAAAAAATGATATTGCGTTTATGATCAATCTGTATAAAGTTTGTAATAATGTTAGATGATTGCCAATAGTGCTGGCTTAGTGAGTGTTCCTGTAAGGTCAGCGAACTTTGATAAGAACTTCCGAAAAGGATTCGCGATATGTTATATATAGAACAACGAGAAAGGGACGACGTGATCATGTCACAGAGACGTACTCTAGTAAGGATAGAGAGGCAAGGAAAAAGAAATTTAATCGGAAAGAAATTTATATTGCATGATTATAAAAATCCTCATAAAATGAAATTTTTTTAAGAAAACGTAACCTGATCGAAAATTTTTCTCATTTATTTTTAAAATAAGCATAAAAAATACAGTTCAGATTTTAATTATTGTTTCATCGCAGGCCTGTATTATTCATACTTTTCTCATTTGAATAGAAAATTTAATTTTGAACTTCTTTTATTGTAAACAAAAAAAGATTATTTGTGTGTCTAGGTTTAACTTCCCAAAAAAATTAATTAAATCTATACACATTCTTTAAATGTTAATAGCATAATTCTACTGAAATTTTTTTACTATACCTTACCATTTTTATTTTATTAATTTAAATACGTTATAATAATCTAAAATGAAAATTTTCTTAGTCACCATAGTCCCATTATATAGTTTATTATTATATCTGTTTAATTATCAATCAATATTTCTAAAGTACAAATTGCACATTTTTTTTCTGATTAATTGAACACTTTTACACAGTAATATTACCAATAATATTAATTATTTGTAAAACTAGGCAAAGGGTTTTGGGTTCTTATGTCTTCCGAACAAAATCGCCTCGTAGTTTTGAACAATGATTATGTAACCGGAACAACTCCTGAAATGGTGCATTTTTATTCATACGAATCCTTGTCAGCGAAGCTATATTTGACCGAAATTGTAACAGTAACATTTATTTCATAGTTTTTTTTATTTAACTAGGAGTTTTCTTGGGACCTTAGACAGAAAATGACATAAAGGAATCTAACATCCAGACATGAGAGCTATGGCTGTCCCTATTTTAATTGTATTTCCATGTACTTATCACAAAGTCATCACAAATATGCACACATTTTCTGAATATCTCCTCATCATCTTAAAGAAAATGCATAGAAATTTCATATATTAAATTAGTTTTGCTTAAATAACTTTAGATATCTTATAGAATTGTTAAAGAAATTGATTTTTCTTATAAAAATGGGGTTAAATTATATCAATATTATTTGGATAAATTCAATGAAATAAAATTTCTTCATACACACAAAGCAAATGGAATCTAACGTGGAAAGTTTTTTTATTTTTATCTTCACGTGAGTTAAAACTTACACGAAGGAAAGAAAAGCTCCTCGTTTTATGTGAAATAAAGAACTTTTCTCTTATAAAATTTTCTTTTTTTATCGCTCACAGTGTTTTGCTCTTCCTTTGTAAAATAACTACATTTTGACAAACAAGTTCTGTAAAGAATTCTTTACAAGCTACTTTATACATTTGAAAGACAATTTAGAATTCTTTACAAAGATTTTGAACAAAATTGTTAGTCATTTTTTGAATATAGAGAATTTTATATACAACTTTTCCATCCTTTGCAGATGCGATAGTTGAAATCACATCGTGGCGGAAAGTAATGGTTTTTTTATGAATAAGAATTTTTTTGAGATCATTAAATATGTAAAAAAATGAATTAAAGCTCTTTGATTGAAGCCACGTAATACTTTTTTGGGAAATGAAGTTGCAAAATCAAAGTTCGAGTTATTAAGAAAATTCATGTAATGGGAAAATACGTGTTTTAAAAAAAATGCTTTATATTATCTGTCTTGTAAATGCTCTATTTATTATTATATTTTTTATACTTGTTCTTTTATCTTATTCGATATTTTAAAACTTTTAGTATATTTTGAAGGAATATTAAATTTTCCTTGGATATTAAAGATTTAATTTTCCTCTCTTAAAGTTTTTTATTTTTGTGAAAATGTAGAAGTTTTTTATTTAATTTGATAGAAAGTTATTTTACAGTACTCATTGAAAAGCAGACTGAAAAAATTAATCTAAGAATTGATAAATTAGAAAGAAAACTTATTTATTTATTATAGTTATTGGTGAACATTCAAACAGTTTTAAATTGTTTCATTTCAAAACTTCCGATAGTTATTGAACATTAAATTAGCAGGTTCATGAATTTAATTGTGTGAAATTAAAAACTTGAAATTATTTAAGTAACATTAAGGGTGATGTAAGAAATCGTGGAGAATTAAATGCAACAATGAATTTTTTTTTAATTTTCTTTCTAAGACAGATACGTTCTGGAAAGTTTCGAAAATAAAAAAAAATATTCGAGACATTTAATAAGGAATATCTTCTGTTATTTTTGAATAATAAAATACATGTAATTTCAATTTTTTTACTCTCGTACTTAATTTGAAGCCCCTGAAGAGAAAAGTGAAATAATGTTTCCTTATAGTTAAAGGAGAAATCTGGGAATTTTTAATTTTAAACACTTTTTAACTAATTTTGTTTTATTAATAGTTAGATGAAAGGAAACTTTGTAAAATATTTTTAAATGAAAAAGATTTGAATTTCTTTAGTGTATTTAACTTATTTTTCAAACATGATAATAAAGGTTAAAAAGAAGCTCTTTTTAGTAATTAAAATAATATATAAATTAATGAATAAAAGAAAGTATATTGAGTTAAAATTAACTTTTTTTGTGGCATTTCACTTATCTTTCATTCCTCATATTTAGTTTTTGAATATTATAATTACTCACTTTAAAATATTTAATTTCAAACTCACTTTAAAAATGCAGAATTATTTAAAATATAGAAATTTATATTTCAATACACAATTAAGAAATTCATGAATTAAGACAATTACGAACTATCACAGTACCTCTCTGCCACTCAGAATACTTAATGAGGATGCTCAAAAATTCCTTTTATACTTAATAAATAATCAATAAAATGCTTTTTCTCTTCAAACGAATACAAATCCACGAAGAAGCTTTTCGATTTTATTGATTATCTGTATTTTTAAAATACGTAGCGTGGATATTAATGATTTCAAATTTCTCGATAAAAATTCTATCATATTTAGATACTATTTATAAATTTGAGAAATTTTATTTAACTTTTTTAAATATTCTTGAAGTAAGTTTATCTTAAATATCAGGTTATATTTATCTCAACTAAATATTATTAAAGAAAGTTCTTTCAACAAGTAATAAGCTTTTATTCTAATGTTTATATTCTTCTTTACTTTAAAGTTTAAATATGTGTTATATAGAAGCACGGTGGCTTAGTGTTTCATGCTCCCATGACACAGGTTCGATCCTCAGGCTGGGCAAGGTTGACTCAGCCTTTCATCCCTTCAGTGGGTCGATAAACTGAGTACCAAGCATGCTTGGGAACTAAACACTGGGGGTCTTACGATAGGCTGATCACCTAACTGGGACATATGCTTCGCACCCCAGGGCCCTCGGTCATGAAAACAGTTATGGGCACTATAGGCCTTGGCCCACATGGGCTGTTGTGCCATGGAGTTTAGTTTAGTTTTTATGTGTAAAATAAGTAGATAGGCAATTTTTTACTTTCTATATTTACTGATTTCTTATTCCCTGTATTTCTTATATTTCAATTTGTATATAGTTCCTCAACTATTGTACTTTGTATGTATTATATATATATATATATATATATATATATATATATATATATATATATATATATATATATATATATATATATATATATATATATATATATATATATATATATATATATATATATATATAGTTTATTAAATAAACATATAAATTTACATTGACATCAAAATTTATTATTTTTCTTATGAATGATATAAAATTGTCTTAAATATTTTAAAGATATTAGACTTTTCTTAGTTATAAAATTAAACGTCATTGACTTGCGTAATTACATTTCAATCCTATGCAATAGATTTTAACATTACTAATATGATAATTCTTTTAAATCCTACTGTAAGTTTGACTTTGGTAATTCTACATCTATTTAGGCGTAAAACCAAAAAATACAAATAAAAAGAAAAAGGAATTCTTTATTGTATTTGAAGGTTTTCATTTTGGCTCTAAATTTGTAGGTTTTCGAATTTATTTAATACATACAGAAAATATAATCATTACTAAATATATACCATTTGTTTTCATATCTATAAGTGGAATTTTTTAAAATAAATATGAAGAGATTATAATTAGAATATAACAAAATTATTTAATGTGGTATTTTTTAAAATTTTAACCAATTATGTATAGGCAACAAACTAAATATAAAACTTTACAAGTAGGATATATTAGATATAGTTACACACAATTTTGAGAAATTAAAAACATTTTTATAGTTTTCGATAAAATACGTCCAAAATATGACAAAGTTTCTTTTACTTCCGTATGAATTTGTCCAATATCCTTTTAAGATATTTGAGAAATATTTTTCTAAATATTATCATACCCATCTCACGAATAAGTTATAAAAAATTCTGTACTGGAACAAAAATTATTTCATACGTATATTTTTGATTTGAAAAACTACTTTGGACTTATGAAATATTAATTAATGTAGAGAAAACGGTTAATACTACTAAAGAGTAATATTCCGGAATGATAAATTGAAATTTTATTCACAGGATATTAAAAAATCTTTTATAAAAATATTCACTGAAGAAATATTTTTAAGGATTCTAAAAGAAACATTTATCATAAGAAGATAAAATGGAATTCAAATATTTCTCTACTGCATAAAATAACAATTGCTTCGAACATTTTCACGTTTATATCTATATTGAGCCTTTGTGTCACAAAATTGAGTTTTTGAAGGCAGATTTTCCAGTGGTGTTTGACATGTTACCTCCTTAACGTTTGAATTTAAGACTTTTCACTCGTCCATTAAATTTCTAAGCCTTGGCAGCACCGATTCTTTTTTTTGAAGTTATACAGTTTCTTATATTTTCTCTTCTGTTTTAAGGAAAAAGCAAGAACGAAGGGAAAATAGTCATGTTTTCTTTCTTATACAATTAAAAAAAATCAAGAAAAGAAATCTTTGTATATAAAATTAAACGAGAAAATGCTTCATGGTAAAATAAAATTAAAATTACCATATATTGTTACATTTAAGATAAAGCATTGAATTGTTTTTGGTTTTAATAATTATAAAACTTTTAAAACTTAAATATTAATTTCTCTTATTCACATATTTTTCATTCGTTTTAAAAATCAATAATATTAATTTTAAATTAGTTATTGAAGTCATCACGTTATGAGACGCGTAATGTTTACACTATCTTAAATTTCATAGGGTAAGCTATCCCTATCTCAGACACAATGAAAATATATTAAAGTGAATCTAAGATTATATTATTCAAGTTATATATCCAATAATATATCAATATATTATATTGTCCATGTTATATATCTAAGTTACAAAATTTACATGAGCATAAAATGAGCTATATATTACTTAACAATATATTTTCTTAATAATTAACAGATATAAAATTAATAACAATTATTTGTTCTTCATTTATTCTCCTAAACAATGTACATATTCAGGAAATTATCATAAAATAACATTCTGATAATGTAATGTTACAGTCTGTTAATGTAAAGACAGTTGAAAATGTGAAATAAGTTAACAACTCATTTATTTAAAATTTTTTCCTGCCTAAATATGTTAATTCGAAAAGTGAAAACATTTACTGCTTTCTGTTGGATGCTCATATTGTGATCTTGAAAATAAGATAAAATACAGTGAAGTTTATTTGAAAAAGTTAAATTTATTTATAATCGTAAAAATTTTTTCTTGAAAAACGATAAATTGTTTTCAAAGAAATAAATGCATGATTTGCATTGACATATTTATTTCGAAAGTATATAAATTAACTTCTTTTTATAATTCATACAATTTATTAATAAAAAAACTTAAGTTCTCAGGTAAAGAAAATCTTTCTACACGATACGTTTTATATTCTGTATATTAAAGTACTTCAAGATAAGTTAGTATGACAATAATCGATTTAAATATTTCGTTTTGTGGATTACAATTAGATATAATAAAATAATTTGGATTTTCTATATTTTATAAGATAATTATGCATATCTATTTGAAATGAAGATTAATTTTCATTTTCCCTTATACATTTAATTCGATAATTAATGGGAAAAAATCTGACTATTTTTTCTGTTCTTCTACCATATAAATTAAGAGGCTATATTTTGATTTTTGCGATATCTGTGTGCTATTCTTGCTAATAGAAAATAAGGAATTTGAAGGTAGAATGAGGTTGATGTTTTAATTTAAAAAATAACAAAAATTCAGAAATTTCATAAAACTTTAACAAATAATATGATTTAAAAATTCAGGAAAAATTTATTTGTAAAATCAATATTAAAGTCAAGCACGACTATGTCTAATGGAATATCATTTATATTTCTCTGGGAATATTTGCTATTGTGTACGATTTGCAGTAAGGAAGTTTGCAAATAAGCTTAATATGGCTTATAATAAGATTTTCTTCCAAGTAAAAGCACTTGAGCTAGATCGAAAGTAATGTTGAGAGAATAACGTAACGTCGGAGAAGAATTCTATACTTTTGGTACTTACTTGGGATTTTTCTGTATTTTCTTACTTGTGAGAATTATACTGATAAAATGCCCTATTTAAATCTATGAAATAATTTGATGTGGTTATAAAATAGTTGTTATGGTGCCTTAGAACAACTTTTTCATCTGCAGAGCTTATTAAATGATAAAATTGTACTGTAAAAAACTAAATGTGTTTGAATACAAGTTCTTTTCCTAAACTCTCTTAAATTTATAAATAATCAACTAATAAGTAATCAGTCAATAAATTACAAAATAAGTGGTTTAGTTTATTTAAAAAGGCAATTTTTAAATATTTCCAAATTTTTGGTTAAATATATAATATATAAAACTAAATTATGTTTGTACTTTGATATAAATATATAAAATTGTGTCGTTGTGTGTGAAAAGTTTTGCCATATGTGAATTACTAACTTTTTTGAACTTGTAAAAACCTCTGATGTATGATTTGAAACCTTTTTGTTTACTAAATATTTGGAATTGTGTGCTAAGTTAATATAAAAAGCCGATTTCATATTTTTATGTTATATGCTGTTATGGTTAAAGTTTTAATTTTCTATACATTTTCTAAAATTATCAGTTTGTATATCAGTTAGAATTAAGTAAAAATCTCTTAGATATTAGCTCTTAAGAACTAATTTAGCTCGCATTAAGAATTAGAAATTAGGTTTTGGGAGTTTATTAATTAGTACCAATTTTTTTGAAAAGCTATCGATAAGCAGACAGTGATGGATGTGATCCTTGAGCTAGTCACCTGTATAGATGTTGCAAACCTTAACGTGATTTACATTTTTATAAATATCACTGAGGGCTATCATCAAGTTCAATAAAAATACATAATTGCAATCAATTTACACACCATTTTTCTAATATATCATTCAAAATTAATTTGAATGTTTATATTATACTGAATTTCAAAATCGATGTTCTGTAGCATAAAACAGCAAAAATAGCAAGATAAATGAAATTTGTGATTTTTTTCATTATTTTAGAGTCTGGAAAAATTATAAAATAATTTTGTGTGTGTTAAATTAGTATTTGCAACTCAGAAAACGTAGGAATAGTAACTTCCTTAGTAATTTAATTTCAAGATATTTAAAGAAGCAAACTTGAAGCATGTTTTAAAATTTTTTATAATTCAAAACTTCATATCAAGAGAACGAAATAACCGTTAACATGTATTTCTTGCATATCTAATGATTTTTTAATTTTCTTTTGACAAAAACATTGACATTTATTTTTATATTTCCTTTCAAAGTTTAACAATTGCATATTACTTATGTTTGATATTATTTCCATTTCTGGAAATCAGCATTTTTCGATATTTTTGGAAAAATTTCACATTTACATAATAAGGATTTTTATTTTATGGTTTTTTTTTATCAAGATTTATTTATACTTTAATGTTATGGTCAAAATTAAATTGTAATGTTAAGGATCATTTTAATTGAATACTTTTAAAATTTAATATTATATATTTTTAAACTCTTTAATAATATTTATGGTACATATATAAAATATTTTTATGATAATTAATATCATAAATAAGATCTATGTTATGCAATATTTTTATCTTCATTTCTGATTTAATCAAGCTTTTATTTGGAATTTGAATAGGTAGGAACAATTGACTTCAGAACCTATTTTTCATATATTGCAATTTTTATTCACGTATTGCACAGGAAAAATGCTGGGGAATGAATTCAAAAGTTTATTTTGGATCCAATTACAAACAGTTAAAATTTAGAAATAGTTAACAACTAACCGGATAATTTGCTTGGTCGTATGATTCATTTAGTATACATTTTGTTTTCCTAATCTTTCAAATATTTCGTCTAAATTATATTTCTTAATAATGTACTATGACTATGTTTCGTTAAAAAACTGTAAAGTACCTTTAAAACTTATAAACATGAGTAAAATTTACCTTATGAATATTCTTTTATCTCGATCATGATTTTATTCATTTAAAATGTTAAAATTGACAGAAAGATTTATCAGTCTTTTGAATATAAATTTGTCAGTACTACATTTTGATATATTTATTTTTATTTCTTTATTTAAAAAAATGTTTCATCAAAATTGTAGAAATACACAAATTTATATGAAATATATCAATTTTGCTCACAGATTTTGTGCGATTGTTTTTAAACTTATACCATTTTATTTTACTTTCTTGCATTATAGGTAATGGAAAAAAAGACGTTATATTATAAATTTCTTCCACTTTCTGAAAAACAAAAGAACAGGTCAAATAACAAATTTGAGTTATGTATCTTGAGTTATATAAAGGACACTATAAAGCTTCCGATACCTGTCCAAGCATTATATATTATTGACATGATTATGTAGTGTGTATGGCTAGCAAGTGGCCGAATCATTCTGGAATTTTTTGTGAAGTCACATCATTGGTTGCATATTCAACATTTTAGAAATACTTTGCTAGAGACTTATAATAAAAGAGAATCTTATCTTAATAGAGAGTGAAATCTTCATTCATGTTTTTATTTCAATTCTTTATATAATGGTATTTTAAGACCTCTAAATGAACTAAACAATGGCTAGTGCTTAGAAAGTCTAATATTTCTGGTCTAATATTTTGCGATTTCTTTTTAGTATGTGGATAATCAGTCTTTATAAATTTAATCACAAATATGAAAATTTATGCAAAGAAGACTTTAAGGAACTTATTTTTTAATAAATAATACTTTTGCAACAATGGAACATTAAGGCAGTTAACTTTCTTTCAGCTACATGATATTCTGCGAATAAAATGGAGTTTAAAAGTTAAAATCTCCGGTGGTTGTGGGTTTAATCAAAACAGTCTTTATTGTAACAATAATTTAATTATTCAAAACTGAGTTACATACAATTACAAACAGAAACCCTGAATTAAAAGGATGATAAAAACACATCTGAAGAGTTCGAAATCAAAAGCCTAACTACTGTCTTTCCTTCTCCCCGCTAGGGGCGCTCTCGAAAAAGAAGAGAGAGTGAAGAGTCATACACATATTTCGTGTCCCACATCATAAAAAATAAACTTTCTGTTTAATTTTAAATACTTAGTCAAGCGAATGTCTATTTAAATAAATTTAATAACTTTCATCTCTATAATTTTAGAATGAAATTGCTTTACTTGCACACATACTTTTTTATTTAGTTTTCTTTTTTAAACATTTAAATATTTTAAAATTTATTTTGATAAATTTAAACGAGTAAAATATTTACTTAAATAACAAAATTAGTTTCTGTAAAAATGAAATAAACTTTTAAGGCATTATATTATTCTGTTCTTCTTAGAATTAAACAGCTCAATAATTTTACATTTTAAGAATATTTTATATTAATTAGAACTTTTATGTTATTAACAGAATTAAATAAAATTTTAAACAATAAATTAGTTTTACTTCTCTGATTTTTTCCTTTTAAAATGAATAGAAAATAAATAGGTTGATTGTTTAAATAACAACCACATTTTATATCGCTCGCATTTTCATAGATTCTGATGGTCTTATAATTAATGATTAAAACAAATGAAATAATTTATAAAGACATCAAATTTTTAATTAATGCAACTGTCAAAATGGCACATCTCGAGCTAAGTATCTTTTAATGTAAATATTTTTCATTGAATGAATCACATGAAACGAAGCGATACAAAGAATTTCAAATATTCGGAAATATTACTTAATTTTTAGTACTCGAGTTTGTTTAAATAAGTGATGATAATATAAAAATAATGTCAATCAAATAGTTTTCAAAATTTTCCTTCACTGAATGCTGCATATAAATAAAGATAGTGATGTAAAAAATATGAATATTTCTTTATAATATAAACGTGTATCAAATGGCACCCCATACCATCACTCCAACAGATGGGCCAGTTTGGCAATGTCCAATGCAAGCTGGCAATGCGCGTTCTCCACGATGCTTCCAAGCACGGATGCGGCCATCATGGTCCTGTATACAGAACCGACATTCATCTGTAAAGATGACGTGCTGCCATTCCCGCGTCCAGGTAAATCGCTGATCACACCATTGAAGGTGCTCCTGTCTGTGACGCAGCGTCAATGGTAGCCGACGCATGGTCACCGTGCAGACAATCCATGCTGCTGCAAACGTCGTCAAACTGTTCTAGCAGAAACTTGTTGCCTTGCAAATGACTCCATTTCTCGACTCAGGGTTTGTGACGTGGCTGTACGATCCCTTGTGACCTTGCGGATAATATGTCTGTCTTCTCTGCTGTTAGTGATGGGGGTCGCTGAGATCCTGCATGACGTTCCGTATGATTGTCCTGAACCCATCGATTCCATATTTTGCTAACAGTCATGGGGTCTCGACCGACGCGAACAGCAATATTGCGGTACGATAAACCGAAGTCCCGGTAAGCTATAATCCTTCCTCGATCAAAGTCAGACACGTGCTGATAGGCATTTCTTCTTCTTACACGAGGCATTACAACAATTTACTTTGCCGTAAACAACATTGAAACGGAAATTGAGTTTGAGAAAACTGCTGTCAAATCTCTGGTTTTATACACATTGTAGATGTCATTACTGTCACCTGCTTTGTATGAATGCGCTGAAAATATAATCATTTGCATATCACAGCATGTTCTACCTGTCATGCAAATTTCACGTGTGTGTTGTGCCGCTTTCCTGGTGTAGCAATTTTAATGGCCAGTAGTGTATTTAATTGTTAGTGGTTCTATCCTGTGGATTGTACATAAAATAGGGATTATAATAACAAATATATAGAACTCACTTCCCATTATTTTGACTTGTAATTAATAAACTAATTTCTTTTGCAATAATTATTTAAAAAAACAAAAAAACAAGGAGGAACGAAATAGAATGCTTACCCCGAAAAATATTTTGAAAAATTTTAAGGATGGTAAATATGCGAGAAAGTGCTTAGTCTTTCTCGCAATGATGTTAAAACCCTGTTAGATAAAGATCTTTTTCTGAAAACATTGGAGATCGCAGAAAGCTTACTTCAGCACAGCAAACTCTTTCAGACCATATTTTGAAGATAATATTGGTGAGAAAGCATTAAAAATGGATCCCACATAAACTAAGTCAGGAGTTCGCTGGTGTCGATGTCAGTGTCAATAAATTAAGTCAGAAGAATTTTAAGTCATCCCATGCTTGTTCATAAGAAAATCAAGCCCTTCTTCAACCGGATGATAACTGGAGATTAAAAGTAGATCACTTATGAAAATATCATAGGGAGAAGAGTATATTGAGGGAAAAATCAAGTCCTTAAATTTCTAAAAGAAATTTAACTCCTAGAGAATATTGTGTATATGGTGGGACATTTGAGTATCAATACATTATGAGGATTAAAAATTGAATGAAAAGCTTAGAGTTCGGAAAAGTATCGTCAGCAGTTGGATTATTTAGAGGGAGCATGTCAAGAAAAGTGCCCGGCAAAGTTCCAAAGAAAGAGTAGTCCAAGAAAAGAATTATTCAAAATATTGCAAAAACTAAGCTGGGAACATCTGTCCTTTTTCCCTTATTCTCTGGGCATATCACCCTCCAGCTATAATTTTTTTTTGTACTTAGAGAATTTTTGGATTGGTAAAAAATTAAAAATGAAGAAGATATCAATGAAGCACTGTTACAAATTTTTGCATAAATGTATGAATTATTTCTAAAAAATAGGGTATAGAAATTTGTCTTCTCACTGACAAGAATTTATTAATATTAATGAAAATTATATTTTTTAATAAAGTTCATTGATGTTACGAGAAATTTGTATTTTGTTTGACAGAAAAAAATGGGTAAAAATTTCTGTAGACCTAATATTTGAATAACTATGTTATTTAAATACCTTTATGTATATCTGCATTCAAATTTTCTAAGTAAAAATTTATTTATTATTAAAGTAATAAAATTTATTGTAAATAATTTTAATTGTTTTGATTTATCCATCACCGAAAAATAAATACTGGAATATAGTTTAAAACATTTTCCTTAAGGAGAAAGCTTCTTTGATAATTTCATTAAAATTCACATTTTATGATTTTATGCAAGCCAAGCATAAGCAATTAAATAAAGCAGAATTTATCTTTTTAAGAATTTGAATGATTTACAAAAATAATAAAAAATATCAAAGGGCACTATTTTAATTAAGAAAGAAAAATGATATTAAATGAAAGATGAAAAATATTATTATTAAATTAATATTTTAAAGTTAAGAATTCTTTAAATGATAGAAAATAATTTCTCGATTCATACACATTTTTGTTTTATATTAATTTATTTTTAAATTAATATATTAAAAAAGAATATAAACTTTTAAAATGACAATCAAACGATTGTTAATATTTAACGGAAAATTAAGCAAACAATACTTGTATTTATTTCAGAATGCAAAAATCACAATACTTGATTATTAAAAATATTCCATTCTTTATTAATGCTTTAGTGTTAAATGACATATCTTGAATTTTATGAGTTAGATCTTAGAGTTAACGATATTCATTATATTTAAATAGTAAGTGACAGAGTTTAGAGTATATTTTGATAATATTGATTTCAAAGTGCTGGAAATGTATTTTGTAATAAATAAAATTGTCCCATTAGGTTTACAATATATTTTATGAGTAGCAGAGACATTAAAGTATGATTTTGGTATTCATTTATAAGTACAAACTTACAAGAAAAGTTAAATACCGAAAGAAAATTAAACTGCTGTTTTTCGTGAAAAGGAGCAGTTTAATTTCATAGCAGAACAGGTTGTTAATGTACATCAGTATTAAAAGAAAAACGTGAAATTTTAGTACTGATTATATTTTTGTATCTGTATATGCCCCTAACGGGAGTATGGATTGAAGCTCGATCTGATTGCATTACTTAAAAGTATAGTTTATCTAATTAAGGAGGAGAGGAAGAACAATGATCGATAGAGAATGGTTTATAAAGGAAAGTAGCAAACACTAATTACGAGCAGGAAATAAAAAAAAAATTCTTGAAATAATTCACAGTTAAAAACAAAATATGTATAATATTCAAAGAAAGCGTGTGAGCTCAATTTTTATAATGCAGCGTTGTGCAATAAAAATGATTGAAAAAAAACAAACTAAAAAACCGAGTTAAATATGATCAAATGTATTATTCCTTGAGGATATAAAATTTTGAAGTAATCTTTTTTGTGTCCTATTTGTGGTAATAAATATTGAATTTATTTTATAATAGTTATATTTATGATTTTTAAAATGAATATTTCTTAATGAAAAATGCTAAGGTTTAATCATTAATTAAATATGCAATGTTATTATATACGTCATTTAACAAATATTATTTACAAAGATTGTTATTTTTCTGAGAAAGCGATTTCTTTCATCGCCAATTAATGGTTAGAATATGGCGTTTTTATAAATTTAATATTACGCTCATGCTGCATAACAAAAAATAATTCCAAAAGAGAAAGAAGAGAATTATAATTTTAGCAAGGATATTTATCTTTGTCATACTCGATTTCTATTTAGAAAACTCGGAAATAAAATACAACAAAGATGAAAGAGATGAATGATTTATGTCTACTGAAAGTTATAGGCACTTAGTGATTGCTCAAAAGACATAAATTTGGTCTATTCACAAAAAAATAAGATAAAATAATTTTTCATAATTATATTTAAATAATATTCTGGTATATATGCATATTTTATAATATATGAATTCATATATACTTATGAAGTAAGGATTTGTCTTTTCTAAGTAGAAATATAAAATACAGAGGGTATTAACACATTTTTTGAACGATTTTCGGGCCGTTTAATTAATGTTTAAAATGTAAAGACTATTTTTTTAAATGTTCGATCTGATAGCTTTTTTTCTGGACTATAAGTCTGTACCGTGATTTCCATAATAGAAGAGCTTTTCGTAAAATTTCCAGGGGTATTGCATTCCATTCCTCTTCCACTACTTTCCAGAGTCCATCCATAGTGGTGGGTTTGCGTTTAGAAAGAGCTCTTTTTAACAGACCAAATCACAATAGGTGAAACGTCAGGGGACTTTGCAGGTGTATGTTGAAAAGGTATGTATGCAATACCTGTATTAGTCTTCATTTTTTCAAGGAATGCAGTGATAGTTTTCGAAGTATGTTTTGCAGTTTTGTCTTGTTGATGGTTCACTTTTTGAAAGTCTTTGGGATAAAGAAGTGGAATTTCTTCTGTAAATATTGGACGTAAAACATTCTGCTGATAGAATGATGAGTTGATTTTAACATTTTTTTTACTCTTTTTATTTTTAATTTCCTATTGTAGGAGAAACCTGCGACTATCATAAGCCCCTTACTGAAACTTTCTTTACATTGACGGAACCAGGTTTGTACACTTTTTTGTCCTCGCTTCCTAAAGTAAATAAACCTTTTTTATTGCAGACATTTAGGTAAACCCATGCTTCATCAAGGGTCACAATGTATTTCCATTTATCTCCTGCTAAATGGTTTTCATACAGGATTCTACAAAATGTTTTGCGCTGAGCCACATGCCTCGGCAAAAGCTGGTGAACATTAAGTTTTTTAGCTTTTTTAAGTTGTGAATCTTGATTTATTATTTTATTTATTGTTGATACAGGTGTATCTAAAGACTTTGCAATTGATTTCTGTGTTGATGGATTTTCCCTTGTTACCAGGGATTTCCCTTTAGGAACATTTGAAGCAGTGCGTACTTTTTTCGGATATTCGTTTGGAGTCTTCTTTCCATGTAGAAATAATGATTGACGGTTTTTAGCTGTCCGATTAATATTGTTGCTTATTTTTCACGTAGAAATTTTAATACCATGCATTTCACAACGTTTTTGAATCCTAGAATAAGAATATTTTTCTTCGGAAAGCGCAAAAACATATCCCTCATTACACCGCTTGTTTACATGTGACATTTTGAAAGAAGAATAAATTTAAAAGTAGCAGACGGTATTTATCATTTCAAATAATAAGCTGTTGCCAAAATTTTTTATTTCAAAACATTTACTTTTTTAAACTTCTTAATGGAAATCGTTCTAAAAATGTGTTATTTACATTACAATTACAATTCGATATATATACCCTCTGTGTATATATATCGAATTTTGTTAGTTTGATTTATTTTTAGCGTAATTTACAAGCCAATTACCTTGTATTATCAGGCAAATTGAATGTTAAAATAACTCGCTAAATTGTGACTTATTTACAGCTTTAATTTCATTGCCTAGGATCCCTTGCTATTGATTCAAGCTGCAAAATGCAAACAGTCAGAACAAAATATTGAAACAAAAAAAGATAGATATGCATAATCTCAATGATAATATTTTCAAATAAGGTGTAAAGGGATATTATCATACTACTGTTATATGATAATACAATAAACCTTCTTAAAAAACTAAATTGTGATCACAACTAATATTTTTAAGCAACTATATAAAAATAAACGTTATTTAAAATTTCATGTGTTCTTAGAGAAACTGTAAGTAAATGATTTATTTATCATATCACTTTCATTAATGTGCCATTCATTAATTTGTTCCTAATGGGAAAATGATAATTCTAAATATTAATAAATGCAATAAAGATTTATATTTAATGTAGATCAATTTTCACTTGACTGATGATTCCATGTGATTTCTTTTAAATGTTTAAAATAATTTACGGATAACTATGAAATATTTATAATATTTATAATAAAAGTAATATCAAATTATACTTTATGGAAAATGTTTGTCTTCTTTACTTTTTATATAAAATCATAATTTAAAATTAAAGAACTGTTTAGATTAAATTGAATGAT
Organism: Latrodectus hesperus; assembly: GCA_037975125.1. Classification (NCBI taxonomy): domain Eukaryota; kingdom Metazoa; phylum Arthropoda; class Arachnida; order Araneae; family Theridiidae; genus Latrodectus; species Latrodectus hesperus. The sequence continues at coordinate 114,093,799 of CM075851.1, forward strand.
AGAAATTACATCCTGAAGTTAAATATTGCACCTGAATTATTGGCACATCAGTTATTACGATTTTTAGTGATAACAGTTAGGTTTAAGAGAGCAGAAAAACAAACTATACAGAAAAATTAATTTCGAAATCTAATATTTGTTTTAGGCATGTTTTTAAAAGGAACTAATAATAAAGGTAGCTATATTTATTAGTTATGTTAACACACCGGTATTTAATCAATGATTTCAAATATTTTTAAGAGTTGTTTTGTTTTGAGCACGTGTTTTTATAACATTGATATTTTGTATAAAAACCCTTTGGATTGTCTGGAAATTATATTCGTTTTGTTGTTCCTGCAGTGAATTTGCAGTATCGTACAAATTAAAATGTCACCTAAAGAATTTATTTCTATTTGTATTGCTATAGCCATATTGGCAATAGGTAAGTCTTTTTTGAAAATAATAGATTTGAAGTCATATTCAATAAAAATAAAAATTATTGTTAAAGTGAATATTCGTAATTGTCTTTTAGAAAAATTGTTTTAAATATTTAACAAACATACATTATAAAATTAATTATTTTTTAAATAATGCTAGTTTCAATAAACTTTTCCTTATTTTAGTATATTTATCCAAAAGAATTAAATAATGTTATTAACGTATTTAAATGCATAAAAGGATATTAAAAGATATATATTTCTGCGTTTTAGCTCATGCTGATCCAGAACGTAAGTAATTTCTCATGAATAAAATTAATAAAATTTTTATCAACTACCAGATAAATGTTACAACCAAAATCAGCTATGTCAGCAGATTTTCCTACTAGATAATTCAAGAAGCAAATTTATATTGTGCTACCAAATTTCTAATACTTTAATAAAAAATTCAGGAAAAAATCAATATAATGCTTTAATGCATCATAAAATCAGAAAAAAAATCAATCATTAAATCATTTTAGGTTTATATATCAGCAACAATAACATTTAAATAAATAATGAAATGTAACGAATAAATAGAAAAATTATGGATCACTAAGGTTTTCTGATGAGAAATTGTTTGATCTACAATTGCTAACACATTATTTTACAATATATTTGCAATTCCCTATGCATGTGATGAAAAATATTTCTCGACAAATGCCAATAAGCAGTTGGAATTCGATATTGTAAGATAAAATCTAGAGATAAAAATTTGTTTCAAATAACGCTCAATCATATAATATTTATATATATATTACAAATACAGATATAAGTACTTTATATAAAACACAACGTTAATTAATTTTATATTTGAATTATTAACAATGAAATAAATAATTTTTCTCGTATTACATCAAGATTTAAGTGCCGATCATTACAATTAAGCGAACGAAGAGCGAATTTCTTTATTATTAATGTACATATAGTAAAGAATTAAAAATAATAAACAAATATATGCTAACACTCATTTTTTGTGTTTACAGAGTATTATTTATTTTAAATGTAATGTATTTATATAATAACGTATTTTAGATGCTAATACATAGTAAGACTGTGTCAGAATTCAAGTTGTCAAAATGATGTTTCTTATCTTATTTTTTTAATCATATAATCATTATTTCATGTGACTTTATGGTCTATAATAAATATGAATACATATATAGGCATTTAACAATATCTAATTTTTTTTACTTCTCTTTTACCAACCATAGCTGATCCGAGTAAGTGAATCAATTTTTAATTCTCTTTCAATAAGTTTATTCAATTTATGTTAAGTTTGATACTTTTAAATATCTTATTTTATAATATGACACTAAATGTATTTTGTATTTTGGGCATATTGTAGTTTACGTGACATTTGTATTGCCGAGAATTTTCGTGCAGACTTGTATTAAAGGTTATCTAAATAATTTTAAGCAGTAATGTGGGTTTTATATTTTAAATAATTTTACTTGGTAATAAATGTTTAGTAATTAGAATACAATATTAAGCAGTTATAATTTTTTTTAGTGTGGATACTAATTTAACACTTATTTATAATTTTTATTTTTAAAAATTTAATCTTACAGCAAGCCAACAATCTCAATCCCTCAATCTACAGCTTGTTTACATGCTACATTTTGAAAGAACTATAAATTTAAAAGTAGCAAACGATATTTCTCAGTAAGAAAAAAAAAAAACTGTTGCCAAAATTTTTTATTTTAAAACATTTATTTTTTTAAAACTCTTAATCAAAATCGTTCTAAAAATGTGTTAATACCCTCTGTATTATTTAAATAAAAAATTATAATATTTAATTTAATTTCTTATCTTTCGTAGATAGTATTCGAGAAATAAGTAATAATAAAATTGTTTAGTAAGGAAAATAAAGCAAATATTTGAAATTCAGAATATACGCATTTGTTTAATTTTTAAATTTTCAATTACTATACATGTTAAACAAAAAATATGGAATAAAACGCTATTAGTTTCGTTAAAATTGATTTTATATTTCTGAAAAGTAATACAATTTTATTATAATATCATAAAAAAATAAATTTGTATTAAACCATCTTTTATATATCTTACATGTATTCATATTTATTTCTTTATTGTAACAAAAATAATAGAACATATCATTGAATGGAAATCTACGATTCAATGCCAAATCCTATATAAAATCACTTAAATACTAGTTTTATTATCATGTATATCATTTAAGAAATCTATTAAAGTTTCCTTGAATTTATTTTAAGTATAACTCCTACATTGAATATTCATTTTGGAATAAATAGTTTTGTGAAAAGCCCTTCTCTCTATGCAATAAACTGTGTTCTTATTAAGTGACAAACATTTTTCAGAAGACATTAACAGCTCTCAGAATTGCCATTTGCCTGCAATTGAAATGACATTCAACTCTTCGTGACACTCGTGAAAGAGACAAGAGAGTTAATATTTGACATCCGAAGGGAAAATTGTCAAAATACATCTGGAACGAGGAAAGTATTTGCATTCGATTTCCAAAACAATTCAGAGAAAAGCTTAAACAAAGAGCATCACTGAATACGAGAGTGGTGTCACAAGTTGGAAAGTTAAAAGTTGAAAAATTTTGTTTCTAGAAAATTGAACATCTTTAAATATTCAAGTTAGGATTATCAGGAAAGAATGTTTTAATTAATATTTATTTTATAAAATTAAAGCGTTATGTGAATGTACATTACAAGGAAATGAGATTTAGTATTTGGTATAGAAAATGAAATTTTTGAATTCTCATTAATTATTATAATAAATATTTATGGTTGAAATTAGTGGAAAATGATTATTTTTATTTTGGCAGAATAAAATGAATATATGTATGTTAATAGCATAGAAAAACTTTACAAACAATAAGTAATTAAATATGTAATCTTTCAAACTTTATATAAGTAAATATTTTTTGAAAGAGATTTCAAATTTTTGTATACATTTTTATAAATGAACAAAAGTAAATAATTAATTCAAGTTAAATAGTAAATAACAAGAAAAGTGTTATTAAGATTGGATAAGATACCATTTTAATTACAATCTAATTAAAAATTGTTGTCTTAATCGAAAATTTATAAATGATATGATTCACTGAAATTTTAAAAATTATATATATATATATATATATATATATATATATATATATATATATATATATATATATATATATATATATATATATATATATATATATATATATATATATATATATATATATATATATATATATATATATATATATATATATATATATAATTTTTTCATACTATTTATATATTTTATTCTATATACTATTCATACTATTAATTTTTTCATAATATATAACCACTTACTGGTAAAAGTGGGTAAAATGAGCTTTGAGCTTTTAAGTTTTAAATTAGTTGATAGTTTGTAAAACATTTTAAAATTGTTGATCAAATATGTGATCCGTTTCCCTTACTTAATGTAAATTTTTGTGTTAGCTAAAGGAAATTGTGTGTATTTTTACTTAATTTAATTTAAAAAAGGAGATTTTCCAAGAACTGCAATTTTCAATTACATTTTAATTTAAAATTGAATGATTTAAAAATGTTGGACACTAATACTGATATTTCACTGTAATATGCACAGACAAATGTGGTAATTTGATATTCCAAAAATTTAGTTATGTTTATATAATGTGTCAAATAAAAATAATCATGTGATGAAAAAGATCGGATTTCAAATTAATAAGCCTTTACAATACTGTAGTAGCAACTACTGTTACCATTCTTAACTTATAACAAATGTTTTAACATTCGAATATCTTTACGCTGCAATTGAAATCAATTGAATTAAACTTAAAATACATTAGAATAAATTTAACTAGATAAATTACATAAGATATAAAAATTAAGTTCTATCAATTCATAGAATCACTACAACGTAGTAATCTTCGTTAGATTGTTGTTTTTGGGGTTCTTCATTTTTATTGAAATATCATAGTCATATTTATTTTGGCTTTTACAGGTTTTGGTTGACTGACATCAACTGTCGTGGCATACAGTCGGTCATGTGGTTAGCCTCTTCTTAGGAGATTACCTAATACATCACGAAGCAGAATTTCTGGTGATTGTCATTAGTTCTTGATAAATTACTTGAGTCTTTAACAACTTCGTTTTGCCTGAGAGTGTCTGCTAGCTTTAATAATTTTTCTTTTGTCAAACGAAAGTGTAATAAACTTCTTTTTATTGTAATATGACTTAATTTTCTCTTGCTATTTTTCGTTTTTTTTTCTCTTGCTAGCAGTCTGATAGATTGACTGAATTTTACTTTATTCCATTGCCTCAAGAACTTTAAGGAAGATTGGTTTCATTTTTCTTTAGTTAGAAATTTCTAAATTGTTCTTATGATACACATTATGAAGATGCTTCCTATTCTGGCTCAAGTGATGTATGGGAAGTATGTCAAATTCATCCGATAATAAGATAAACTGGCTGCTCATTATCAAGAACAATATAAATATTTATCTAGGCATTTTACATTATGTTCCTCAATATGAAGGATTCACTTCTCCCAATAGAGGTCACTGCAGGCAAATTTTGATTATCAAAACAATAAAATTCATTGATGACAGATTCGAACTGCAGTTCAAGTTTCTCAACAACTGAAATTCTCAGGAGACAACATGAAGTGCTTGTATCACCTAAAGCTTGTACTTATTTTTTAAGATTTGCTTTTTTTCAAGTATGAAGTAATCTCTTCGTATTTTCTTCACGCATAATAGATAAAATTTTCTGACTTGAACAACTTTTTGAACTTTAGAAAAGCAATTTTTGGCTACATGTTTTATTACATTTTTGGTATTTTATGAGCGGTTTTGGCAATGAGCAATCATTAGTAGTATGTACAAAACTGTTACAGTTGAAGATTTTTGGTTCACTACTTTCAATAAGTGTTATATTATACAATGGTTTTTCTGTTGTTGTTAATAGTTCCGTTTGTTGAAAAATCCTTTCTTACTCGTTTGCTTATTCATGAAGATTGATCTCAATGTATCATAATCTTTCAATTTTTCAACTAAATAATCTGGATTAATCATCTTAAACCAATCATCAATAAAATGGCTTTTACATATCGGAGACATTTAATGTTTTATTTGATCTGTTATAGCAGGGTCACTTAACTTTTGAAAACTTTACTCTATAGATCCAATTAACCATTTATCAAAAAGACTTAATTCAGATGCAAAATTTTCCAAGCGCTTTTTAAATTTTTCTTATGGGTAAAATATCATAGTGAAATGTTTTGGATATTAGTTTGTACTGTTTTAATAAAATCTGATTAATTTCCTTATAATCATTTGTGATTTCTTTTATTTTTCTGGCGATTAATTACATCAGGTCATTTAGAAGTAAACTAATCAATTAAGTATTCCAAGAACTTGAATCATATCTGATTTTTAATCAAACGCTCCAACACAATCAAATATAAACTAAAATCATTTTTATCAGGATTAAACTTTTGAATCAAATAATGAAGTTGTAATATAGATTTTATATGCATACCACGATTATTAACATTCGACTGAAATTAGTTAAATTACTTTCTAAATCAATCAGGAAATTTTGTGATAATTTTTGCAATTCATATTTTCTTACCTCAGTTTCTTCTTGGCACTCACATTCTTCAATTACGTTATTGGCGTCCATGCCATGCAATTTTTTCTTTTTCTTTCTCCATCTTATTATAATTTTCATTCTCTGGAACAGTCTTCATTCTACTATTATTATTTTCTATCATTAATATCTTCACCTAATTTTTAAATTCCAATATTTTTAAATTACACTTTCTTGACTAAATTCGCTTGAGAATAGACATGTTTTATTTCTGATGTACTATCTTAAAATGCAAAATGTTCTTGATTAATCGCACTTTTGATTTCGTTAGATTCTTATGTAGTTAAATTAACATTAATAAGACATTTGTAGAAAAAATGAATCAAATGTTTATTAATAAATTAAACGTAATTGTAACATACAGAATTTTGCTATCCTTTAAATCTAGACGTCCATTCTATCACCAATTTTTATTTCAAAACATGAACAGAAATGCTGTTACTATGGTAACTACTGCTATCCTCCGTAATTTATAGCATATACGCTTAAAGATATAATGTTGACTCTTATCTTAAAAACATATATGTGATGGCAAAGGTTTTTTCCATGTCCAAGAATGCAAAACATCTGTAAAACTTCAACTTTGCCACAAATCAAAATATTTTCTACGCATATTTAACTAGGAATGTGATTGGTAACATGATGTGTCTAGTAATAGTCTATATACTTAAATTTCAAAGGAATGCTTTTGATCACTGTAAAGAAATCTATTTTAAAATTTTTCCTTTTTTTCAAACATTTCATGAGAAGAAGAGCGTTTGGTATTTATTTACATAAAGAATGAGTAAATGAAATGTGTTGTATGTTAATAAAATGAGTATCAATATGTATGAAAACGTAAAGCTTTCTAAGAAAGGGCATTTTCTTTTAATTAGTAATTTGATAACAAAATATTTAACTGTAAATTTATGATTGAAAATATTTTTCATGATAGCTGAACTACAGAATAATGTCAAATTTATCATATTATATCAGAGAAGGTTATTTAATATAATTATACACCGTAAGTAAATTTATATATATTATGGCTGCAAATGAGTAAAATAAACATTTTTAAAATATCTTTTATTTTGTTCACATTATCAAATTTCTTTTAGTTCTTCACATTCAATATAGAAATCACTTTAAATGTTAATCATTTGCAGAAACATTTTTGTATACTTCTTTTAACATACCCCAGAAGAATTTGGCAGTTTAAGTATCAAAAAGCAAGCGAAAGAAAATACTCACTTTTATATCCTTAAGTATTTATTTATACTATACTTTTCAAAGGGAATTTAGACGTACTTGTGGCATTTACTGACAGTAAAGGACAAAGTAGGTTTTTAAAATTTTATTTGAAACAGATTGGAAGACGAAATAAGAAAGCAATATTTCTAAAAACGTATTTTCCTTTAGATGTTATTATGAAGTGTATTAGCAACCTTACTTATTTTTAGAGATATTTCTTACGTTTTCATACAAAAAATAAGAGTTTTTAAAAAATAATTGAAAATTTTAAGTTATATTTAACTTAATAATATGTTGTTTTAGCATAAAGAATATGATTAAATTAATTACAACATTAATGTTCAGCTAAAAGAAAATTTTACTAATATGTTTAGAATAATAACTTGTAAACTAGCAATATTTTTACAAAAGTAATTATTATTTTTATAAAAATACTTATTTTCTTATAATTGTAAGAAATTAACAATCTCTTAAAGATTTAACATACACCAATAAAGAGTTGACTGGTAAGAATAAAAAAATATGGAGGTATGGAGTTAGCAATATTAAAATGATGTATAGTTATTATAATATTAATTAGTACAAATAAATTAAAAAAAAACTAAACTAATTCCCGTTAGTACTTTATTTAAAGATCCAGTTTTATATACTATATAATGTAAAAGATTCTTAAGCCAAACAAATGTTAATTTTTCATGTATATGCATAAGAGCACTTACAAAACGTAACATCAAAAATAACTATACCAGGAAGCTTGCAAGTCATGAATGTGAAATTTGTGCACTAGATAAAACATGCCATGGTATTCAAGTAATCAACTTAACAATGCTTTCATGAAAGCATATGGTAATGACGAAACCTACAATGAGTATAAAAGGAGAACTCTTGCAGCAGTTTTCTTTTAATTAGAATATTAATTTTTTCATAGCAGAATAATAATTCATAGAAGAATAATCATTCATTCATAGCAGGCGAACTAAATGGTTGGCTAACGAAGTCAACAAGAGTGAATTTCTTATAAATTGAGGAAAGCAATTCAATATTTGCTGAGTTATTAACATGTCATTTTTCATAGTTCACTATAGAAGATGAACAGTGGTTTTCTTACAAAATAATCCAATTTCTGTTTAATTCAATGCGTAGATATGTTGTATACTGACTATTCTGGATATTGATTTTCCAAGATTTGTACCAAAGCATTTTCTCACAATTTCTTATCTTGTACTCCCTCTTGTATTTCATATATTCAAAAACACGTTATTTATACTTTAAATATTGACATGCGCGCATATATATATATATATATATATATATATATATATATATATATATATATATATACATGTGTGTGTGTATATATATATATATATATATATATATATATATATATATATATATATATATATTATGAGTATTTTCTAAGATTAATTTTGGAGAACAAATTATAAATTAATTAATAGTAATATTTGCTTAAATGCTTGATAACACGTCATTCAAATTTATTTTAAATTTCATATAAGAAATGAAGTGTAATTGTTTCATGATTTTTTTATGAAAAACATGATTTTTTATATAAAAAACAAAACAAAGCTGTGTAGAAGTTTCTCAGGTTCTTTGAAATGCTTTCTGAAAGTTTCTACAAATTTACTCATAATAATGTTAAATTGAATTTGACTGCAATATAATATACTAAAAATATTGAGAACTGACCATTAAATACCTTCGATCTTAATGCGATTCAATTCGAAATTTGGGAAATCTCTAAATAACAGCTGGATTCAGTTGGGATACTCAGATATTTATATTATTTGAATATGACTTAATTATTGAGCAATGGATTTATTAGGAGGTTAAAAGTATATTATTTGTTATTTCATTTAAATACAGGATGTTAATATCTGTTTATAAAAAGCAAGGCAATTTTAATTGTGATTTGCTTGTTTAAAATGCATGAAGTTCAAGAACCCTAAATATAATCCAGGGGCAGGGAATATATTTATGTATATTAACGAACTTTTTATCACTGTTATTATATAAGAATAAGTAAATACAGGATAATTCTTCTGTGTTCTTGAAAAAACCGTATTTACTCCATATTTTTAAAACTTAAATAATGTGATACTATACCTTTCATATATTAAGAAAAATTTATTTGCTTGGAAAAAGAAATAAATAAAGTTAAAATTTATAGGTCTAATGTATTGTATAAAATACAAAAAAATATTAATACCTTTTTTACATTTAACATATGAATCAAGTGCACGTTACATGCTTTAATCGTGTTTGCGTATACTGAATTAGAAGAATATATGCTTAATTTTTTTATGCTTAACTTTCTATTTGTTTTTAGACATGATTCAAATATAATTTAGATGAATAGAGTTATTTAAATAAAAATTTATCTATTTTTGAAGAACATGGCATAATAAATATAAATAAAATGTAAAGCGTTTTTAAAATTATATTAAAATTTGAAAAAGTACTGCTTAGAAAATCAAATATTTCAATGTTTTTTATTTTTAAGTATCTACATTCCAAAAATATATGACTATGTCATTAATAATGAATAATTTAATGAATTTACGGCTTAGGCAATATTTCTTTATTGTGTTTACGTTGCAGACAATTTTATCGAAAACTGTATGCAATGCATCAATGCCTATTTCCATATCATGAATTTTCTAAGTAATATGTTAGGAAAATAACATTTTTTCTCTTCACTTCTATTCAAAATGCTTTCAGAATGTCATGTGACACTCTAGCCCAGTCACCAAAAGCGAATTATTTGAGAACCTCTTATGTGTTTTGAAATGCCAAACAGCTCAAAAGATGGGGAAGGAAAATAAAATCTGCATATTTCAGAATGGGAAATATAAACTGCTTGACATTTCACATACAGCTTTTGATGTTTAAATTTGGTGAAGTTTTTCCCTTTATATTGATATTAAACGTGAATATTTTTTGGTAAATATTTGTTAAAAATAATAATTTACATGCTCTATTAGGCATTTATTTTGGTCTTGGAATATATTTTTTCAAATATTAAAGAGAAAATAACTTTTTTTACCAGATAATTATGAAAAATCCTTGAATATTTTATTAATTAAATAAAAATAAAACTAATCCTAATATTTCTCTGAAACATCTAGCATTTTCTTCACAAGTAATACATTTATAAAATTTACTTATAACGAGTCATATTTAATTTTTATTTCAGAATGAATTAATTGTTTGGTTTTTTAATTTCCCTATTTCAGAAAAATAGTCTGAGAATAATTTTGTTAAAGTATATTTAAATTCTTCAAGAAATATTAAAAACAATTTAAATTTTTTTATAATGCTGTTTCTCATTCAGCAAGACTAACAGATGATTTTGAAAGTTAGAGAGTATCCGCACCATTCACTTTTTTTAAATAGTTATAAATTTATGCTATATTTCAGTTTTAAAAAATAACACGTGGACGTTGCGTCACTAGGAAGATGAGATTGATGGGGCTATAAATGTATTTTTTCACTGGTTCCGATAAATGCATAGCTTTTGCCTCATAATTTTGAAAACATTCTCCAGGTGAAGTGAATTTATGTTGGAAGAGACTATTTTTATCGCTTTTAATTTTTAATTTAGGAACATAGGGATATCTCATAAGTTTTAGAGAGACAGACCTTGAGGAAGCATAAGTGCATAATATTTTAAAACTGAAAGTTACTTTATGAAAACTGTGACAAAACATTTTTTTAAAATCGAAAAATGTCTTCATAAATCTCATTAAATAGTGTTAAGCAACTATTTTTTTAAGTGTTTATAGTTAAATATTGCTCATTCCTTTAGTTAAATTAAAAATATCATGTATGAAATTCTCAGCAGTTTTTCATGCTAATGAAATTTGTAATTATTAAGAGATATAGAGATTATATTGTTATCTATCAGATTATATAATTGAAGAAAATGTTTATTTCAGTTAGTTATACACATTTTTTACATAAATTATAATTTTTACAAAAATGAAACTAAATATTAAAAAAATACCATAAAATTGTATGCATGTTTAGGTGATAATATAAAAAGTCATAAATTAAATCTGAAAATATTTAAGAAGAATCTTGATATTTTAAATATAAACAATTATGGAATATATTAAACAATAATGAAATTATCAAGGACATACAATTAATAAATTATATATATTATTATTTATTATTATGTTAAGCATTATATGTATAAAAGTTAAATAATAATTAATAGAGTATAAAATTGCATAAAAAATTTGCATTCACCTTTTAAAAATTTAGCATTGCAAACTATTTTCTTTGTAATATAGCGTAAAAACTCATAATGAAGCTTGGAAGAAAGTAAATTTTTTCATCAGTCGAGTGAAAAAGATTAAAATATTGTCTAGTAATAGAGTTATAAAATTGTTTTAATAATGTAATTTTTAAAAATCTTTATTCCTTGAGAGTAAATAAATTTTAGAACTTGCATGAATACAGTTAGAAATCAAAACTAAATATTATGAAACAGTACTATTGAACAGAATGTTTGAGAAACAATGTATGAACAATGTATGAGAGTGAGAGAAAAAGTTGTTTTACTCAAAGTTATTTTACTAAAATTTATGAGTGAGAAATGTATTTTAGGTTACATAAGGACTATATTCTATAATTAAAGTGAAAAGTTATTCTATAGTTATTGCTACTAAAACTTATAGAGCATAACAAGTAGAAATAACCTATAATGTTAGCTTTAGCATTTTTTACTGTTTGCATTTAAAAAATATATTTGTTTTTTTATTTCACAATAGTCTTTTGTTCAATTAAAGAAAACGTTGCAAATTTAAATTTTTTAAAAACGACTATTGGTACACAATATAAAATAAAATGTTTTATTAATTTTTTATTTTATAAATAATTATAATTAATTAATATGTGCGTGTGTGTACGTATAATGCTTATTTATATTCATGTCATGGTTCTTTGGCCGAGAAGGCAGCCGAATGGTTAGCGTTCTTGCCTTCAGTTCAACAGTTCGTGGATTCGAATCCCACCTTGGGCATGGATGTTTGTAGTGGTTCGGAATCCACTTTAAACCGTAGTTCCCGGTCTAATTAGCCCTCGTGTGCAAAAAAATGCCCGTTGAGCGACAAACAACCAAGTCATGATTCTTTCTTTGAAATACTATTTTTATTTTATTTTAATATTTTCTGGGATGATTTTTGTTAAAAAAGTTTAGCTCTGTAATTGTAATCATCATCTTTCTAAAACATTAAATAAAAAGACGTAAAGAAAAGATGATATGAGTTCAAATTGCTGAAATGTGTTAAGAAACAACCTTAATTTTTTAAATATAAATGTAATGGTTTTATTCTCTGTCATCTTCAAACATTTATAAACTAACATTTTAATGCAATTTCCTTAATTTTCATAGATTTTATATTTAAAACAAGAAAAATTTTTCAATTACGTTTTACAGTATTTATTATCATTTAGTCCAGTCAAAAATAAGCAATATATTAGTAAGAGATATTTGAATCTAAGTTTCCTTATTAAGCAATTCTCATTTTGTCTTTGCCAATAAAATTAAGGAGTCTTGCTTTACTTGCTACAGATTTATTGCTAAAGATATGAATTCTTATAAACTCTTCAAGTTCATGTAAAGTTTTCAGCATGAATTCATATACATTGTAAATTAAATGTATAAGAGTGCATGCTGAATACTTTTACATAAAAATCAATATATTTGATACTTTATATTGGAAAAAATTGGCAAAAATATCTATTATGTCTGTATAAATAAAATATTCTTGAAAGAAATTGGGAAAAAATACTAAAAGCTAAAGTTTTAAATTATCTTATTCAGAATTTCTACGCAAAATCTTTTCAGATCATGTAACACTTAAGCTTCTTTGAGTCTCCGACTGCCAAACACTTGAAAAGAAGAGAAAAAGGCACTCAAAATAAAAGTTATCAGTTGCTTTGCTTTTTGCAAAGCTTTTGAAGCTTAAATTTGGTGTTTTTTTCTCTTTGCTAGAGATATACATATTTTAAACTAAATATTAATAAAAGAGAGATAATTTCACCTGACCTATGTTTGACATTTAAATTATATTAAGTGATACTTAATTACTTATTAATATGATAGACAGGAGAAATAAAATAACTTTCTTTTAAATAATTAACAAATTATAAAAATACTTCTTTTAATAATTAAGAATATCTATGATATTTTTCTGAAATTTCAAATATTTTTGGCAAAATAACTATTTATACATGAAATATCTATAATACATTTATGTATATAGTACAGTAACAACGTTTATATACAGTAACAACATTTACATGTTATATATTTGTAAATTTATATAACATGTAAGCGTTGGGTAACATTTGTAAATGTTTCATTTGCTTATTAAGTTTTAATTGCAATATTCTAAGAAGAGTAAAACTCTTCAGTTTTTTTTAAAAGAATAATTTTTCCTGTTCCTTAAATAGTTTGTTATTTAAAAAGCTAATTTTTAGTATTATATATTTTTCTTTATAGTTTATGGTGTCTAACTAAGGTATAAATCGGCAGTATAGCTGTTAAATAGATTTACTATCATACTTCAAATTTCTTTTATTTGTGTTGTTGTTACTAATGACACTTGGACAAGCCAAGCTCGCTATGTGTTGGCTCTGCGAATTTAAGTCAATAGGCAGCGTCTTTCGTTTAATCAGAGCACCATGAAGGTGAAAGTACGACTTTTGCTCTTCAAATCCTCCGATAGATGGCAGCACCAGAGGTTCTACTCTTTCAATTTTTGCATTGATCTGAAGGGGGAATAAACTTCTCCAGAGTATTGAACCCATGGTAACTGCTCAACGACGGACCACAGGACTTTCGATTTCACAGATTTAACGAGCACGTTTATCGCATGTACTCGGTGGGTCTTTGGCGGCATTGGGAATCGAACCCCACCCTTCCGGATGGAAGGTTGTTACCCTAACCACTAGACTACCATGGCCCCGCTCTTATTTGTTGTTTGTTCACATACCAACGAAATATATAAGTTCATCTTTTATAAGTTTATGCCAATGAAATGATACACAAAAATGCAAAAATTGCCACGTGAAGTTTCATTACTTAATTAACAAAAGAAAAATATCAATAAATTAATACGAAATAATAATTGTCAAAAGAATAGTTAAGCTAAAAAAAGTTTTCTTAAGGAGAGTTTTAGCACACAGGCACATTGCAGAATATTTATATCATACGAAAACATTTAATATTTTAATTTTTTTAATATGTTGAACAGAGAGAGTTATTATTTTCTACATTAAAAATAGTATTCCTACATAATTTTGTGCAATGCGATAAATATTTCATTACTTTTATTTATAACCAACAAGTTTGCCAATTCCATTGAATTTGCTTTCTTAAATCTAAAAATAACTTATTTATAAATCTGAATCAATCATATTGTACATTGCTTTATTGAATTATCATAAAAATTGCTTAATACTTTTAGAATTTGATATAGTTGAGGTTAAAGAAATGCATGCATAAAATTAGAAAAATGTATGAAGAATTAATTATAAAATTTTAATTTTATTGTTGGCATACACTTAAAATAAATATTTCTACATGAATAAAAATATACCTTGCAAATCATAATTTCCATTTCAAATTTATTTAAAGATAGTTCTGTGTAATACATTTGAAGTTATAGACCAAACATTTTTAGCACATAAAGCCCAAGCAGAATTTCCTTGAAAACAATATCTTTTTGACATCTGAGGTTTTAATATATATCATCATTACATTACAAGTTATATTCTTATAATTTAAATTTTTAGCCGTAACTAAGGTGTGCGAAATCATTTTAAACATGCATTTTGATATCAAAAACATTATTAAAATTACAAATTTTTCTATATTTAATTCTGGGTATCTAAAATGTTTTAATATATTTCTCTTTGCTTGTAAAAATAAAAATTTTTTCAGACCTTAAATATAGTTTCGCGATAAAGTGATGAAAAATCTTGAATTTTCTAATCATTATAGATAATCATACAATATATATTTAATTTATTGAAAATATTTTTAAGGAAATAATTTATGGTATTACAAATACTTTAAGATATAATTTTTAATATTATTTCATATATTGTTGACAGTAAAATATTTTGTTAAAATTATAATATTCTTAAAGTTTAATATGTATTAGTTTAATACTCGAAAAAGGTTAATTTATTATTAGCGTATAATTGTATTGGTTTATTCTTTAATGTTAATACAGATTAAATCAATAATGGCAAAAAATTAGAAAATATACATTTATCTTAATTTAATAATTTTATTCTTATTATTGATAGTAGTTCATTGTAATTTTCTTAGAATTCATTCAACAGTTTATAATTGTGTACATTTATAATTGTAGAGTTTTTAATGTTTTGAAATAAATGACCATATTTATTTGCATTTTATTGAATATTATTTTGCAATTATTATGTAAATTATATAATTTAATGCTATATTTTTTACAATAGATGCAAAATAATTTATAGAATTCATGAACATTACATTTAATTACTTTACATCTTTAGAAAAAATTAAAAACAAAGTTACTGTTTGAAAAGTAATTATCTATTGCTTAACAGAAAATAGTAAATTAATAACTTTTCCTTTGTAGCAATTAAGGAGTTTCATCTGATAGTTCAGTATATAATAACTTACTCTGCAACTTCCAATCAGAAATAAACTCGTTGTAACAAATTGATTTACATTAATAAGATTGATTTAATTCATGAATACCAAGAAACAAAGAATGTATAAATTCGTTACTTTCCTGTTCATCAACGTTTAAATAAAGTGTGGGAGTTGATCAGAAGAAAGTATTTCAGAAATTAGATAATGGAGTGTGCCCCAAACAATAATTATTACTACCCTGCATTAATTTGTAGTTGCAAATGGAATGCTTCAGCTTTATCTACAAGAAAAAAAATGTAACCACGTAACACATAGAAATGAAACTAATTTGATCAGACATTAATTGAGTTTGATTATTCGGGTTCTTATAAACCGGTTTCATATCACTAAGGTTTGTATAAAAAGTTTTCAAATAATTATTACAATTATTGAGACATGACTATTGTGAAAAGATTTCATATACATTTGCAACAACCAATATTTTTCCTTGACTTTGTCGATCCAATTTCTTTGTTATTTATGATGCTGTGTCTATCTCTTTAAGGTAACATTAACCAACGAACACATTTCTCCATACGTCAATAAAAATTTAACTGTAACGCGAGAAAGCAATGAATCCGAGACAATTTTCCTTATTTAATTATGTAAACAATTTAAAAGTTATGTATTATTTCGACATAAAATTTCCAATGTAACTCAATATCCACATCGTTATAAGCCACATAAATACCCATAGTCTAATCTAAGACACACTTTTCGCAATGAAAAATTTTATCTATGATTCTAGTGGCTGTTCATTAACGAGACACTGGCATTGCCGAATTTCATTGTAATTTATATTCTGATGAATAAGTAACTTCTAATTTCTTCTTTATGTTAATATAATGGTATCGATTTTCTATTATTCCTACCATTCTTAAGCGCTACTTTAGAACATATAACACGTATTACTAATTTAATTAAAAATATTACATAAGAAAAATATACTTAAAAGAGTTGAAAAAAATTGCTAAATAATATCATGATGTTTACTCTCTTAAATGCAATTTAAAAATAATATCTTTACATATGTGTGTGTGTGGGATTCAAGCTTTCAGTGATGATGAAAGTATTAAGGTAATAATTTGTTGTCATAAATTTAATTTGAGTGTCTTTGTTGAAGAATTATACAATAAATCTATGTTAATTTGTTTATTATGATATTATAAAATATAAATTCATATTGTTTCAAAATATATTAAAGTGAGCAAATAGTTCTTAAATAGAAGGAAATTCTTTTTTTTATCAATTTCCAACATTCATAGCAATTATGCTGGTACATAAGCTTTTAGATAGGGCTTACTTATTAAATTCTTTACTCATTAAAAAAACTCGGAAACTGTTTTAGAAATCATCATATAAAGATTAATACAGAATAAAATGCATATTTTTTTCAAAGGGATTTAAGTACTGTTTCATGATAACGAATATTTAAACTAATAGTTCATGAATTAGAAAATTTATGATAGACGCTTACAACTAATAAAATGTAATAATAACTTAATTTCATTTTCAAATATTTTAAACATAATATCGAAATAAAATCATCAAAACCCCTATTAAAGTGCTAATACAGTTAATTATATTTAATTATATGTGTATATTTTATAGTCTTGCTTTCAAATGAGATAAGTTTTCTATGTTAACTGAAGAATACAACTATAACACTCTAAAATCATTGTTTAATATTTAGAAAAATATTAACAGTCATTCATAATAAATAAAACATGTTGTATCCATAAAACAAAAAAAACAATTTGAAAATATATTTTTAAAATTTTTTAATGCATTCAAAATTAATAATAAAAATGAGTAAAGAATATAAATACATAAAAAATATATATAGAGTATATAAAAATCATATAAGTATGAAACAAGCCTGTTTGAAAACATTAAAAATATAATTTATATTCTTATTTCCTTTCTTTCAAAAATCACTGCCTTATATTATTGACAATATTCAATGAAAATAAATACCAAATACTGAGGAAATAAAAATAAAAATTTGATAATGATTTTGCTAACATCTGTTCATAAGAAAAATATTTTATCGGAAATAAAATTAACTCATAAATATGGAAAAACTATAAAAATATTCTTATAAAATAGCTCTTAACAAAGCTAATGGTTTCGATTAATGTCCTTTGCTTTATAACATAATTTTCATAACAATGAATAACTGTAAACTTAAAAAATATCATAACTGTAAACCTCAAATTTTCTTTACTCAATGAAGCATTTTTGATAAAAAATGTTAAATTTCAGAATGATATTTACGTATAATAAAGAAATTTTTACTCTCAGTATTTTTTAAAAATATTTAAATTCTATAGTTGATAGATCAGGATATTAAGGTTTATATTTTATTTTAATATATTTTTTAAAACTAGAAATATTTTGTTTGTTTATCAATTCAAGAAAAATGAAGACCATTTTTCGAGATCATATCTGTATATATTCTTCCTCTTAGTTTAATTTTAAATTCAATACGCATCATTACTGAAGCACGTATTACGAAACTTCAAATTGAAAATAACTTAGCTCCACATATTAGGGTTTCCCCCTTTGTTTACGAATTCAAATTGCTTATGAAAACTTGTTACTAAGGTATAACTTTTAAGTATCAAGAGTACCCAAAGTAGTCAATTGAGTACAGGCGAGAGCATGTTATTCATGCAGAATATGATGAAAATTTTCCTCACTGTTATATCATTTACTAAGTACCAGGTACCGTTGAAAATGTCCCATGATGAGGGCTTTCTGAATTACAGTGCCCGGTAATAATTCCCACATTTTTCTTTAAGATGTAGTTGGTTGATTGTCATATCCTGGAAGTCAAATGGATTCGTGACTGCTAATAATAACTTTAGCCAGCTTCATTATATTCTCTCCCTAGAGATCGAAATCAAATGGGTATTCTCCGATATCTTAGAGAGATATTAATATTGATGAACAATTGAAAATATGCTTGGAGAGAGATCGTTTTCATGAAAAATTCTACCTTTTACGTATGTCCTTGTATTGCTTATATTTGTTTTCATACCCCCAAAGGGGTTTGTTCTCAATCATGTAATTGTCTTTGTGATTTTTCTGTTAGAATCAACCTCGCATATTTGTTGTTGTTGTTGTTGTCGTGTGCCAGCTAGGCTGACATTATGGGGTGCCCTGCTCCACTATTCCAAGCATATTTGTTGATTCACCTTAATGGTTTTCTTGTTAAGTCGATATCGAGTAATGGCGTTGGCGTCGTCTAGTGTAACATTGCTCTTGGAGATGTCGTTTAAGCCTGTAAATTAAATTTAAGCTTTTTGAAATTCATAGATGCTCAAGAGTTTTCATGGAAGTCATGGGCATATGAGAATTTCAAAAGTAATTTTTATGGATGACTTGTAAATCGTGTTTTTAGTTTGTCTTCGACCAGAAGATTGAAGCCAGACTTTATTCATCTTCTTCTTTTCCCATTTAAGAATAACTACTTTAACAGTTTTTCAAATGATGCCACACATGGGCCTTGCACCAACTGGACTAGAAGCTGATTGATGTTTTGTAATCTTGTCAGTTATTTTATTACCTTTTATACTTACGTGCCCTGTCACTTAGATCAGAATTAACATTTTCTTATTTGCTGATTCATTCAGAAGTTTCCTGCATTCTAAACAATCTTTAAATTAATTTGGAATAAGATGACAGAGATTATAGCTATAAAGCTGCTTGACGGTCACTAAAAATAAGAATTCACTTGTTCTGGTAGCCTTTTCTTATTCAAGCCTTTTCTTTCTTCAAGTGTCAGTTATAGGAAACAACTTCAGTTTGAAATACAGTGGCAAAACCCCGACTCCTTTTAAGGGAGTAACTCTGGGTGATTTACAATGCCCCACTAGTCATAAGTGGTTGTATTTCTTACATCCATTTGTGAACCAGATGAGATCATTGATATTATGATTAAAATGTATTGTTCTCACATTATTGCTTAGTAGGTAAAATAATCTCAAATGATCTGTAAAACACCCAAGTTTTTTCCATGATGTCAGAAGGCATCATTAGAACAGGTTCATGCATTTTCTTATTGTAGTACTGATATGACTATTAGTGGAGGGTTCATCTTACCATGATCCTGCAACATCATTCAAAATGCTATTATTTTGGCAGTACTGCAAGTGAAGATGACCAGGGAGATGAAATCTAAGTCTCTAGTACTCCGGTAGATGCAGGGGTCACAGTACCTCTGTTGCACAGACAGATCAGTCTTTGTAAGCTCCCTAGCCATTCTCTCACAGTTTTCTGCTCAATGTTTCCTCAACAGATCACAGAGGCTCAAGTTAAGAAAGATCTGACAATTTCTGTGTTCGTTTAAAATATTCTTAGTTGTTTGCTCCAGTTTTTACTAAGCATATGTCTGCACATCAGTGCAATATTTTGCTTGATTAATTTTGTAATCAACATGTTTATTTCACAAAAGAGCTTTTGATCAAGAAATATTCATAAAAAATCATTTCATAGATCTTATAGATTTGGAAATTCAAAAAGTCTGGAGCAAAAAATCCACCCAGATTTCTTTTGTGAGTAAAAGGAATAAGATTTGTCGTCTGTGGACTAACTTTCGGATCCCACGTTTTGCATCTGTTGCTAATATAACTTAATGTTTTTTTACAGCGATATGTTATGTTTATGTCATTGACAAGGATGAATATGACAATGTCACCTACATAGCCTTGAGTATAGTAGCTTATAATTTCAAATGAATATAAAGGCTATTTACGATCTGGTGCCAAAGTTATGGTGATAAAACTTTTTTTCATTGAAGATAAGCTATGGTAGTATTTTTTAAATGATTCTCCGACGATATTCATTTGGATAATTATATTTGAAAATATCTTCTTTATCGATTTATACAAAATGTGATTTAGCCCTGTGTCTTTTGAAGTGGAAAATGATGGATCGGTGTGAAATACAATTAAAAGAACCTTTAATATCTAGAAAAGAAGTCAATGCAATTGCTTTCCTATATAGAGTGTCTTCAACCTTAGATATAAGCTGATAAATTTATTTATGTGGATTTACCAGGAGGATAGATTAAATTATGGGATATGCAAAATACAATATTATTTTTCAAATTACTGACATAAAAATGAATAATTTTCTCCATAATTTTAAGAAAGAATGAAGAGAGATTGATAGGTATAAAGACTTAGTCTGGTCAAAGTTACTTTTGCCAGACATGAGAATGGAAATAATTCATTAAAATTACATACATGATTAAAGTATCAATATTTCTTTAGTTGTTTGAAATATAAATTAATTTCCTTTCTATTGCTGAGAATAATTTAAAATTATAAAGTTAAGGAATCTCATCATGTTTATTGCTTGCAAAATATTCCTAAGAAGAAAACACTTTTTTAATTCCAAGTAGTATTTAGAGTGCAATATTTTAAACTTTCAATGTCTTCAAAATTTTCTTAGAATTTTATATTAAGGAGTTTTAAACACGTACAGTTAAAAATAGCTCATATAGTTTTAAAAGAAATTTTCTCAATTTTAAAATTAAACAGTTTATTTGAAAATGTTAAATGAGTAAATCTAGAAAACTAATCAGGTCTAACAGTTGATCTTCAGAACAACATTTTAATCTATTTAACGTCTCCAAAGATTGAATTTATAAAAGAAAAAGCTGCAGCAGGAAAATAGTCTTAATTATAATCTTTACAGTTAATTTAATTAGTTATTTCGTTACTTGTTTAGATTACACCTGAGTCAGATTCTCTTTCTTGCAACTTCTTGGGAATTTCAGGTTAATATATTTTACCCTTTAGCATTCTATACGTGACAGTGTCTTTTTCGTAAGTTCAAGAGTTTTAATTAAATATCAAAGGTAAAAGGTTTTATTTCCAAATATCGTATACCCTTTTCTTAATGATTGTTCTGCTATCTTTATTTATTAGTTTCTTATATATTCTTAGCTTATTTGCTGCATTCTTATTTCATTACTTACAATCATTTAAGGAACAAATTATATATTTTTTTCCCGATTTTGTCCTCTATCTCTTTTACGTCGTTTTATTCACTTATATTTTACAACATCTTCTAAAATTAAATGAGTGCTTTTAGTTGTGAATTTGGAAATAGCTTTCAATGAGGATAATGGAGGTTTGCTTATAAAAGTATTAAATGTAAAAGTCACTTTAAAATGCTGAATTTGTTTAGGAGTAAAATTATGCATTTGCTTTTTTTTAAGAAATAAAAAATAATTTTCTGAATAATCTATAGTTGCAAGACGTTTAATTAATATTTTTTATGCTTCATAAATAAGGAATGAAAAACAACTCAAAGAAGCGCCAAATAATGTAGAGAATAAAGATGAATTACTCGAGATCAGACAAAGAATCTTCAACAGCACGCAAGCGCGTTTGCCTTCTTATTGGAATATAAGAAGGTAAGCCTCTCATGTATCTGGAAAAAAATAAACAAGAAACAGCTCACAAAAATGTTTTTTAAGAATTTCTTGAGTAAATGAAAATCTCGCCTTTTTTTTTTGTAAGAACCAAAGTTCGTGAGTTGCTTGTGAAGAATGTCACTAACAGATCTCATAACTCAACAAGAACCTGGAAACTGAGATATAATTATTTATTTAAAATTAAAGTGTAAATTCAACGTTACCAAATGATCTTTCAAACCAGAACTAGTTTAACTTCAAATATGTTTAAATCATATACTTCATTACTTATGATGCAAACAACGTTTGATTATATAAGAAATTAAATTCTTTTTTTTTTAAATTGTAAGTGTTAACCTAATGGTAAATTCAGCTATTATATTCTTCATAAAAATCGAATGTGCTAAATTTTATATGAACCATTTTTTAAAATTTGATTAAGAGTAATATAGTTAGTTCTGAGTTCAATATTCAATTCAATTTTTTCAAAATTATTTTTAAATTGCTTAGATTGGTTGAATTTTGAAAACTAAAGGAGTGAAAAAATTATTCTGTTTTATTCATTAAATTTATCACTTATATTTTAAGAAAGACAAGGATTGATAACCGATATAAGTTTAAATTTAATCTATGCAACCGATTTCAATTCAACCCCGGACAAAAGTTCAGAGAAAAAACAAAATATGCATTGCATTTATATAAATATAAATTAAGACATTTGCAGTTTTAATTTTCGCAGAATGCTCATATGATTAATATTTTATTATTATTTTAAAATATACTTTAAATAGAATAAAAATAATTGACGTTTTAATTAAAATTGGTTATTTGAATATAATAATATATAAATAGAATTGTAAAGTACTTTTATGTCTAATAATTTTATTAAAATCAATTAAATTCTATGGAAATGATCTTGAGCAAAAATGACTTTTTTAAGGAAATCTTTGATGTTAATTAATAAGTAAATTAATAAATAATTTTAAATATTTAGTTTTCAGAAAAATCCAGATAATTTCAAAATCATACTTTGAATTGCATATCTATTTAAAATTCAAATATTAATTAAGCGGATTTCATCAAATGGGGTAAATTTGGATTAGTTTTTAAGGTTGTTTATGATTCCATTTTTTATTTTCAAAGCCTTTTATTTTTGGTATTTTTAAATATTTGTGATATTCTAAATAAACAACTTTTAATTAATCATGGAATTACACAGTTTAAAATAATTTGGTGTAGTGATGCATTATACAAAAGTCAACAATTTATTAATGGAACTAAGCGAGTAAAATATTATCATAGTTATAATATTACCTTTTTTCTTCATTAAATGAAAATCCTAATAATCTCTAATATTGTAAGAAATACTATATTACACTTTACTTAATTATTAATATAATTTGCTATATCGAAAACTAATAAGATTTTTTCTGAGTTTCTATTTACTTTGTGATGGAAATAAGTTGTTACTAAATATTTTTTCTACTAGCTAGGTGCTATAAGACTATAAAATCAATGCAGCTAACTTTTAATAGTTAAGAACCCTCACCCAATAGAATAACCACATTTGTTCATAACGTATGACTAATCATTGTGATAAGTTGAAAGCTAAAATAAAGAAAATCAATAATTTACTACACTTAAAGTAAAATAACTATCTTTCAGGAGTAATATAAATAATTATAATAATTAATAAATTGATTTGAATTGCTTATTTTCATAGCATTTGCTTTTGTAGATTTTTTATTTAATTCAGAAATATCAAAAAATATGAAGTTTCAGTTTATGAACTTGCTGTGTTGGAGCTCAGTCATAAAATTCAACACTCTATATGTATTAAAAAAACACAAAATCCATGGAAATTGAAAATTTTTAAGCAAAACCGCTAAAAAATGTGGGCCACACTAAAAATTTGAGGTTACACCCAGGTTTTCAAATCTGTATAAGAAATTTTAGAAATATTTAAAATTGTTATCTCTGATAACAATGCCCTTTTAAATTTAATTTTTAACAGATTGATTACATTAAACCATTCACTTCTTTAAATTGGTGGAAAATATGTATTTATAACACCCATTAATCTTAATATATGAATGAGAATGCCCACGTAATATCTTTTTTGATTAAAAATAGTATAATTTCAAACACTGGGTAGATCAAGAAAATTGGATAGATGTTTTACATATTTAATGTTCCTTTTATATTTATCTTAATTTTTTTATCATTTTTAATAATTATATATTTTTTTATCATTCAGATTATTAATTATCTAATGATTTATTTACATTGATGAATAACAATGAGAAAATTTTATTTTTCTCATGTAATTGCTTGAATAATTTTATGTCAATTACAATCTCTTTTTAGTCACGAAATTCATACGAGACATTTACTTTAAATGATTTATTATTTAAAACTTCTTTGTTTTCATACAAAAGAGTACGACTATTCTGAAAATAAACGTGTTTTAAATAAATTACTCTAATTATGACAATCATTGTGAAGAAACGGGTTTCGCAAAAGATTTTATTGTAACTAAATACTTGAAAGTATTTTTCTTTGATTGAACATAAAATAAATAATGAGTAGGTCTTTATTTGATAATGAATTTTTCATTATTTGTTTTTTTTCAAGCAAATCCAAATAGGAATTATATATATTTGTTAATTATATACTGCTGATAATGATAAATAATTATCACATATTTGAAATTAATATTAATAATTTACATATAATTTATATGATACATAATTCCAGAACAGTAATGTATTAAATATCTTGCAAAAAAGTTTTGTTATGGTTTAATTTAAATATAATTTATATAGGATTTATACATTGCATAGATTCAAAGTAATTATATGCATTGAAAGGCAAAACCAAAATGTATCTCCATTGCTTGAAATCATAGTTAAACATATTTCCTTATTAGTAAACACAATAGAGTTTAATTAGATAAACCATAACTATTTTTTTGGAAGTTCATTAAATTAGCTTATATTCAGAAATTTATCATAAAATGATAAGGTTACATTAAATTACACTAAAATTAGTTGAATTTTGGAAATAAATGTTCATATTATAGAAAAATAGAAAGACACATATAAAATGGCGTGAACATTTGAAAAAATTCTGATTGTTGCACTTATTTAAATGTTTCTATGTTTAATAATGCTGAATGAGAAAAAAAGAAAATAGTATCATTTCTATGATTAATATTTATGGTAAGCATAACTGAGAGGCATTGATAAAGGTACAATGCCATTTCTAGTAGTAAAATAACTAGATGTGAACTTTTAAATGGACACCTGTTAAAAGAATGCAATCAGATACTTTTTATATTAATGCCATTAATAAAAATCCATTGAAAAATCTGATTGCTAAAATATTGTACAGGAATTCTGATCGAGCTTAAAGGAGTTTATATTATTCTTGACTCCCAAAATAGTGCACAAAACGTGAAAAACAGAAATAATATCGCTTTTAACATTTCAGTTCCTAAAGAATATTATAACAAAACGAGGACAAAGTAACCTCTTTGGAAATTTAATCTCAAGATACTCAGAGAAGCGAAAATAATATATATTCTGAAAAAGCTTTTTATTTGGAATTCTTCATTCTAAGAAAGATAAAAGCAGGATATATTTTTCATCCGACAATGATGTTTGCATTTCTTTTAACAGTAAAAACGTTGCTTCTTATATTTCATACCAACGCTAGGAAAATTACTATTACTTATGTTTGAATATTTCCTCGAATATCCACCAAGTTATATTAAGATTGTTAGTTGAAGAGAATTTATTTTCCAAACTGATCATTCAGAAAATGCTTATTTATAAATTTTAAAGATAAAATTTCATTTTATTAAAAACTTTAAGTTATCCTTGAAGATTTATTTTGTCACAAAATTTTTTATCCCTGAGATTAGTTTTTCAAAATGTGATTTTTATTTATTTGAGAGTTTAACTTATCAACGCATTTTATGCAGTTTGACCCGATACTTCTAAATATATTTGTTTCATCTGTCATTTGTATAATGATAAAAGTAGAACTAAATTCTTTGTGTGACTGTTTAAGTTTGATTCTAGCCAATACAACTAGTGGAACCAGAAAGAATACAACCAGAAAGTGGTTATTATTTCTTCGTATGATATCGGCAGAGGTGGAAATCTATAAGATTCCTGATTTCCTCTGCTGGGAGATGTAGATATAACTCACTATCTGCAGAAATTCGATCCAGAAAGAGCTATGCAGTACATATTCAAGTAATCTCTACAAAATTTTCCACTATAAAGTTTTCAGTCATATGATGTGATGATGTACTCTGCAATACAACTTAGTAGTACATAAAAATTTCACACACACACACAATATGCTTCTATACATTCACGAAACAAAGTACATACAATAAAGGAACTGAATTGTTAAAAAATATGATTTAACTGTTTCATTAACCACTCTAATACAACTTTTTGAATGACACAATATATATGTGTATGTGTGTGTGTAAAATGGTGAATAGTATTTAGAGGAATACTGTACTATTCTTCTTAAAGATATTTTGAAAATTCTGGAAGAAAATGCTAGTGGAGTTTATCGATTCAGCACTGATGGTTCTAAAATAAACCATAACGATTACATTATAGTCAACTCGGGTTATAGAGCAGACCAGGATAGATGTCTAATTTCCTCTTCCTTTTCATTTTCATCAAACTATGATTGGACAAGTCCCGCTGCATCAATATGAGCAGTATTACCATGAAAAATTCTTTCTTTTGTAAGGAGAAATATTCGCCCTATAAAAAAAGCTGGAAAACTAAATTTTGTTTATGCTTCACTGAGCCTTTCGTTCAAGGATTTAATTTATCAATCAAAACTACATCATGAAAGATCAACTTCCATGCTTGACAATTGGAACAAAATGATCAAAATTATAAACTTATGCAGCGATGCTCCAAACACGCACCCTTCTTGTATAAAAAAGAGAGCTTTAAGTACCTATGAGATACAGGGAAGCAAACTTGTTCGATACTTTTTGTCAGTCTGTATTGTTTTTTATCCATTAACAATTCAGGTTTTCTGAGTATAACACCATAAGAAAATGTTTGGCATTTACATATCTTATGAGTATCTAGAGAATCGCTGTTCCGCGGTAAATGTTCTGCTTCTAAAGATATTTACTAATCGTAAAGATCACTGTAAAGAAACTAATCAATAAATAAAAAGCAATATTATTAATCTTTACACACACACACACACATACACACACACACACACACACACACACACACACACACACACACACACACACACACACACACACACACACACACACACACACACACACACACACACACACACACACACACACACACACACACACACACACACACACACACACACACACACACACACACATACATACATCATACTACACTCCATAATACATGTGAGATATGGACTCAACACCAGATGACACACTTCAACATCATGACATCAAGTGGTTTCTGCTTCAACAGCGATCCTGGTGTCAAGGATTAGACGAGGAACGTTAGTAAGAAACAGACGACGGTCCAACAAAGACGCTTTGAACCTTAACGGTTCCAAAATATAAATGTTACTTTCAAAATCCTTTATTTTGTAATTATAATTGTAAATAACTGTAAAATTTGTTTAATATAATATTGTTAAAATGCAAATTCGTTGTATTACTATCGTAAACTAAATCACATATATATTATATATATATATATATATATATATATATATATATATATATATATATATATATATATATATATATATATATATATATATATATATACATACATACATACATACATACATACATATGTATATATTATATATTATATATATATATATATATATATATATATATATATATATATATATATATATATATATATATATATATATATATATATATATATATATATATATATATATATATATATATATATATATATATATATATATATATATATATATATATATATATATATTTTTTTTTTTTTCGTTTCTTATATTTATATATATAGCAAAATTTTTTCCTCGGGAAGAAACTAATAATTTTAAAATTTATTTTCAAACCTCTTATGCATGAAATATAAAATGCACAAATGAATTACAAACGCAACATTATTTTTAAATTATTAATGTCTTTGCGTGACAGTTACTTATTTTATGAAATGAGAAATTAATGCTTAGAATTTAGAAAGAGTTACAACATTTATAAAAAAGTGCTTGACAACTAAGCAATTATAATGAAAAAAATTCTGGAAATCAAGTGAAAAGTAAAACTGGAATGGTACATTAATTTGATTTTCAAGTAGTAGCTATTTCACTAAAATATTTGAGATGAAAGCAACTATTGTTAAAGTTAAAACTTTTGTAAACTAAAAGAGCTACCTTCACAAATTTTGTTTTTTAGATTTTCATTTTTATTTTATAAATTATAAGTTTTTAATAAAATATTAAGAAAAATAAAAAAAAATTAATCTTAAATATTTAGATTAAATTTAAATTTGCATTTCATTACACAATGAAAACACTTTATTAAATATTTTTGAATAATAATTTCATAAAATGCAAAAATGAAGAATGCTGTAACATTATCCTTTTAACAAGGACATTTTTCTTTAAGGAAAATAATTTCTGCTCAGAAGACTTAATAGTATAAAATTAAAAATATTTCTGACGAAGAAAATGGTTAGTATTTGAATGGCTCGTAAAAGAAGATGAAGTGGTCTTTGAGACGCTATTTTTAGCTGCATTAAAATGAATCAAGTGGAAAATTTCTTCAAATTTTTGTAATTCCAAATGTTATTCTGAGAAAGGTAAAAATTCAATATCTTCACTCGGATGAGAGTCTTCATCTTTCATTTCACGCCCTCAAAAGTACTTTTCTTTCATTTTTAACAAAAGCTGGAAATTTTAAGCTATTTATTTTTGTATGCTAAGAGACTATTTAAATATATTACTTTGTATCTAAGCTTTCATTTTCTGTGGTTAGAAGATTTTATTAAATTACAAGAAAATTTTAAAAATATAATCTACAGTATTTATAAAATATTTTCCATTCATTTGCATTTACATATTTTGACTGCAGGCGAAGAAAAAAATCAGTGGCTTTTTTTCAATAATTTCGTAATAAATACTATTTCGTATAAACAAATTTGAGCGCAAAATTATTTTTAAAAAATTGAATTTCGTTGTTAATTATAAAACCAATTTTGTTTATGACGATCAAAGATGAATTTGAGTTTAGAATTAAGCTATCCCATTTTTTCCCAAAAACTGGTGTTAATGTACTTTTCTTGTAAAGTGAATTTTAGTTTTATCAGATTAGCCCGCGTGCCCAAAAAGTCTTATCTGTGAATAATCCAATAAAAAAGATGAAAAATTATCTCCATATTCACCAATCATCGAAGGGTTGTTAAAGAAATGTTTGCAATCTATTATGAATATTAAGCAACATTTTTAAAGGAAAACATCTTTTTAACAACATGAGTAAGATGGAAATGTTTAGCATGGCTTAAAACTAGAAGTTTATTAATCATACATATCTTAATTAAACATAACTTGGTAAAAATAATTTATTTTGTGATAATTTGCTGTAACTAATATTCTAAAATTATTTCAATCAGTTTTTACTCAGTTTAAGATATCCTTTAACTACTTAAAAAGAAATTTACGCAAATTAAGAAACATTTTAAATACATATCGTTGTGAGTTGAGTTCCTCATGATGAAATAGACTTAAATTAATAATATCGCTGATGATGTAATGAAACAAACACATGCAAATTTATATGTAATATATAAATACAATTTATTTAAAATCTAAAGAAATTGTAATATTTTTCAGAGGAATTTATTTTTCTTTCAATATATTATATCAGAAAAATTTATATGAAACATTTAAAAATATTTCAAAGTGACGTCTGTAAAACATTTTATTGAAATTAAGTTTAAAAAATCTACGATTTATTGCCTATAAATGTATTATTTTGATCAAGAAAATGGAAATTCCTGCTTATTAGTCAGACAAGGTTTTACTAGATCATTTGTTTCCTTTGAGACACGATCACATGCTTTTAAAAGCCTACTTGAGCTCTTTGTGATTTTGTGTATTTTATTCTAAATGTAATGTAGGAGGGCATAAAAAGTTAATTAAAAAGCAGGATTTGTAGAATAAAAAAGTTCTCACTGTGATTAAAATCTCATATTTGCTAATATTAGATATTATTTTTAAGATTAACATTCTTCTTGTTTTCCTTTGTCAAATATAAGCTTCGTTATCATATAATTATTAAACGTAGACATCATATTTTCACAAGTTAATATCATATCAAATTGAGATTTCCGTTGACATTAGCATGGAAATTGGCTGTCCTTTTTACATGAATTGGCTGTCCATTTGTTAAGGAGGATTTTCCTTCCAAAATGTGACTATATATACCTAATAATGCTCCATCTAAGCATATACAATTTTCCTTATTTTAGTGCCAATTATAGATTATATTATTATAGCTAATAAGAAAATTGATTGTAAATTCAAGCTCAGAAAACTGATTTTAAAAAGCAATTACACAAATAATTTATGAACTGTTAAGGGGATAAATTATCTACATTGAAATATTTTTTAAAATTTGTTTTTTATTTTTAATGTAAATATTTAATATCTATCATTCAAAATATAGAACACATAATTTTAGTCTGCTAACTAATGTATGGTGAGTTACAAGTGAATAATTTTTAATTGCGGATTTAATTTGCTCATTATAAATTTTTGTCATTTATTCTAAGACATATTTTTTAATAATTCAGAAATAGTTTAATCTTCTACATTGAGTATTGTTTTATTTGATATGTGTTATTTAAAAATGCTGCAAATTATTCCTTACAAAGAAAATCTGTTACTTATTAATTTTAGTATTGTTATATTAAAAAAGAAATTTAAATTTATAAATATATATGTCATGTTTTTATTTAACTAATTTGATTTTGAAGCCCATTTATTCTTCTTTAAACACTGGAATTTTAAGGAAATTAATTAGGTAAATATAACTATCTAAGAATATTTTATAAAAAACAGGAATTTTAAAGATTTTTTATAAATAAGGTAAAGGCTGCTATAGTATTTATTTATTGATACAGCTTCTCTAGCTCTTATATAAATTTCCTCGCAAAAAACAATTATGTCTTGAATGAGTAAATAGAGGAATTTTTAGCATTTAGCTTAATAATATTTCTGTTTTTTTGTAATCCAATTTAAATTAGCTCATTTATTTAAAAAAATAAAACTCTTATTTTCAAATAAAAAATAGTTGTTTCTGATCCCCTTGAAGATCTAGATCAAGTCCATGAGCCCATTCCTCCTAAAAAAACATCTACATTACATCTAAGAAAACAAAAACAAAAAACTACAGGGAATCAGTAAGCAGTTCCTTCTAGTTGAGCCCCAGATAAGATAAAATGTGTCAAGAGAAATGTGCAGAGGAACACTTAGTGCAAGTTTTGAAATATTTGTTACCACCAACAAAATTCACTGTTGTTGTTGTTGTCGTGTGCCAGCTAGACCGGCAAAATGGGGTGTGCTGCTCCACTTTTCCAACTGAACCATATTTGGTGTGGAGTCCGAGTTCTTCAGGATACACATGCCATAGGAACCCGTTTATAGGGTAGGCAACCATTCACACCTCATCCATACAAGGAAAGGACAAAGACAGGATAGATAGAGAGAGAAAGTACATCCATGACCGAACTAGGATTCGAACTCAGGACCTCCTTATCCGCAGGCAGGCACGCTGACCACTAGACAAGTTTAGCGGCAACAAAATTCACTGATGACGATTAAAGAAGGGGAGTTTTATCTTGTCAAATATCTCCACAAATCACGGACCCACTAGGGAACTTACTTTGATAACATGCGTTTACCGGTGGGACCGTCCAAATAGCCTTATTCTTTGCCTTATACTTAGAAAACAGCTCCCTATAAGTAAGCGGGGGATGGCAGTTTTGGCTCGTCAGCACCAGCTTTTGCCAGACTTTACACAATTTCATTTCGAGCAATGTCGATGTATCGATGTAAGATGCTATCTATTGGAAATAGATCCGATGAGAAAGAATAAAATGTATTAGTTTCCTGAAGATGTCTGCACCTGTACTATCTCTCGCCAACTGGATAGCACTTTTACTATCCGAAAACATCCAGATATCTTTAAACTGTGAAAGAAATATGATGAAGTTCAGACCTTCTACAATTGTAAAGAGTTTGCCTCTGAATACTTGAACAGGAGTTTGTATTTTTTTCTCTGGATTTTTATTACTTGAATCTTGAAATATAATATAAATGCCACTTCCAGAGTTGTCACTATAAAGTTTACTGACACTCGTGTACATATGAAGAATATCTATGGAGACATTATTAATTCTTTCGAGAGCCAATTGCTTCTGCTAACACAGCAATGACATTTGTTTGCTAACTTGGATAGAAAGGTAATATGAAAGTAAGCCCCAAAGGACACCCTCAGAAGTGTTGATAATCTGAGACAAGTTGTGAGGCTCTATTGAACTGACGACAAGGTGGGAGAAAACAACGAGTATTCACCTTTGATTCTAGTCAATAATTGTTTTAATAATGCTTAATTTATATTACAGTTCTGCATCGTACAGATGCTGTATACTTCAAAGTTTATTATTGAAAACAGTTTACGGTTTTATCTTCAACAGGTGAATATAGCTTTCTGTCTGTAAAAAAGATCTTGAAATTTGAAACATTTGTTTATGCTCAGAAATTTCCTATAGAATTCTATAACAAACAAGATATGTGAAAACATATCTAACCAAAATTATTGGTCAATTTAATTGTAGGAGGAATAAGTGAATTATATATTTCTTAAAACTTGAACAAAAATGAATTATGTTGTTTTACAATGAGTAGTTCCTTAATATTATAATATGTGATATGTAAATATACATTAAATTGTTATTAATCAAGAAAAAATTTAGGAAAAGAGAATTTCCTTATTCTTATTGAAAATTATGAAAGTTATAAAATTTTATACTTCAACGAATAAGGAAATTTGTAAATCGCTTAATATTTTCATGCAAAAAATAAATACTGAAGATATATTTATAATTATTTTTAAAATGATTTATAATGAGGTAAAAATATATATATAATTATTATAATGATTAATATAATAACTATATTAATTATTATATATGTCTGATTATAGAAATAATATTCACTAAATGTCAACTATGATAAGAGTCATTAACATAAGAAATAATTCAGAGTATATGAAGTCAACATTTTTTACATAATATATTAATATAGACTTTGTATTAACGTAAATTTCGCTTTTGTATTATATTCATAATTATCTTATGAGAATAGTTCTATATTATTGTGTAGTAAATTCTTTCCAAGTTCATAAAATTCGTATTCCTAAATAAACAAAAATGTTAGAAAACTGGAAAATTTAAGAGTAGAGAAAACAAATAATAGAAATCTATCCTCTTGCTTGAATAAAAAAAATCTTGAAGTCCTGACTCATAAAAAGTTTAGTCAAGCAATATAAGCTCCTGAAATTGAATTTTAAGACATAAAGGAAGAAAATATATGATGAGCTGTAAGAGTCGAAACATCCAGATATATCTCGGTTTGATCATATTGTATAGTTATTGAAAAATGTATAGTCTCAAAATGACGCACAGCAATTTTTAAAACAGAAAAAACTTAAATAGTGATAAAAACTAAAGTTTCTTTCTAGTATATAAATAATTAATATATATATGTGTATATAATATTTACACACATATATGTATATATTACGTCACACATACATTATTGGACATTGAAGTAGCTACACCAGAAAAGTGTTGTGACATATGTTAAATTTGTGTTTTGAGAGAAAAAACAGACTGTAATATGCAAATGATAAATATTGTAATGCATTCCTAATATTAGGTGGCTATAGAAAAGATAAAATGTACATAAATCAAAACATTGTAAAATATGTTTCTCGTGCAGAAATTCAATTGTATATTACTTTTGGGTAAGAAAATAATTGATTATAAAATTTGTACTATTTCATTCTGTACTTGCAATCTTTCGTAAAAGAAATTGTGGTAAGCAGCCCATCAGAAGAAAACTTTAGCATTTCAATAAGTTTTATAAATAAATAAGAATTATTATGTTTATGTAAAACGTAAATAAAATGTTTGTACTATTTTTATTAGTTTCAAAATTTTAAATGTTTTTAAATTTTACAAGACGCAAATATTTATGACAGCAATTGCGATATTTTTTCCCGTTACGATGATTATCGTATGGATGTGTAATGGAATTGTACCTAAAATTATTGTCAATCTCTTGTAAGAAAAAAAATTGGTTTCCAAAAACTTTTTTCTCTCTATAGTTTTAACAAATAACTTCTAATGTCTTTCTTTTCCTGTTTTCTCCAGATTCAATAATTATACATTAGTAAAATTACGTCTAAGCGTATTTTATCCCATCATTCCTTAAAATTGATTATTATCGAGTTCCTTTATGTTTTCTAGTTTCTGGTATTATTAGAAGGTTTCAAGTTTTAAAAAATGATACCATTTTATTAAATAAAAACTTCATAAGTGATTGCCCTTCCAACTGAATTGGTTTTGTTTTTTACTTGTATTATTGCAATATTTATGTTTATGTGTTGTGATATAACACGCAGATTAAAAGTAAAAAATATTGAAAAAATCAAATCTTTAATGAAAATACAATAACTATGAGTGTGATGGAGAGTTATACAATTGGTGTACATTTGAAGGAAATTTATTTAATCAGTATTATCATTTTTTACACACAAACACACTCACAAATATAATATTTATGTACATATTAGTCATGTATAATATTACATAAAAAGAATAAAATAAAATAATTACATACATAGATGCATGTTAAATGTAATCATTTAAGAGCATTTACCAATTACCTAACTAATTATATGATATCTTTGAAAGTGTGTCCTGTAAGAAAGGAGTTTCTACAAATCACTATGAGGAAATTTTTCGGAATTTATATAAAAGTATGTATAAAATACGTTATACATGAAGTTTAATTTACCTGAAAATATAATAACTGGGCAGCAATACATTTTGGGAGATTTATGATTATTTTCTATTAAGGATGTGCTATGTATACTGTTTGTAATTTAGAGTATAAATGAGAAGTACATAATAATGTCGCCCTACTTGTTTAGTGGTCAGCGTACCTGACTGCAGATTCGGAGGTCCTGGGTTCGAATCCCGGTTCGGGCATAGATGTACTTTCTCTCTCTATCTATACTGTCTTTGTCCTTTCTTGTATGAATGGGTTGTGAATGGTTGCCTGTACTATAAACGGGTACCTATGGCATGTGTGTACTGAGGAAGTCGGACTCCACGCCAAAATATGGTTCAGTTGGAAAAGTGAAGTAGCGCACCCCAAATTGCCAGTCTAGCTGGCACACG
This sequence comes from Latrodectus hesperus, assembly GCA_037975125.1. Taxonomy (NCBI): domain Eukaryota; kingdom Metazoa; phylum Arthropoda; class Arachnida; order Araneae; family Theridiidae; genus Latrodectus; species Latrodectus hesperus. Next base: position 114,129,801 of record CM075851.1, read on the forward strand.
ACAACAACATAATAATGTGTCTTTTATAATAAATTGAACAGGTTTTTAAACTTCATTTATAAAGAATTGATATTTCTGCTAATTTAAATTGATACTATAGTGAACCTCTATCAATTAATAATCACATTATGGAAAATATATATATGTATATATATATATTTACTATATATATATATATATATATATATATATATATATATATATATATATATATATATATATATATATATATATATATATATATATATATATATATATATATATATATATATATATATATATATATATATATATATATATATATATATATATATATATATATATATATATATATATATATATATATATATATATATATATATATATATATATATATATATATATATATATATATATATATATATATATATATATATATATATATATATATATATATATATATATATATATATATATATATATATATATATATATATATATATATATATATATATATATATATATATATATATATATATATATATATATATATATATATATATATTTACTATAGATACACTAAAATTACTAATGTAATTTTATTTTTGTTAAAATGAGAAATTTACAATTTAAGGGAATTGTAGAATATAATTGTTATTCTAAATATTGTTTGTTTCTGATATATAATATTGCTGACAATTTTATTATTATAAATTAATTTTATAACAATAAAAATGTAATTAATATTACATATAAAAATCATGTAACAAAGAGATATTTTGTTAGCAAATGAGCAATTTTGTTGTGATATTTCATATTCCGAGTTTATTGATTAAAATTTTTATCATAGTTTAAGAAATCTATTTAAGTATTTGTTGAGATCAGTTTAAAATATTTTTGATATTAAATATTCATTTTGAACTAAATGATTTTCTAGAGTGTCCTTTTCATTGATAAGCTCCATTCTTAGTAAAAGTTAGAAATTCTCTACAGGAGACATTAAGTGTTCTCAAAATTGCAATATGTCTGGCATCGAAACGACATTCCGCACTCTGTGACACTCTTGAGAGACACAAGGGCTTTAATATTGGACACCAGAAGGCAAAATTGTCAAAATACTTCTGAAACGAGGGTAATATTTGCATTCGATTTCCTAAGCACTTTGGAGGAAAGCTTAAGCAAATGTGTCCATATAAACGGGAAGTGGTTTCAGGAGTTGGGAAGTTTGAAATTGATGGGAAAAAGTTTATGCGAAGAATTTCAAATGCTGGTTAAATATGAATATTCAAGAAACTATTACCACGAAAGCGCTTTTTGATTAATTATTATTTGGTATTAATAAAATTTGTTTTGAATGAGCTTCCTATATGAATGATTTCACTACATACGATAATTGGGGATTTTTCGAGGAAATGGAAAAAGAAGAATTTTTATTTAGTGTTATAAATTGAGGACTAAAATTGCATTAAATAATCATGTTCAACTTGTTTTGTAAATTATTTATTTACATTATTTCATAACAATACATCAACATATTAAATAAAATTATTACGTTTAATAATGGTATTCTAAAAATGAATATTGAGTAAATAAGTTTCATGAAAATTTGAAGGCTTCATTAGATATAAAATGTCAACATTTTATAAAATATGAAAAAGAAAAGAATTTTTAAAATGATTTTATATTAAATGTAATAGTTATTACCTTGGCATTACAGATACAAATGAAATATAATAAATATTGTAATTGATGATATTAAGAAAATATGACTTTTTTGTTACAATCATCACTCATGATTGGCCTAATACAAAAGAAACGAAACATTTACTGTTAATTTAAAAAAATTTTGCAAAAGGATAAATTTGCTTTAAAATAAAAAAAAATTAAAATTGGAACCTAAATAAAAATTCAGATTTTTAGAAAAACTCATGTTATTATACTGATTATTGGATATTTTAAATATTTTAACATATTTAGAATTCATCGAAAATATGAAATATTCTTAAAAATTCAATTCATGTTGTACAGAAATATAATAAATAAAAATAATGCTGCCTCATTTTCTAGATGCACACTAAAGTACTCATTCATTGATTTGCATAATCCGAAGCATTATTTCTTTTGTTGTACTGTGTAAAAAACATTTTTTATTAAATATTAAATGTTTTACAATATTTTTAAATTTGATTCGAGTATTGAATACTTATGTCGCAAAGATTTTCCTTTTGAAACTGATATCGCTAAAATTATATCTTGTCTGTACTTTTAATTGGTACCCAATTGATAATTTTCCATTGAAAGTGATTGATCCCTTTAAATTAATTTTATTTGCATTTCAATCTGGAGTTTAGTATTCTCCGAGAGAATCTTAGGTTTTTTACATTACTTTTATACTTACTCGTTAAAACTGTGGAATTGAAAGTCCTGTGGTCAGTCGTTGAGCAGTTGCTATGGGTGGAATGGCTTAGGGAAAATTTTCCCTTCCTCCAGATCAATGTCAAAATTAAGGGAATGGATCCTCTGGTGGTGACATCTATCGGAGGAGTTTAGAGCAAAAGTCGCAGTTTTACCTTTGTGGTGCTCTGTTTAAACGATAGGCCCATCCTACTGTCTTTAATTCGTATTGCCAATGACATAGTGATATTGGTCATCCAAGTGTCATAAGTAACAACGACACATTACTTTTACAATGAGGAAAAAACTGAAATTCAATTTATTAAGTGTAAGAAACGGCGTAGAAAAACTTTTTAAAACTGTAATCAAATTCTAACTAATTCAGCTGATAATGTGGATCCGATGGAAAATAATATTATTATGCTTTGTATAAATAGGAAACATGACTTATCTTGATATTAATTTATCTATTTAGGAGACATTTGAATTTTAAAAACTGACATTTACGTAATTCTATAATTTGTTTGCAACTGATGTGAAGTATATTTAACACAAATAATTTATTAAAAAACTATATGTATGTTATAGAAAGTAAAAATAACCACTTTGTAATGTTGAGTATTTAATAACTAAGTTTTAGTTATTAAATACTAAAACTATATAATAAAACTATACTAAAACTATATAAAAATTTTCATAAAATTTAAGTTTGATTAAAAAATGAAATATTAATGATTACATATATAATTTTACAGAAAAAACAGCTTTGTCTATAACTTCTTATAATTAAATATTCTAATGGTCTATTTTTAAAGTTTAAATCACATATATGTTTATTTAGCAATAAATCCATGCGCATTGAATTCAAATTTCAAATACTGTATTATATGAAGATATGTTTATTCTATTTTGTTAGTTATTCTATTAAAATAGCTTCATTTCTTTATAAAAAATTCTAAACCGTAGGAAATTATATAGCAAGATAAATTTTATCATAAAGTTTTGGAAAATAAATCATTACACATTAATTTTAAATATACTAATAATTGCTGAAGGTAAAATTTTGTTCGAAATTGCAAACTATACAAATAATGATAAAAATGTGGTTAATTTTGTGATTCAGTAGTCGGTAGTCACAGCTAGATAATGAGAAGTGAGACAAAAGGTTTTTTCATTCTATTAAGTTTTCATGGTAAATTCCTAATATCTATACATATTTAACATTTTCAAACATCATTTCTGTACTTTTAAAATACAAATTAAATTTATTACTTTAGAAATAAAAGATTTTTATGGCGCCATAAAATTTCTAAGCAATCCATTCACATTAGTAAAATCATAAATATTTGTTGAATTCTTCCGACAATGTAGATAATTGGACTCTTCTTAGATAAATAAATAATCAAAATATGATTCTGACTTTTCAAAAGAGAAGAGGATTCCATTTCAAATTAGAGCCTTTCGTATCTACAGCAAATAATATAGAGAAAAACTTATTTTGCAGTAAAAATGAAAAGGTCATGTTACCATAAATAATAACAAAACTTTTTTATTTTTCTCAAGTTTTTTAGAGATTTACATTTTAAAACTTAACATGCCCGTAAAATTTTCTTGAGAAATTTACTCATAAGGAATACTTTTGGTAGAATATAAATTTTATTGCATTTACTTGAGTATTTGAACATCTACAATATAAGATATTTTCTAAGCAATATCGTAATAGGAATTTAAACTTACAGACAGTGTTTTTTTATTATTCACAAGAAAATAATATTGCGCCCAGTATGATCCAATGTTGTATACAATACCTCAATATGGATTTCAATATCATGTGTTCCATAACTAATATATTTGGAAAATATCATATCTTTTCTCTTCGCTTTCATTCAAAATCCTTTCAGAATAAGATGTGATATTCTAAACCTGTCAGTAAAAAGGCTTTATCGGAGACACTCTTATATGTCTTCAAATATCAAGCAGTTCTAAAAAAGGTGAACGTAAAGAAAATTCCCATATTTCAAAATGAAAAATTGAGAAACTGCTTCTTCAGTGGACAATAAATTGTAATTATAAACTGTTTTCAGAAAACGTTTTACACACATACTGAAATTTAAGTTTTTCTTTCACTTAAAACATGAATATTTCTTGTCAAATATATTTCTACACAACTAAAATAATTTTAAATGATTAACTTTTGACACTGAAATTATTTTAGATATTTCTTATTTATCTAATAACTTCTTGGTACATAAAATAAAATAGTTTTCATTTGGTGAATGATTGACAAATATTAAAACCTGAAAATTAAAACTAGTCTTATGAGATACATTATATATTTTCCACATTATTTAATATTATATAAGACTATTTACACATAGAAAATTCAGTCCTAATCTCTAAATGCTTAGATTTATTGAACTTTTAGTTTTCATACTCTAAAAGCAATAAATTTCACAAATGCTTTATAAATATATAAACTTTTCTGTTTCTAAAAATGCTTAAAAATGTTTTTTTTGTCTCCTATGCAATTCTTTAATAACAGTTGAAAAATTTCAAAAAATATTACCTATTTCTACCAATTATTTTTTATAGACTGAGATCCAGTAAACGTTTATAAGGGCAAATTATATTTTTTGATGCAATAAACAAATCAGTTACAAAAATAAAACATTTAAAATTATTTAGTTAGAATTAAATCAATCCAAAGTAAGAAAAATATCTTATCTTGCATATCATTTCATTGAATAAGAATAGCCTATTATCCTATATTTAAATAAATATCTAATATAAGAAAAGGGAAAATATAAATACAAAATCACTTAATCCAGTACCACAACCTTTTTCAAAAATTATTATGAAGGAAAACTAATATTTATTTATTCATCCAAGCTTAAGTGGTATTTTTATAAAACCCAGTACTAAATATTTCGGTTTAATAACATATTTTAATTTGTAATTTATTTGAATTTCTAAGACAAAATCAATTAAAATATTCACATAACAAAATAGGTGAGATATTAACTTTAAATAAATTGCATATTTAATTAATTTTTTGTTCGTTTTCCAATGTTTTCTTCCAAAAATGTATTAATATATTTGAAACAAAGTATTTTTAAGTTAACTAATGATTTATATTTCTCCAGTATTATATGCTTTCAAATTTCTTATATTTCCAAACAACTTACCTATTAATTTTAGTAATGTCAAAAACAAATAATAATTATCTAGAATCAATTGTTTTTAATTTATTAATATTATTTATTTGTTTTATCAAAGTTCTTCATGTAAAAATATTTGCACCTTTTTAAATATTCTATATTGTAATTTAATTTTACTTAAATGTTCTACAAACATAAATATGTGGAAAGAATTTGTGCCACGAAACATTAATATAATTTTTATTTTACGGCATGAAAATCCAAGAGAAACATAATGTTCAAAACACTTTTCCAAAAATATGTGAGACAAATATTTATTTCTTTAATTCAAAATCTTCACTTATTACAATTAGATTTACACAATTTTAAATACACATAAACTTTTTCCGATAAAAAACTGAAAAATTTATGTATTACATAGCATTGAGTTTTATTGAATCACCATACAAGTTTTATAGAAATACATTCTTAAATTTCATATCATTTGAGATTAAACGTTCATATTGCTTAAATGAAACATTTGAGAGAAATAAAAAGTTTTTAAGTATCTGTTACTTTTCTATCCATTGAAAAATATTTTTCACTAAATAAAACTTTTTCATGAATTTTTCTTATGAATAAAATTACTTCCACAAGTAAGAAAAGCTTATATTTTAAAATTACTTGGAGCCATGGCTAAGTAAAATATTTAAAACTATAAATATATGTTTTAATAATTAGATATATTTTGATATTAAATATATGTTTTAATATATAAAATATTTAACTATATACTATAAATAGTAAAATATTTAAAAGTATAATATTCACAAAAATGTTAAAAATTATACTTAATTGAATTATACTTAATAAAATAATGCTCCCCTTTTCAAAGATTGTGGTTTCTATGAATTTTTCTTATTAATAAAAATCACTTCAACGAGTAAAATAAGCGTATATTTTCGAATTACTCATAACCATTGCTGGATAAAATATTTAAAAGTATTAATCCTTCATTCATAAAAAAGTTAAAAATAACATGTAACAGCATTTTTCTTCTTGAAGACAGTAGTTTCTTTAAAATATGAGATCTTCAATTTGCATTATTCTTGAATTTTTGCATTTTGTTTGTAGTTAGAGCTTTCTTCTTTAAATAAAACTAGAAATCCTTTTCACCAATTATTAGATCACTTTAGACTAATCTCAACATGATTATTAAATAATTATTTTTTCAATAATCGATTTTTGATATCAAACTATTTCTTTGATACACTTTGTGACATTGATTTTTCGTTCAACTTTTCCTTTTTTTTTTTAACCATAAAGTAATTGTTTCTGTCTTTCCAGTTGAGATCCTGATTACTCTAATTTATTACAATTCTCATTGGCTTAAAATATCAATGAAGTCTGAAAACTTTTCATCTACGTCGCACATCGTATAGAAACGGCTTCGTAAATTCGACTTGTTGACGAATTTGTTGCCGAGCTTCAAATCGCATTCTTACCGCGGCAGCAAACAAAGAGAAGTTCACCATCACATATCTGAGTGCCGTCGACAAGGAGAAAAAAGATTTTTACTATAGTAACAAGGAAATAATTTTTAATTATAATTTTTATTTTAATAAAAGTTTTTAAAATAAGGAAAAATTATATGTTGTTCTAAATAATTAGTTTACAAGTTTTCAAATCTTTTGCGATATTGCTTCTAAAGTTGAACACTTTGAAAATAGAACCGAAGAAAAAGCAAAATTAAAAACTCAAGATAAAACATCATCTTTAAGGTTAGTTTAAATCATCAAAGAGACGATTTATATTTTAAATATTTTTCTTAAATTTATTCCTGACCCTAAACTGTTCCTGGTATATGTTGGTGTATTTTGTGACAATTACCTTCCTTTCAAATTTGAAATTTATTAATTTCATCTAAAAGACCATTTCAAGGAAACCTTTTGAAGCATTACACATATTAGATTATTTTTCATTATTGATATTTTCATAAGATGTAAAATTATAAATACTTTTTGATAATTTTAACAAGTTTAATAAATTAATATTTAAAAATATAGGTCAAATTATCTCTTTTATACTGTATCATAAAGATAATGATAATATATTTTTCTTATAATATTAATGTTAACTAATAAGAATAATATGAACTTTAGAAAATATATGCTGTTTGTTCATTAAACTAAATAATTTGATTCTTGATATTAAATTTGCTTCTTAGGGTTTATTTAATTTTACTCCTGTAATTTATATTAATAACCACTGTGCACCACAAGTTCTTTTTATCATGTTGTAATGATGTTTTGAATTTTATTTCCTATTATTACATAATTAAAAATTTATTATTATTACTTATAATTCATGCAATGGAAAAGTTTTAAAGAATACCAAGATATTTCATTAATTTACTACGCTGCTCCTAAAACTGTCACAAAAAACTGATTTTTATTGCAAATAAACCATCAAAAACACATAAATCCAAAAAAATTCTTGGTAAAAATAAATAAATTTTTTTCGAATACAAGAAATAATAAATAATTCTTTAATATAGTAACTTTCATTTTAAAACGAATGACTAGAAACAATTATTTAGATTAATATGATTGATTTAATCATTGAAAACAGAAATATTATCCTTTTTACCCCAATTTCTGTATTCATCTTTATTTGAATAAAGTGATTACAATGATCACAAGATCATAATTGGGAAAATAAATTACGGAATAAGTATTTACTTAAGAAATTTACTTAAGCATTTTTTCAAATATATTCCTCATCTTCATTCCCAAGGAACAAAATAAAATATATATCCAAGTGAAAAGTTAATGAAAGAAATTGATTGAATTGCTTATTTATTATAACTAGTTTATACACTTGAATAAAGGATTTTACAGGCAGTTAAATAACTGGAACAGTTATTATAATTACATTTGTGAATATATTCCATATAAATTACATTATGCCATGACATACAAATACAAAATTAGTATTGTTTTGGGAGAATGTCTCATATACTTCGTTATATGTCAAATTGATGATGTTTTAAGAGTCGGGATATTGATATGCATTTCACCATGTATTGTTAATTTCAACACATATGTAAAACTCGACTGTAATTAAAGTTAATGTACAGGAAATTAAAGTAAGAAAGATGTAGCTATATTTATTTAATGCGAAGTAACTAAACATTAATATATTATAATCAATAAAGATTATATCCTTATAGTAGAATTATATTTACTAGAATTGAAGACTCACTATTCTTTAAACCTAACTATTATTGAAAAAACAATCAATTTGTTTTTTGGTTTGTTTTCTGCATGCACATATTTTAAGAGGAATATTTTAAAAAAATTCTGGCATTTTTTTCTAATTGTCTTATTATCAACAAAAACGCTTCTAGGAAAGCATTCAGTGTATGCAAAAATGTCATAGAATAAATGATCGTCAAATATTGTGAAATAGCACAAAATTCATAACAATTTACTTCAGATATATATCAACTTTAAAAATAGCTGTTAGAAGTAAATGCATGTAACATGTTTTTAAAAGATATTATCATACATTTCATACATTTTAAATTTTCTTCAGATTAGTTAATATGAATGAGCGAGCACCAGCATACTTGCCAGCACTTAGCCATGAATAACTGTTAGATCTAATTGCCCTCTAACTGTTAGATCAGAATCTTCGTAATTCAGAAGCAAAGAACTATCAAAAGACCTATTAACACACTATCTGTTTTTCTTCAAAGGTATCATTTCAATTGTAGCAAAACGAAACTAAGACATATTTGTCCAATCCACTATTAGTAAACACATCTGATCTTCTGTTATATTGGGATTCAAACTCACAATTTTCATACAAAGATTTCCTAATCTACCAGGACATAATCATCCGTTTAATACGAATACATAGATATTAATTTTCGCTGTGTCTTTAACCGTATCAATAATTTTCATCAATTCTTTTATCAATTTCATATTTTAATGTGAGCGCATGTGAAATATTTTATACTTTTGAGCAACTAAGATAATATTAGAACAAGACAAGCTGACCCAGCCACGCGTTGCAGTGGCTGAGTTTTTAAAATACATTGAATCAATTTTTTACTAATTCTTGGGTTCAATCAAATTAATATTTTCTAAAAAAATTTAGAATAGGTTCATTCATAGGAGATTAAAAATAAAACGTTTCACCAAAATTTAATAGTAATAGGTAAAGTATCGAAATTTTGAAATTAAGCACAAATCAACATATACTTTCTGAATTTACATTTTATTCATCTTATATTAAATTATAGTTTGTAATCAGTGACTTACTTATAAAATATACTATATAAATTAAAGACATCTAAAAATAAATTGTTATAAATGAGGTAGATAACATTGACATCGAACTATTATTTTTTCAATTTTTAATTATTAAAACTAAAAAATTTTTCCACGGTATTATACTGAAATAAAAAAATTAAAAGAATTTATCATTTGAATAAATAAATTAGATCAAAATGTTCTACTGAATAAATTAATAATTATCAAATTATAAAATAAAAATAAAAAATAATAAAAGGCTATCAAGAAATACTTACATATTTTCGAGGTGGTTTGAAAATTAGTAGAGAAAAACAGTAATAAATAAAATTTTATTTTACTATTTATAATATTAAAAATATTCAAACTGAATACTGCACAATAATAACACAATACAAAGTTTAATTATGAAAATAATTCACGAAAAATTGTTATAGTATCATTATACATCATGAAAATATATGTAAATTCTATATTTAACCACGCGCTTGCGCGCGCACGATAATTTTCTCGACGATGGTATAATCTAGAAAAATAAACACGTCGCCATCTGCCGAATACCTGTGCAACTTAGATGCTAAACCGCCATCTATTAGGAACTCACAGAACTAACCAAAAAAATAATAAAAAAAAATTAGGGTTGTACTACCCCTAACATTCAGGGGGATGAAAAATAGATGTTGGCCGATTCTCATAGATACCGGATAAGCACAAAAAATTTCATCAAAATCGGTCAAGCCGTTTCGGAGGAGCATGGCAACGAAAACAGTGACACGAGAATTTTATATATTAGATTTGTAAAAACATATTTTCTACCATAAATTTAATTTATGAAGAAAAACTTTAAAGAATAAATTAGTAAGCATATTGAAAAACAATAGAAACTAGTTTTATAAATTTTACTTGACTCTTTTTCTGATGAATAACGGAATGAGTGACAAAAAGTTTTAAAAAAATTAAGAAACTTCTAGAAAATATGTGTGGATTGAGTATTAAAAAGTATTTTATATTTGGGGAAAAAGTAACATTAATATACATAAAAATAAATGTTTAAATTATATTACGCACAATTCACAGCAGCACAGCAGTTAAATTAATCATTGATAACTGTAAGAGCAATTCTTTTTTAAAACACTTAGCATACCTTTGAGGATGTAACAAAATAAAATAAATGCAATGAATATTACCCATGTTGTTTTACAAAAATTTAAATTTTATTAAAGAAATCCTAAATAATTTAATTGAAAAATCAACAAAATTAGAAAAGATAAGAACTAGAAATATAAATACAAGTAATATAAAATCCCATTTTTTTAATATGGAAATCATTTTAAATGTAGTACCAAATAAGATAATAAAAAAAGAAATTTTGACGACAATATAACAATCTCCAGCTTTCTTTATCATATTATGTAATATTCATGGTTGATGATAGTAACACAATGCATAATGATTCTCACTAAAAATAGGAAACAAAAATTAAACATAGCAATTTTTGAATCATAATATATTTATCACTGAAAGAAATCTTCGACAAGGAATATTTAATAATACATTTTAATGATGTATTGTGCAGGTAATATATTATAATAATTATTTATTATGAAGTAATAATACATTTTCATATATTAATTTCTCATTACTTGTATTTTTGAATAATCTTTTTATTTGTTGAGAAATAGAGATTTGACAAAAACTATCTGAGATTGATAAATATCATAAAGTACAGAAACCATTTTACCTAAATATTTAAAATTAAGTGTAAGGCATGAAATTATATCTGAAAAAAGAAATATAAATGGTATTTCTAATATAAAATGGTACTTCTAGTAACTTTTTCTATTATTGTCTTAATATGAAAACTTTCTTAATTAGTTTCGAAAGAACTTTTATTGGAAGAAATTAGAAAAAACCTTTTTCCAAGAAAATGCTTGGTTACTTGCTAAATCTGCAGAATGCAATAAAATTGAGGGAGTTACGCATCGAGATATTAAATTAGGAAACACAATTACAAGGAAATTCAAGGGTATTCAATTACAGGCATTTCTGTTAATGGATACACCCATCAGATTTCTTCAGAGAATAGAAAATGCTAGAGGTGAGATTTTGCTAAAAATATAATTTTTAATCATCTTAATTTGAACATAACATAATATATTGTATCGAGATAAAATATTATAAGATGATTTTTAGGTATGAATGATATTCAAATTTTCTTATTTTATTTTGAATATATTTGAAAAAAATTAAAAATAATGTAAGCAATATAAATTTTCTATGTATAATTTAGGTGATATGAATGCTTATTATTTACTCAACTTAGAAACTTAATTACCTAAATTTACAATGAAAATTTAGCTTAATAATAATTAATTAATTTTTGATTATAAAAATTGTGAAGAAATTACTAATAAATTTCAAAGATGAAGAATAAAACTTTAGAAATCATTTAATAATTCCCTACAAATTAATTTGAATTATAAGAAAAATAGGAAAATTTGATCACTAGTTTACAGATTTTGTTGAATGACTGTATTTGCTTATTTAAATTTTATTCATTATAAGTATTTTTATTCTATTATTGCACAACAATTAAAAATGTAATAATAAATACTTAATAATTAATTAATAAAAATAACTTAATTCATTATATATTTGTTTAATAATAAAATCTTTTATGTTCATTATATTTTAATATATGAATGAAAATATATTGTGTAAAAACTCTGCATTCTATTACGATGAATATAGTTGTGTTAAATCTAAATTATTTACTTATTAGGGATAGAAAGTTTGAATAAAGATTGAATAATTGCCATAAATAATGAGGCATTAAAATGTTGACATAAATATTTCCTTTGAGTTTATAAGATTATTCTGAATATAGCTTTTAGATTCAAATGTTAAACATAGAAATTAAAATAAATAAATTCTGTTGAACAATAAAATATTCGAAAATATTTTCATATATTCAGAAATCCTACTGTTAAAATTTTTAATGAAAATTGAATTGAAAACTAAATTTTGAATTAAAGTTTGATTCATTGTTTTTAGTTTTTTGGTTGGTTTCATATTTATCTGAAGTGTACTGATTAAAACGGAAAAGGAGATAATTGAATGAAAAATACCAAAAACTAATTTTTATAATTAGTTTTTGTAATAGTAATAAAAGCTTGATAATGTCTTATGATAAATAATGTCAATAAAAATTTAAAAAAATTATTAATGTTCATTAAAAAAATTATATAATTATAAATTTTGCTAAGTTTATATTTAAAAAGAAAAAAATCATAATTATTTCATTTAAATCAAGCAAATAATACAAAAGAGAGATAATATTGCACTGAAATTATAGAATTCTCTCATTTTATTTACTTCCAAGGAAATTATAGAGAAATAAATAGAGTATTTGTTTTTCGACGTTGAAAGAATGTGTAGATTAATGTTTCAGTAAATGAATGTCAATAAAGGTTAATCGGGAGTTACAGGGAATACTTAGATTTCCTATTTTTGTATGGGTACTTTGACATCAACGGAAGAGATTAATTTGAACAGAGGATTATCACTACAAAATACTTTGCATTTCCAGAATTATTTTAAATAGTATTTGTATTTTTTTAACATAATGCAATTGTACTCTGTATATATTTAGTAAAAATATTTGTATACAATATAATATAATACTTAGTATTTTCTCAAACTATTTTATGGTAAAACTTACTTGCATAGAGTTCAGAATTTACTCTCAAAAATATGTAAAAAACTAAAATACGATGAAAAGAGAATAAAAAGCAATGTTAATTTAAAATGAAACATGTCTAACAATTTTAGATTATATAATTTTAAATGAGGATTAATATTAAGTTATAAAAAAGTATGGAAATAAAAGAAGAGATTTTCCATTTATCAAACTCATTATATGATTAATATTCATAATGATTATAATTTAAATATTTATTTTTGCACTATATGTTTGAATTAAAAAATATCTCTTATTATTTTTCTCTCCAATTAAATTTATTGCTGACACAAAATGCATTTATGCAACCAAAAAACATATTTATTAAACCCAAACTTTTTTTAATATTTTATATTTAAATTTTTATAAATTAATTAAAATTTCTATAGCTTATATACCCAAGTAAATGTTTTGAAGTGTTTTTACATTTTATTTAGAAAACCCAGAATCATTTATAATTTTCATTCATAAAAGATCAAAGTTCGTGATATTTACACTTTTGGGCTGAATGATCAATTATGAGCTTTCCTTATTAAATGAAAATTTTCTCTTTATAAATATTTGGTTATTAGTTTTTGTTGTACATTATGATATAAATGTATATAGTACGAGCATATGCGAAAAAAATGCCAAGATTCACGAGAATAAATTGATTTTGTTAATATAGGTTTCTTAAAAATTTGTTATTTGTTATTCAGTGGAGCATTAATGCATTTTCTAATAAGGAAAAAATTGTTTTATAACTCAGTGCAGAGAAGAAACATATTAGTTTGTATGTATGCATGAATGACTACTACCTTTTAATTACGTAAAATAAAGGTAAAATTTCATTTCAGAACCTGCTGTCAACTTCTTTGTTTTGAGGATGACATTTCCCGGCAGAAAAATTTTGTTTTTTTATGAAGAGTGCTTATTACTTTTGTTTTCTACATAAGCAAGTTACTCTATTTCATTATGAAAAAGAGATTCAAAAGCATACACTTTCGATGCAAAAAACTCGAAACATCATTTAGAGTTAGATATAAGGAGAAAATTGCTTCAAAGAATTATTTACTTGGAGATTTGCTTATTTTAAAACTACTTAAATTGTAATCACTATTTTATCCTGGTTGTTATTCATTTTCGCTTTGAGCTTTTTATATCTTACACATTTTCTTTATTGGAAATAAATACACACAAAAAGGATACTAAAAATATTATAAGTTAATTTTAAAAATTGTTGGATGGATATATAAGAAATAAAATATTTGTTTAAATATTGAACAAATACTTTATTTTTTAAATTCAAATGCAATATTTTTATGTATTCAGTTTTACTATGTTAAAAAGTAAATTTATTTTCTCTAATTATATCCACTATCATTTTATAAGAGGGAAGTCTTATATTAATATATTATTGAGCAAGGACAAAATTTATGTTGCTTTTTGCGAATCACAATGATTCTTCAATTTACTTGTATATGAATTACAAGTATAAGATTGTATACGAATAACAACAAAAAAAAACAACTATTTATACCACGCTAAAGTTATACATAGTAAACATACTTCCCAATTTTGCATTATTATTATTACTGATGACATCAAAATAGCTTAGAAATGGAGCCATGATTTTCAAAGCAAGATTTTCTTTATTTAGACTAATCAAGGCTTAAAATTGGAAAATGGATGTTTTCGTTTTCTGCTTTTACATTTGCTAAAATGGATACTTTTGAATTTCCTTCCTAACCACATATCAATATTTCTCACTAGTTAAAAGTTCCTGGATGATATATATATATATATATATATATATATATATATATATATATATATATATATATATATATATATATATATATATATATATATATATATATATATATATATATATATATATATATATAAGTAAGGAGATATTTTAAATGATTTATTTTTATAAAAATTTATAAAAGCAAAATTAAAACTTTTTGAATTATGGTCAACTGACGAAGTCGACACCTGGTCTGTCACCTTCTTCTCCATATTACGGTGCACCAGAGAAGAATTTTGTAATCAATTTTACATGCCTCAGTCCCATTCGTATACACCTCGAATCTTCAACTGTGTTAGACATAGAACTCATTATTTACCTGTCACGAGAATGACCCCATTCACAACCGGTAAACATTCACACACACACACATGTATGTATGTATATGTATAATTCTCAAATAAAAATATTCTTTTAACAATATGTCCATTATCATTTTGGAAAACAACAGTGTTATTTTAATTTTAAGCAGAAATTTAATAATGATAATAAGACATATTTCATATACATTATTTGAAAATATATATGATTTAAATTGATGAATAAGTTAGCTGTATATATATATATTTTTGTATGTAAGCGATTAAGTGTGCATGTGCATTTCATTTTTTAAAGCGATAACAAAACACCAATGAATGTGTGATTTTGTTTTGAGTTGTATCATTTATATCTAAGGAAACTAATTAGGAATAAATTAAATAAAAATATTTGAAATGTATCAACCAAGATAGGTAAACATATTTTTGAAAAAAAAAAAAAAAAAACATAAATTTTTTTGCTTTTAAATTTTTTATTTGAGTGGATAATTGTAACATTTACTTTAAATGCTGTAGCCTTTTTGAAATAAAAAAATGATTGCTGCAAATTTAAGGCACATGTTTATTTAAAATTAATAAATAAATTGTCTTAAATTTTCACGTTCATCAAAATACCAAAATCAGGAGATAAAACTAAATGAGCTTCTCGGTAATTATTGTAAGATCATTAATTTAAACTCACCTCATTTCGCCCTGATGCCTCTCATTCAAAATTACTAAATTGGATGATAATTTATTAATACGTAGGACGCGATGATATTAGTTTATTTTAAAGATAAATGAGTTTTTACGTCTTTCTTAAAATCAAAAGATTTATTTTGAAAATAAATCAATATATATATATATATATATATATATATATATATATATATATATATATATATATATATATATATATATATATATATATATATATTATATTAATTAACATTAATAAGTTGCTCACTTATTTTTTGTTCGTTCATTTTGTTAATTTTACTTAAATATTATACTTTTTATTTAATTTTTTTCGGAGATATAAATTATACCGAATTTAATGAAATAAACTATTTTTCATTTTCTGTGGTTTTTATATCTTACTATACTTAAATATTTTTGAAATCCTTTACAAAATAAAAATTTTGAAATAAAGTGTGTCTTATTTTTAAATCTATCTAAAGCGGAATATTTCAAGTCGAAGATTTTTCATAATTACTGCTTTTCGATAGTTGTTCTCAAACTAATAATATTCTTAGTAAAAAAAAAGTTCAATTGCGATAGAGAGACTAATAAATAATATATATATTATACGATATTATAAGTATTAAATCCCTATTCAACTATATTAGCACAAGGCAGTAAATATTTAATGCCTCACACATAATTCCTTAAGCATTAGATGGTTGTTTTATATATTGCATCCATATATCGATCATAATCAATTATTATGAATTAAATTTGTAATCGACTGTGTAAGGAAAGTGCGTTAAGTATTTAATGCATTCCGATTATATTGTTTAATCAAGAGACGAAATTAGCGCTGTCACTAACATCGCTAAAATGATGATTCCAACATTTTCTATTTATGGTATTATGACTGAATTTGAACGATTAAATTACGGATGTAACTGAAAAAACTCATTTTTCAACCAGATCAAATCATTTAATTAAAAATAAAATTTGTTTTGAAATAGTAATCCAAAATTGACTTAAAAATTTTGTTTCAAATGTGTTGAAAAACCCTAAGTGTAATACCTCTACTAAATATTAGTGTGTAATTACTTAAAATAAGCAAGTTTGAAAAATTTTAAATTTTTTTAAAATGCATTTTAGGAGAGACAACATAAATATACACTCCCTTACCTTCTGGGGCTTAATGCCCTATATTAGTAAGATAACGCCTTTCCACACATTGCTCGCATCAGCCAACATACAGTTGCTTCCCTGGCAACCATATATGCCAGACCTTTCAGCTATCGAACACGTTTGGGATATATGTGGAAGTCATATGCAAATTTTCTGCGACAGTTCATCCTTCAAAAGACGCAGTTTAGAAATGGTTGACAGAGAATGGAGAGCCATTCCTAAAGACGCCATTTGTATTCTCATTGACTCTATGCGTAGACGCATTGTTTTGTGTATTACCATCAACGCTGGACCTACAGCTTACTTTTTCAACGCTGTTCTCGCTGTGTATTATGCATATCATTTTGAAATACAGTTTACTTCGTTCGTTTTTGTCTTTTTATATTCGTTTATTATTCATTATTTTCTGATAATTCCTTCGTGGTGCTGCATTTTCAATGTCGGGTTCTATATATATATATATATATATATATATATATATATATATATATATATATATATATATATATATATATATATATATATATATATATATATATATATATATATATATATATATATATATATATATATATATATATATACATATATATATATATATATATATATATATATATATATATATATATATATATATATATATATATATATATATATATATATATATATATATATATATATATATATATATATATGTATATTTATAAGATAATATATAATTAAATGTTTGCATTTATTATATTATAAAATCTGTTATCTATTAAAACTATTTCTTTCACATCTCTAGATTATGAGTATCCTTAGTACTCTAAAAAGAAAAATATAAAATACTATTTGAAACTTTTTTTTATTTTAAAAATCCTTATCTTAAATAATGTTGAAAAATAAGAAATAGAAAACTTAAAATGATACAGTTTTTAAATTAAAATTTAAATCAAAAAAATTAATTGTTTGAATTTAGTTACATATGTTTCTTTTTTATGGTCATTTTATGCATTGGAATTTTAAACTTTTATATTTAAGGTAATTAATGTATACTTAAATGTGTGATTTCATTTTGATAATGAAATGTTTAAAAATTAATTTTCCATATGAATACAATATTTATAAGCAAATTTGTTCTAGCTTTACTAATCAAGTTAATACATTTGCAAATTTATGTAAGGAAATGCATATTTTATTTTTATTTAGAATTTTCTCACATTCACTCATAAAATATCTAATTGTTATATAAAATATATATTTCTTATTATTTAAACAAACCTTTTTTTGATTTGTACCCTTAATTAAATAAAAAATATTTATTCTTTACATCCTTGAAATTTTTAATACATAATGTTCCCCTAATAAATGCTATTATGCAAGCTCAAAAATTACCGTTGTTTGTTATTTATTTACATATTAGAATATTAACCATTAGAATATATACCATTAAATTTGATTTATATGTCACTACATGAATATGAAACAGAAATATCCTCAGGGATTAGCATAATGGTGTTTGCATAGCAAACAACTAGCAAATGGATTTATTAGACAATAATTTATTATCAAGTTTTCAGTTAAATATTTATTTTTACTTAATCTCCCCTCCAAGTTATTATTACTAACTTTAATATAAGACGATTATATATTTGAGGAAATTTGCTTGACATTCTGTACAACAGAGTAAAAATTTTAAAAAAAGTTAAAGCTGAATGTATACTAAATATATAGTTATATGAGTATGGGTAACGACTTTTCAACTAGTATAAAAACATATTATCCTACTATTCACCTTAAAAATTTCTTACAAAAGTAATGAATTAAGTAATGAAAAAGTAATGAAAAATTACATGAATAATTGAGATTTGTTTTAAGATTGATAGTAGGCTTATTGAATTAAACTGATTTAGAATATGGATTTTATTTTAAAGATTTTGCTATTGATTGAATATTTTAAGAAACAGAAATTTTTGTTTTTAAACACATTTTATGAATTTTGATATTCTAAATATATTTTATATTAAAGAAATAAAAAATAATTAACTTTAACTTCATTTTTAAAATGTTACAACTAAAGCATTGTTGTGATGCAACGATTAAAATAAATGTAAGATAGTAATTTTAAGAATTATACATAAAAATTAGAATTTAATTAAGTCAATTAATTTAGTTAAATTTGTTTACAGAACATTATAAACAAACATCCATAAACAAAGTAAATAAAAAACATTATCAATCTCAGCTAATATAAGAAAATTAAAGCTTATTAGGATTATCAAATTCATACTTCTTACAAGTGAAATATACATTTTCAAATAAAGTATCCTATAAAATATATTTCAAAAATATCCCTATACATCGATTTAAATAATACCAATATATTTACCTATATTTGCACGTATATTATCCTTGATCTTGAAAGATTTTTCATTACTTATCAATAAGAAAAGTTAGCCTATAAAATGATATTTTCATCAAATAAAAGTTCACCAAATTCACTTTCTAATGGGATTACTATGACTTTACGTAAAATTTTCCCTCGTTTACTTCTATAGCTCTTGACTTAGTTTTTGCAAATGTTTTTGCGATAACATGTTTAAGTGTTTTATTTATTTATTTATATTTTATTTTTTTAACTTTACTGTTAAAATGATTTTAAAGCTAGCAAAAATTATTCCTATAGGAACTTGGTTTAAAGTATATTTTCTAATATTATTTAGTTAATTTAAAGTAATAAGGATATAATTTAGTTAAGATAAACAAGCAGTAGATATAGATCATGTCTAACAGAAAATAATAAAAATGAATCCATATCTATTAATGAGAAAGAACAACTGATATTTTGTTATGGAAGTTTTAATGAAAACAGAAATGAAAAAGTATTGGAGTCTTTGTTAAATAATTGCATACAAAGTTAGTTTAGTTAAGTCTAAAGACTTTCAACCACGGCAATGACATTAAAGTAAATATTTAACTAATTTATTTGTAACTTGCGTGAAATTTAAAGGCAGATTTCAAAAGATTGGAACAAAATCTGTTATATTTGATCAAAGAAAAGAAATACTCACCAAGTTATTTTAAACTTTAAGAAATAAACTGTTTCTAAAAATCTTTTAATTAGACAAAAAAAGCTTTTTCTAGATATTTTATTACGTATTGTTTGTGGTGTTTCTCATTAAAATATAATCTTATTTTTTAAATATTAATTGTCTTTCATTAATAATGAATTTAAATTTAAAGTATTTTTTAAACTTTTTAGCATGTAACACAATATTTTAAAGATGTGTTAAAATATTCCTCATTTTTTAAAAGATATAATCATAATGAATAATTCAACAAAGCATATTTTTACAAAGTTCAATCAAATTAAAGGCTTAAAAAGAATTCATGAAATTTCCTCTGTTTTTGAGAGTGAAAAGCTTAAAAGAAGATATTCTCATATAATCTGAAAACATGTTAGCGCATAATAAGCTAAAGATGGCAATTGTATCACTAGTAAAATTCTAAATCCTCTTTAGAATGTACATTAAAAATTATATTTTTCTGAGATTCCACAGTTTTAAGCCAAATTTGCTATTTAAGAAGTGATATTTGATCTTTTTGTATTCAATATATCACGTAAGGTTTTTTTATCCCAAAAAGAAAATATATTAGAACCATAAGAACTATTTTGTTATGGAACTGCTTGCTAATTCTATTATGAAGACATACGACTTACTTGTTCAATCAACGGAAAATATTCATTGTAAATATTCAATAAGTGATATTTACAATGAATAAGTAGAATATATATACTTTTGACCTAAAGTATTAATTAAGTTGATGGTAAAGAACAATGGCGGTTTTATAACGCCACTTTGAATAAGAAATAAAAACACTTTTTGTATATGAGGATATAAATATTCACGAATAAATACATTATAGCGATTCAAATATTCTTCAAATATTTTAAAATCCAATCCAATTCAATTATTCCTATTTTCTTCACATTAGATTAGAAACATTACATTAAAAATATCAACCACATATTCAGATATCAAATTACTACAGAGTTATTTTTGTGCTTTAAAAATTCCACCAATAAGCATCTGCTGTCTCTCTTCATAATTTGATGATGATAATACAATATTATCTGTTAAAGGAATTTATTTATTATTTATATACTATAGATGTTTAAATGAGTAATCTGAGCTGTATAATCTGCATGATTTATAAATTGATTTGGCATTCATTTTTCAGAAATCGTTCTGTTATTCCTCATTATCATCCACAACCATAAGAATGTATTTCATTAATAAATGACACAATTGCTATCATTCCCATTTTGATGTTGAATTAACTTGATGAAACCTTTATAAATAACAATTTCTTAAAAAATCTTAAAACTATAAAATTATATTTTAAAATTATCTAATTGCTTCTCCTTATAACAATAGTTATTAAAATTTTTTTAATTATTTTTTATAATTACACCATTAAATTGCTGAGTATTGTTTTCACATATTTGAATTTTAAATGAATTTGAATACTACACATTTACTAAAATGCATACACATCTAATGAAAATTTAAGAAATCTTTATTAATTTTTAATTTGAAACTTTACACTTTATTCAGGTATTTGACATTTGTTTAAATGTCATTTGAAAAAAGATTAATTATTTTCTAAATACATTTCATTGCAGAAAAGTAAGTCCATTAATAAATAATATAAGTTTCTTGAATTCTAGTTAAGAAAATTTCAAGCGTAGATTTCAATAAGTAGTAAGTAGAAACAATTTATCAATCTTAATCCTCACTTTTCTACTCTATGTTTTTCTAATCTTTAATATTTTTACTAAGGTAAGTTTATATACCCCAAGACAAGTATTAATTTTATTTTAAGACATTTAAGTGGAAAGAACAAAATATGTAATACCAACACCACCAAATCAGAATTAATTTATATATTAGAATAAAGGTAAAGTTGCCAAAAGTAAATTTGAAATTGAAATAAAGAAATAGTTGGCAAGAATAATTAAATTCTTGGCAACTGATCTATCTGATATATTATGATGTACTTCATTATATATTATATTAATTCATTCCTTAAAGTGAGAAGGTTCTGTTGATGTGAAAATAAATTTTTATTTAAAGTGAATAATCTTTTTCTGTGAATTTAAGTGAATAATTAAAGTAAATAATCTTTTTGGAAGATCTAATTTTAAAATTTGCAATTTTATTTTATTTTAAATTTTAAATTATCTTGATAATGAATGAAGATATATAATTTATTATTTCATATCTGGACATTCGTATCTCTAGCAGCTTTTTATTAAGTTAATTTTTGATAAATGAAACATTATTGTTAGTTAAATTCAGAGTTACAATTTTTTAATTCGATTCAAAAACTGAATATCTTAAGAAACTTCAGTATATAATCTTACTTAAATATGATGCATAACTAAAAAATTTGAATTTAGAATATATTATCTTTAATATAAGAATATTCCTTATCTTCATAATGGAAGTATATCTTAAGGAAGAGTATTTTCAGCGTTTAACTTTAAGCCTAAATATTAAATGAATGTAACAGCTATGTTTCGCTTATTATAAAAAATTTCTTTTAAGTATAAGATTAAAGTTATGAATTTTGCCTTCGTTAATTCTTTACTTGTTGATACACTTCATGCAAAAATAACTTCAATGTGAACTAGAAAGTTGGTGCACATAATACAATTTTCAATGAAATAAGCATTTTGAAATGATTTATGTATACACAAAACTATAAAAAATTCTTAAAACTTTAGAATAATAACACATTTTATTAAAATTTCTTATTATTACTTAAAATATTGCTGTACTATTTCAAAGTAAATATCTGATTATTTTATTTTTCTTATAAGTGAGCAAAATTAATGAATAAACAAAGAATTTATGAAGTGACAAAGTACATTTTTATTGACTAAAATTTATTATATTTATTAATATATATTTACTAAACTTAGTTTTATTTACTTTAATACAGATTTATTGTAAATAGTATAAATTTAGTAGAGCTAAAATTAATCAAAAAACTGTATATGACAAACAATAAAATGAAATATTTTCTTGTTTTCTGTAAAATAATTAAATATTTTTTTACTGTCAGAGCATTTCAAATATATTGCAGTTACTTTAATTTGTATTTCTTTAAAATATTAATATGTATCTATATATTTTTGTAAAGTTATAAGGAATTGTTGCTGAAATGTGATGTCAATATGATTGTTGCTGAAAAAATTGTTGCACGAAACTTCTTCATTCATTTTATTAAATTGGAAAACACAGTAAATTTTAATTTTATTGCTTTCATATGAATTCAAAGTATGAAAATCACAATGTTTGTCAAATATGTAAAACACTAAAATGAAATAATTATAAAATTTTACATGTAATACTGTTTATATACATACATTCATTTACACACACACGTACACACACACACACATACATATATATATATAAATTATCTATATATATATATATATATATATATATATATATATATATATATATATATAGAGAGAGAGAGAGAGAGAGAGAGAGAGAGAGAGAGAGACATACAGTGTGGAACTAAATTGTTTTTACTTTTTACAAAATAAGTGGTGTAATAGTTAACATCCAAAGATCCTGATATAATTATTATAGAATGTAGGGTCCCATTTCAGTCAAGGAGGAAGAAAAATTTAAAAGAGTATAAACGTATAAAGCAAGATGGTGAGGTGAATTACATGCCCTCTCTATTTGCATGCTGTTCCCGAAGTGGTATGTTTGAATCCAATTGAGTAATTTATATATTTAATTCTTTTGTGCCTTTTAATATTTTCCAGTGTTGAAGGGATGAAGCTTAGTTGCTCAGTAACTTCACACCACTTTCCGTGAGATCAGCAAAGTGAGGCATAGCTTTTCAAGTACAGTAACCCTTATTGGGTTGTTGGAACTCCATGGGTGGGAAACATGTCAACGTCAATCTGTGGCTTCCAAATTCTTACATCTCGTATGTCACTGATGTGTACAGGAGAGTGGTAACTCATGTTTCGACCTCGTCACTTGATCACAGCTCAAATGAAGCACTTGTTAAATGGCGACTATTATAAATCCGTTAAACTTAATGCTTTATCCAGGGTTTACCTGCATCTCTATGTATGCTAGTGATGTCTAAGCGTAGAAGCAAATATTACGTGATCAAGTAATGCAGAGCATTACTTTGAATGTCATTTTTTCTAGCCTATGTAGCATATATCCAAATACTTTCAAGAGTATAACATATGAAATATTTCCATTATTTAAAAACATTTTGAATTTGGTTGAGACCGAAAAAAGACAATCAGTTTAAGTGTTGTCTTTTAAAACGGTACATCATCACCGCTTCAAGTATTATCGTGAAAAAATTTCATCAAAGTTTGAGTACATGAACTAGGAATTTACAGATTTACACTTCACATCAATGAAGCAAAAGGCAATGCAAGAAAACCATGAAGATTGCGTGAACAGTAGTTATTTGATGTGGTTTGAAACTCATCGTATTCCAAATTATCTTCCTTTCCCCAGAATTGATCAATGGCTGTTAGAAATCAGTTCGTTTGCCATCTAAAACAGCAATGCAGAGTATTGGTAAAATACAAGAAAACTAAAAATTAAAGAAAAACGAGTTTTCAATAGAATTCAAGTGGTTCCTTCCATAAGTACATGAGTGGTGGTATAAAAAATGATTATTTCTCAGCCGTTATTTTACTCAAAGAAAGCATGCATCTCTACATCCCTATAAAAAGAGTAATATTTTCACATATATGATTATCTATTTCTTACAGACATTATGTGAGGGATGCTGGTGAGGAAGATTTAGAATTCAATATTTATTGCATTTGTGTTATTTTTGTAATCAACACATATTGTCTGACAACAATTCCCATTACACTATTCTTGGTAAGCACAGCAAAAATTTTCCATGAATGTCAGAGAGAACTTCTTGATTTTTACCTGGTAGGCTCTTATATCATTTCAAACTGTTTGAATGTCGCAACACATCACTTATTATTGGAATATGGGCTTCGCAATTTATTGCAAACTGTTCCACTCCCCTTCTAAAGAGGCATATAGTTTATGCACGATAGAGCCCTAACACATTTTTCTTCCAACAATCCATAGATTTTTTTAATGCTAGATTTCATACAAAGTGGGATCAGAGATAGATTAGAGGTTTGTGATTTTTACTTCCAGATCTAAACCTACTTGATCTTTTTTTCTGGGGGCACAAGACACTATTAATATGCGAGACGCTTTTAAGCTCAATTAGAGATTTTGAAGCGAAAACCATTTTGTCGTGTACAAAATTAACATTGCATCAGGAATCTTTGAGAGAGTGCTTTTGTCATTTCTTCATCAATTGTGCAAAGGCAAGTGAAGTAAGTATTTGCTTTGACTTTTTCACTAAGTTAAATATGATTGTATAACTTTTAATATTGTTACTTCGCTTTATCAAACTTTACTTTATTTGTTGTATGTTCAGGTTGGAATTCTAATGATTCTCTTTTCTGCCTTTCCGAGCGGAATGTTGCCCTTTGATCCTAAGACTAAAATACCCAACAATTACATTTTGGACAATTTTTATTTTCTGGTATTTTTCCATCTCTGTGCGCTCACATTACAGGTGGTTAATAACTCCACTAAGCAAAAATCTTCAATATGCATGTCTTACATCCATTTAGTTATAGAACTAAGTAAATGTATAGAAAACACCACATACGTCGAAAATCTTTTAATTTTTATGCTATATGTTGGTTGAATTAAAACCTTTCGGACTAAATGTTTTTAATTCCCCATCAGAACTATGATATTTATTGTAATTCTGTCAATATATGTTAAAGTTAAATTTGATTTGGTTTTCAAATATCAGTGCGCAAATCCGGAGAGAAAGAAAGTCACACTGTTTGAAATTTTACTATTTAGTGTTTTTTCTAATGAATGAAAAAATGTCTGAAAAAATTTGGTGTAAAATAATACTTCAATCTATAATAACTTGAATAATCATTATATGTGATAATGCATTATGCTTATTCATTGATGTTCTGTTTTTCAATTCCGAATATGGACAAGTTGTACACTAATGTTCCTCATTTTGAAGTTGACGAAGTTAATATGAAATATGTACCTAGAAGCAAATCTATGAAATTTTATTTCGGTATAAACGCATACTTAAGACATGTATGCTGCTTGAAAATTTAAAATAAGCAATATGAACTTGTTCTTTAATTGATTACTCAATGAGTAATTAGATATGTTTCATAAAAAATGATTTAAATAAATTAGGGTTTTATGATTTCAAAACTACATTGGCAGAACACTACTACTACCATTCACATTTTCAAAGTTACCATAATTACTTTGAATACATTAATATATTAAATATGTGTATACATTTTATAAAAATTAAAAAAATCAGAAAATTGTTTTTTAGAGGGGCAAAGAAAACAATTGATCACCAAAATATGTGTATATATATATATATATATATATATATATATATATATATATATATATATATATATATATATATATATATATATATATATATATATATATATATATATATATATATATATATAACGAAGCCAGTCCAGAACACCTACTAAACTGCATTGGCTTTACTCAAAGCGTGAACTTTTATACAGCCCTGGAGCTGTTCTCGATTCTTTAAATGCGAAGGCTGTAATGGACCTGTCTGATTCAGACCAGGGGATCAGAAAGAAGAAGAAGATAATATATATACATGTATGTATGTATACATATATATATATATATATGTATATATATATATATACAGGGTTAGCAAGAAATAAGTTTCCCACTTCAGAGGGCTGTAGAATACGTTCTACTCGTCCAAATGCGATAAAATTTGAACTACAAATAATTCAAATGATGCGCTTGACATTTATTAAAAAATAGTACAAAATTTCACCGATAGATGGCGTTGTAATACACATAAAAACATTTGATATGCTTTATAAATGTTAAAAAATAATAATGAAAATGTAGCGTTACAACTCTTCAATATGCCCTTCTTCATTTTCAACAATGTGCTCTATAACCACAGAACCATATTTTCGACAGCAGACTGGTGTGAGTCTGTCGGAATATCAAGGATATGGCGCCTAATGCTGTCCTTCAGATCTGGTACACATGCTGGCCTTTTACAGTAGACATTGCCCTTCCAAATGAATGCCAAATGAAGAAGGGCATATTGAAGAGTTGTAACGCTACTTTTTCATTATTATTTTTTAACATTTATAAAGCATATAAAATGTTTTTATGTGTATTACATTGCCATCTATCGGTGAAATTTTGTACTATTTTTTAATAAATGTCAAGCGCATCATTTGAATTATCTGTAGTTCAAATTTTATCTCATTTGGACGAGTAGAACGTATTCTACAGCCCTCTGAAGTGGGAAACTTATTTCTTGCTAACCCTGTATATATATATATATATATATATATATATATATATATATATATATATATATATATATATATATATATATATATATATATATATATATATTTATATATGTCCTGAAGTAAAGATATAAAAGAGGAGTATTAAATTTTTTATTCATTTAGTATCATTAGAAAAAATGAATTAATAAAATATATGTAAAACACATTTTCTGCATTAGAAATATTTAGCTTTTTCTTATAAAATAATGGTTAAAAATAACAATAGACGACTGAAATATTTTTGAAAAATATTGGAGCCCAAATTCATTTATCCGCTTCTATCAACTTATTTTTAGCTATTTCTGAATAAAATGATAAATCATGCATGAGAGACAGCAATTGCGGCTCAAATAACAAAATGGAAAAAAAGATATTTTGAGGATTTGCTTAGATTTTTGAGTGGAAGTAGCTTTGTATTGAAAATTCTATAATGATGTATTCTCGTTGAAGAAAATTTTTGGATTATATTTCAAATATAGAAACGATAAATGATGAAAGAGAACTTCAATGCCTTGGATGTAAACTTCAATGAAAATTAATATTTTTCAGATTGGAAATCGAAAAATAACTTTTCTGCTATAGAATAAATATCATTATAAATGATGGTAATGGAGATCATAGAATATTTATAATATTTGTGATAGGAAAGAAAATGAATTTGAAACAAAAAATTCCTTATACTTATTTTTTATTTTTTTAAAACATAATAATTGAAGTAGTTTGTAGCTTATTAAATTATTACTAAATTTAAATAAAATTACATCATGTAAATGTTTATTTCATTCATTATAAAAATTAAGTAATAATCGAACTGTTACTATATAAAATTTTATAATTTATTTTTATAATAGTATAAAGTATTAAAGTGTTCATTAATTTCTGTGTATAATACATATAGAAATTTTTTACTCAAATCACTTTTTCTATTGATTTTTTTCAGAATTTCGAATTACCTAAAATAATTAAGTGAATGTTAGCAAAAATGATCAAAGCAATGTTTTCTTACTTTGTTCATTTATGATATCATTTATATTTACAGTATTAAGTTATTTGGATATCTCTGAGGACTTCTTTTTTGATTAAATAAAGATATTTAATAATTTACCTGTCCTCAGTACTTATTGAATTTATTTGATGAAAACGCCTGCACAATAGTAGTAAATGTTGGACTTAGCAATAAATAGAAAAAAAATTATATTGATAATACGATGCACATTAGGTAATCAAACTAGTCTAAATAAAGGAAATAACACATAGCACAGAAATTATATAACATATTTTGGTAGCGTTTTATTTAAAATTATTTCATAAAAAATCCAGATTCGTAAAAGGCATTAAAATTATTTATTTTTGAAAAAAATGATCTAAAAATTATTGGAATTAAAATCATAATTTAAGCAACAACAGAATTTTATGTTCTGATTAATATTTTTAATTTACTTTTGCAATGTACGCTAGTTTATTAAAAAAACACGCTTGATAATTAGTTTAGAATAAAAAATGAAGTAATTCCCTTCCTTTTTAAGTTACTAATAAAATTGATTACATTATAATTGAGTAACGTAAAAACAATCTACCGTAAAAATATTGTTTCTTGGGTAATTATTCACCCTAATGTAATGATATATATTTATATCTGATGCTGTGTGTGTTTATATTAATCTATTCAACAGAAAATTTATATAAGAAATTACTCTATTCAGCGGAAAACTAATTAAGGGTTTTTCTTGATACATTTTAAATCTATATAGATTCAGTTTTATTTTTAATCAACGAAAGTGCTCTATATGTTAAAATTTCCTCTCTAACTCAAAATAATTTCTAATAACTTCACTAAATCTACAAAATTGATTTTTAACCTTTATATATAAAAAGTATTATCTTTATTGTTAAGAGTAAGTTAAGCGTTAGATAAAACTTATTTGCTTAAACTTATTATTCTTTAAAATCTATTGGAACCATGAGCATTTAGATTATTTATCAACTAAGAAAAAAATAAATAATAAATATTTCATTAGTTGTTGGCAATGATTTTTATAAAGTAACTTATATAACTGAAAAGATTGCTTACTGCATTACAAAAGAGTGAAAATAATAGATTATAAAAGTCAAATTGATTTTGTTAGTTTCATTTGGGAATTTGAGCAAGAAGTTTGAAATATATGGTCTAATAAAGTTTTTAAAAAAATTGTAAAGGTTATATACTAAAGAATCTTAAGAATTCTAAAAATGCTATTCATAATGCTAAAAGAAACTTTTATAAGAAATGTTAGAGAGAGAAATTCGGGAGAAAAAGAGTATATTATCACTTTGAAGTAGATAATTTTTCATGATTGAAACTATGTATAGTATTTATAAACTCCAAAATAACACTACAGGCTTTTAAACTGTCGCATATACAACATTTAAAAAACTTCTACCTTTTATATTAAAATTTAAAATAATAAAATTTCCGATCAAAATTTTGTCATGTATTTTAAACATTGACTTGTAAACAAAATCAATGTTAGATCTTAAAGGTAAAAAATAAACAACTTTTCAATGTATAATGGAAGATAATATTAGAAAAGAAAATAAATTTTCATTTTTTATTAATGCTATTTTTATAGAATATAAAACTGCAATATCTTTTTCTTTTTAACACTATTAATGTATGCTTCATAAATACAAATGGAAAAATATGACATCCTAAATTCTAATTTTTATCAGTAGTCAAAAATTTTAAAATTAGCTATATTTGAAATTAAATACATATTGTATATTGAAATGTTTCATATTAATAAATGGTTTTTTATTGCATTTGTTTCAGTTTCATTCCTGTTTTCGCTAAATATTGTTCATCCCAATTTCACACAAGATGCCGTAAGAAATTTGTGGATATCTTTTAAGAATAATACTTATTTTTAATAACTGATAGAATCAACTTAAAATAAATCAACCTACTTCAGATAATAATTTTTACATTCTCATATAATATATTAAATACATACAATAATACACAATAAAAAATAATATATGTAATTATTTTTTCGCTCCAAATCATTTGGACTAAAACATATTTTAAAGAAAATTTGGTAAACTGTATGTTCATTATCACTTAAAAACAGTTTTCACGCTTTAAAAGCTTTTAAAAACTTTTATTTTCAAAGAGAAATCAAGAATTAATATTATGTTTTTCTTTTACTACAGTTTACTTTGTAGACGATTGCAACAAAATTTGTTTTAAAAAAAGTTTTTAAGATAATCACTTTTCTAGCTTTCTTCACTAGACCATTAAAAAACTTAGAAAACTTTTATCTAACTTCTCTGAAAACATTAACTACTAAAAACTCTTCTAACATTTTACGCTTCTTGATTTAGTAAAAGTAAAGTTAGAAAAACTGGAAGGCCATAACAGATGAAAAATTGGAAAATTTTTCAAGTAAAAGTCTCCAATGAAAAACTGAATTTTATTAACAAATTAGAATGTATTTGTAAGTGGATTAATTTAAAGAAAAATACATCAAGTGCAAAAATGTTTCTTATAACTGGTTAGCATAGATCATTTAGATTAGAGTTAAATTAAATATACTAGAAATATTAATATAAATTTAATAAGTTTTTAAGTTTTTAATATAATTTAATAGTGCAATGAATTCTATAGTTATCTATATAATTCTATAAATGATTTTACACGTGAGTTAAAAAACAGTTTTATATAATCATATATATTTTGAGAAATATTTAAAGACCAAAAATATTTCATAATCTAATCTACTTAATAATTTGAAGAAATTTTTTAAATTATGTTACAGTATATAAAAAAATTGATATCTAGTTCATAATAAACTCTGATTAAAGAAGTCAATTTAATGTAAAGGCAATTTATAAATATAAATATTAAAATATGCCATATCAAGTAATTATAAAGAATTAATAATTCCATAAATAAAAATAACATTTTTAATATATTTTAGAAATATAAATATCATATAACTAATTTATCAGAAACATTATTCGCAAAATGACATAATGAATGAAATATTATTTGAGATTTCTTTACCAACCCTCTTGATCATTTTGTTGAGAACCAGTATTTCAGCATGTCTTCACAAATTTAAAAAAAAATTTTATCTAGCGTATTTAAATAAATTTTACTGTATAGAACTACATCCTGGACCTTGTAATTAATGCATTAATTACAAAAATTATTTAATTTAAGTTTGAACCATATTTAAGTACTTACTATTTTAATAAATAAGTTAGACATTTCTGTACATTATCATTTTAGACCTATGTAAATTATAATTATTTTTTATATAAATTAAATGCATCATGAACAACTATGTATTTGATAGCTTACATAGTATTTATTTGAAAAGTCATTTATAAAATATCAAATTTATTGTATAAATTTAAGTGTAAAAATACTTAGAATAGAGTCATACAGATATTACTTTCTTACTTTAACTTTAAAGGCAATATGATATTTTCGACTTGATTTACGTAATGTAATTCTATAATTATTCAACTTGCATACGTACACTTGAAATAGAAAATTACACCGTACAACATTTGTGCTCATAAAATATATACATTCCAAAATCTCTTTTTTTTTCTTTTTAAAACTTTTGTTTAACATACATAAAATGCTCATGAAAATGAGCATATTTTGCGTGTATTTAATTTTAATTTTCATTCAGTTATTTCATTGTATTTAAAAGATAATATGGGACATACATGAATCAAAATATTCATAAACATGTGTATTAGATTAAATTAACTATTCTCTAAAAATATTTGTATTTCCAACTTCCGGAAGAATTTTTAAATCATTTTTTAATTATTTTTTCAGTTAAAATTCTCCTTTACTATCTTTTTAATTAAATGTAAATATAAATCCTTATTCACGCATATTGAAAACATATTGCAATATAATTAGGATGAATCTCATTGCATAGTTAAAAAATAATTTAACTAAATGCATATTAACTGCATCAAGTTATAAAACATTTATGGCTTTGTTAAAAACGAAGAAATACACCATAGAATGTAAAGCATATTGCTTGACATTGAAAAAGCTGCACCAAGAATGATTGGCTAGAAAATTATGCATATTTCAGGGTAGACGCACCTTACCGAGTTCTGCAAATGATGAGAAATGCCCAGGTTTCCAGCGCACGTAGGATAAAATATAAGGTGAGGAACTGGAAGAGTGGGCAATATTCTATTATTGTTGCTGAGGAAACAATCGCTATAAGTTTGTTCTTATCCCAAAGGAAGACCTGTAATTGCAGAGAATGCCAGGCCATCGTAGACGGAGTTAATTAAAGCAGAGAGACAAGTTTACGAGAGACATGGTAATCAGACTAAGAAAGTTAGGTTCGTCCTCACAGCAAATCACAGCTGACAGACACCTTGACTGGTCTACAGTGAACTGGCTCTGGCAAAAATGGTTGAAATAAGGAACTGTCGAGCGTTTGTGGGGTTGCGAGGCAGCCAGAGTGACCACGCGTCGATCGATGCTTCTGACGAGAAGCGGTGGTGACTCTGCAAAGTATGTCTGCTAAAATTCTGCGGCAAAACACAGTAAAATGCTTCCATATAGAACAGAACCATTTGTCGTCTATTGTTTGCTTGTTGCCTTCTCTGATTACGTCTATTACGAAGCATAGACCCTAACGTCTGCATTGATGCCGGATTAGAGCGATGTGGATGATGGATTGGCCCAGGATCGTCTTATCTGATGAATCACGTTTTCATTTCTTCAGAGATCATCGCCGCGTACAAGTGTGGTGTCCTCGTGGTGCCAGGTCCAAGCCTGCAGCAGTTTTGAAACGCCCTACTATGTGACAACGTGGTATCATTGTTTAGACACCATTGCATGCAATTCCAGGTCATTTATACTTCGTATTCAAGGCATTACTACGCCATGAGGCCTACGTTACGTAGATCATGCGCAGTGGCTTTTGACACTCCCCTACCTTCCAGGAGTGCCTCATGGCCTTTATCAACTGGATAACGCCTGACAGCACGTGTTCGCATGAGCCAACATACTCCAAGGGCTACAGGTGCTTCCCAGGCCATCCTGCTCAAGAGAGCTCTCACCAATCGGACACGTTTGGGTTATGATTGGACGCCATTTGCAGATTCTGACACTGCCTCCTTCAGAAGACGCACTTTGGCAAATGGTTTACAGGGAATGGAGAACTGTTCCTGATGGCATTATCCGTACTCTTATTGACTCTATGTCCTAGACGCGTTGATGTGCGAATCGCCGTCCATGGTGGTCCTACAACCTAATGAGCCAAACATATTCTTTCTTTGTATTAAGCATATTATTTCCAAATACATATCACTTGTTGTTCATTGCTATCTCTCTGTTTTCCAAGTTTCGTCACTTTCTGAAATATCCTTCTTGATATTGCATTTTCACTGTCGGGAAGTGAATAAAAAATCTCTAATTTTTTTAAAGAACATTTTAATGATGACTTAAATATACTCTGAAATAATTTAAAGATTGATAATTTATTTTTAAAAATGTACAGTATTTCTATTTATTCATGTATATTAATTAAATTATAAATAGTGAATTCTATTCATAACAATTTTTCAAATTTTTATTTTTTATATTTGAGAAGATGTAAATTTTCTTAACAGATTTGATTTTGGATTTATTTCAGTAATTAGTGTGTTTGTCTACCACGCATGAGGAAAGAAGAAATAAAAAATTATTTAAATATATATTTTTCTCAGTTAAAAGATTGATGTATTTAGTGCACTTTAATGCTATTTTAATTGCAATTTGTTTTCAATTACTCTTACATTAGTGTTAACAATACTAATGTAAAAGCAATTTTTTTACATTAGTACTGTTAACGTTTGCAGGATAATTTTGTCTAAATAAATACTTTTACTTTAACAATGGAAATGTTGCATTTAGAAACACAAACAAAATGTAAAGTATGCAATTTTGTAAGAGTGCAATGCATTTTTATACATTTTTATAATTGTATGTTTTATAAAATATGTAATCTTTTTCAATAGCTTTATTTTAGAATATCATTAAAGCATTATATATTTAAATCTTTAAAACTAAATTTCTTTCCTTTATCACATTAAATCATTCACAGATATTATTATAATGCAATGAATTTTAAATGTATTACTAAAGTACCATTGTTTTTGGAATTATTGAGCATCCAGTATATACTGAAAATTCAAGCACACAATTGGAGATATGTCAATATAATATGAGAGATAAAATTACAAACTGAAAAAATTTGTGAAATTAGTGAATATCTAAGTTAGAAATGATAGTTATAACAGTCGTTAAGTTAGTATAAGATATTTATAGCACATGATAGATAAGTATGTGAGGATTTTATTGTATTTAGAAATGGTAAAGGTTCCCCAGGCATCATTTGGTGAAAACACTCAAATGCGTTACCATGTTTCCACAATGTTTAATAATCTATAAAGAAAACACTGTTTATTTATGTTCAGCAACTGACTATTTTATAGCAGAGAGTTATTTTTTTAGATTCATCAAAAAATTCATTGCTAATTTTATACTTTCATTTTCTTGTAAGAAAAATGTATAAAAGGCATACGATTCAGTTAAGTGTAGTAATGTGTACAATTTATAAATTTCTTAAGTAGAAATTGTTTTGTAATACGAATAAATCTATATTCAAAAATAAACAAAATTTATATTAAAATATTTTAAGCTAAACAAAGATATTCGAATTGGACAGAGAAAAATTGTTAAAACTTTTGAAATGCTCAAAAACTTTTAAATGGAGCATTTGTGCATGCTTGCAATGTGATGTTTGACACATTGTTTTAATGAAATGGATTACTTTTCATGGTATATAAAATAATGGATTTAAAGATTTCCATCACAGTTTTTTAATACAATCTTCATTATTAAATGACTTGACTATATTATGAGTGAAAGTTAAATTCACAGAAATCATTAATTAACTTTACATGATTAAGCAGCTTCATATGTTTGATGAGTACTTTCAAATTATGAGTTATATGTAAGTGAATTATTCTTAAAATTGAAAGACCGTTCCCAGTAATCTATTAATTATAACCATTTTCACTAATGTTATTTGGTTTAAGTAATTTAATTTTTGCTTAATTAAAGGTATAATACACTTCTCTTTCAATATTTCCTAAACAAACTATTGCATTTTTATTTTTCGAATAATTTTAATTTAAATGAATAAGGGTTAAAAATATCTTTTTCAGTACATTTTGGCTTTATGTATAATGTCAAACTATTATATATAATGTATCACTATATATGTATATTATAAGAGTTTAATGTATAATTTTATATGCATATTTTATTGTAATTTTGTAGGTTTTGAAACTACATTTATTTTTTCATTTCATTTTCTTTTATGAACTGTAAAATATTACTGAATAATGATTTTCTTAGTAAGCATGATAAAAGTGATATGTATTTGTTGCTATATATTGTATAGAAAATAATTTACTCTTAAATCTTTAATTGTATATCAAAAACCTTAAAATTTCTGGAAAAGAAATATTATTTTAAATGAAATTTTTTATCAAGCATAATTTATATTTGTTGAATAAATAATAAAAATTCCAAAATGAATATACTGTGTAGAAGGTGTATTGCGAGTATATAAATACTACCCACGATATTAATTCTTATTTCATCAATTTTGTTAAGAATTTTAAATCATTAATAGCATTTATGACACAAATACCTAATAAAAAGATATTAAGTATTTAGACAATTTAATCAAAACTATTTCTTACTCTAATTAATAATTTCAAATTTTCTAAAATGTTAGTTTTCTAAAATTAACACAAAATTTAAGAATATTTACTAACTATGTCTATTTAAAATGTCCCAAAACATATTTTCGAAATTATTTTTGTAAGTCATTGATTAAATTTTAACGCTTTACATTAAGAATACCTATTTAAGAGAAATGGAAACACAAAAGCTTAATGATTTTCAAATATAAGTACATTTTTTGAGAAAAACTAAGATAAATAAATACAATGTAATAAATATATTTTCAATTTTCTGTGACAAGATGTTTGGTTGTATATGTTTTGTTTCTATTGTAAAATTTTTCAATTACAGTGAAAACTAATTACGATTTTCTTATTTAATATGGCACAAACACAGAAGAAACTGCGCAAACCTAGAAGTAAAAAAATGTTGCAATGTTTAAACTCAATTTAAGAATGAAAATGTGAAATTCATGAATTTTCTATTGAATTTACTTTCTTAAAATGCATCCTAGTCTCATGGGGAATTATATACAGTCAACGAAAATTTATCATATTATGTGTTTATTGTTTTTCTCGTCAGAAAAAGCAAATTTAAGTACGTTAGAAATTACTCTCTGTCTCTATTAGATTAGAGAATTTAACCTTCAGTGAAAGAGTATATATCTTGTATTTTTGCATAAATGATTGTATATCTTAAATAGAAATTTTATGCATTATAAAATTCAAAAATCATCTCAAAATACAAATGATATCAATAAAAATGATAGTTATAATTATTATTGGAAAGTATTCTACTCTCTAATTATAATTAACTACAGCTTCTAATAAGCATTATTTGTTTTGTGTCAGTACTTTATAATATCACAAAAGTTAAATTATTATTTTAAACCACATTGTATATTTATGAAAACAAAAAATCAATTTTAAACTCATTTTTAATTTTATATAACATGATTTAAGCCTAAACATTTTAGCACAGTACAAATAGGTAAGAGTGATATATATATTTACAAATATAATATTTTTAAATATCGCTGATTTTGCGGCATATCATTTGAAGCTATCAATAGTGATTTGCTGTAAATATACATTAATGATTTTTGAGAAACATATTATACGAATTAATTATTAAATATTATTAGGAAGCATGAGAATTTTACAGACACATTCAATTTATATATATATATATATGTGTATATATATATATATATATATATATATATATATATATATATATATATATATATATATATATATATATATATATATATATATATGTGTGTGTGTGTGTGTGTGTGTGTGTTTATGAAACTATAAAATGCCATTGGCCTTTCAATAAATTTCATGTTATTTTATGATGTTCATGTTATTTTATGTTATTTCATGTTATTTTATGAAAACTTAAATTCCTGATGCAAGTTTTTGTAAAACCGTGAACTGAAATGAGAGTTTTATTTATATGAGATATATGATATATAATTCATGATTTACACAGGGATTTGTTCTATATTAGCATTTTATCATTTTATTGAAAATAGTGTAATGAAAATATGAGAGTTTATGTAACAAAACATTTACAGCATTTTAAACAAAATCTTCCATTTAAAAATTGAACTCACAACAGTTTCTTTTGAAAATTTTGGTATCATTTTTAAATTTGTGTAATATTTTTCAGCATTATTGAGTGCTAAATTTAATTAATGCTTAAGAGACATTCTTGGTATTATATGCACCCATATTATCTTTAAGAATAAAAATGAAAGTAATAAGTTTGAAAATATTTCAATGTTAAATTCATTCTAAATTTTATTGAAAAAATTAATTTGATTACTTTATATTATGATGCTGATCAATGTTTTGATGTTTTAGTCCAAATGACTTTGGCAAATAGAAGACAATAGATTTCATCCATTGTTTTAAAGCAGGAACTTTTTAAAGAAAAGATTTAGGCTCCTCATTTCCCTATCTGACGCCGTGAATACATTGGTCAGTAAATGATTTTATCCATTTTTAATCTCATATCATACAAATTCCAATCCCAAGTAGTTTTTGATACATCTTTCTCCACTTCAAATAATATGCGCCTTTTACTTAGGTATAAAGTGTTGTGAAAAAGTGGCGCTTGTCCAATGCAGCCTTATGAATATGGCTGAAGAAAGTAACATGGTCTGTTGTTCAATGGTCTCTAAGAAAATCAGTTTCTTTTCTGAATATTAAGTTATTGTCTTCTAAATGCCACTTTAATCTGCCTAAGAATATTCTTCTTATAGTCTTTTCAAGTATATTTAACAGAAATATCGATTAACTACTTTGAAGTTGTTTTAGGTCTTTATCTTTCTTTAGTTCAAGATAACCACAGTTCTGTTAAACTGCGCTGGCACAAGCCCTTTCATATATATATAATCATTTTCTGGAGAATTTTTTACACACAGATGCTCTTAAGTAGTACTGATTTAAATTCTTCAGTTGTAAAATATATGAAGAAATATATCGGGAATCGCATTGGAATCATAAATCTCTAACTCAACCTTTTCCTAGGGTTTTTGTATGGCTTTGGATAAAAGCATTTGCTACAACCGTATCTGAACTTACTCTTAATATTGAATGAGAATGGCTGTCTTTTAGAGGAAGATCTTTTACTTTAAAGGGTTGATAGAAATTTATACCTACTAATATATTATCCAGTTTAAAGTCAATATCAGATATAAAAATAGTGAAATTTTAGTTTTATCTTCCAAGACAGCTTTTCTAAAAATATTACTTATTTCATATAGTGACATTTTTCAGTTTTCTATTCAATTCAGCTTTTCTTTTTAACTAATCTCTTTTTTGTTGATATCTTTTAGTTAGCTTGACCAAAAATGACTAAAAATCTTCTTTTACTCTAGGAGTGGTTTATTTTGCTTATGTCATTAAAACTTTATTTATTTAAAGAATAATTTGTCTAGGAGAATAAGTAATGGGGAAATTTTTCATATACTATTTTCTTCGGTTAGCTTACTGAAATACACACAATGAGCTCTTTTTTAATACTCTGAAGTCTTTTGAGGGAGGTTTGACTGCAGTCTCTACCCTTTTAAAACAATTGAAGTAATAGTTTGTCTATGTTCATCACCTGAATCCTCGATAACTGTTATTTTACTATAAAAGTTCGTATCAGAGAATACATTGAGCATATCGTGTGTGTAGCAACTACAATAGAAATATAAGAAAGTAGGTGGATCAAAATGATTATAGATTGACTCATGGAGCTAAAATTTAGGAAGTCTTAAAATTTCTTGCCAGAGACGATCACATCACCATATCCACAATGCAAAAAATGGATATTCTTATTCCCCAAGATCATTGTCTCTTCATCTATGGATAATACAGGCAGGTTAAGCTTACTTGCGGGGAGTATATAAAGTGCTTAAATTTAAAATGTTAATGTTGCATACAAATATTTATCTTAGTAATTTCATTTTTTTGAAGCCTGGTGGCTTAGTGGCAGCGTTTCACGCTCCCATGACACAGGTCCGATCCTCGGGCTGGGCAAGGTTGACTCAGCATTTTATCCCTTCAGTGGGTCGATTAACTGAGTATCAAGCATGCTTGGGAACTAAACACTGGGGTCTTCCGTTAGGCTGATCACCTAACTGGGACATATGCTTCGCACCCCAGGGCCCTCCGTCATGAAAACAGTTATGAGCACTGTAGGCCTTGGCCCACATGGGCTATCGTGCCATGGAGTTTAGTAATTTCATTTTTGCTTTCAGACTTTCCTATGTCTTTAGAAATTTCAAAAAGTGTCCCTTTAATACCCACCAGAATGACACTTTCATCTTTCCACTATTTTGCCAGATGATAAAGCAAATAACTTGGGAAAGTTATTTGCTTTATCATATACTATATAGTTCAATAATACTTTATAGTTCAATTTAGATGCTTGCCTTCATGAGGCAAAGGCATTACTATTGTTCTGGAAGAGTGTGTTCAAGACAGCCGTTTTTTATAATTGGGTAAAACTTCCAGCATTTCACTGCAGTACATACAGGAAAACGAAGAGCCGACATGCATGTTTAGTTCGAAAACGAGAAAATTGCAGACTATTTTACCATATAATGCTACCCAAGGATCAAAGCGGATAGGTAAGTCTACTTTACATCCCTTATAATTTAAAATAAATAAATTTATTCAGTTTAGAATAATCAGTTCAATTTTAAGTTTGTATATTTATATATCTTTTAAATATAACTATTCAAGGGAAAAACTCAACTAAAACACAATTTCTTAAAATCAGAAAGCATACGAGGTAATAAATTTAAATAATATAGCATACATACATTGAGAAAAGAGGCATTGGATATATGTATAAAAAATGGTTCTGTTAAAAAAATTTAAGTTTAATTAATCATATTACATAAACATTATCAGATGAAGTAAAAGCTTTCGTTAGATTTATATTTCAAATCAAAACTGAGCTTATGCTTTGTAAGATATAGTACTTTAAATAAAAAAATAATATGATTTTGTGTTTTGATTAATGATGTTATGATTAATAATGTTATGAAAACACTGTTATGATTAATAATGTTATCATAACAGTGTTTTGTATTTTGTAACTAACCGCTTTTCAAGTAAAATCATTACGCCTTATTTCACAAAGTTGTTTGTTAAAGAAAATATCTTGATTTTAATCACTTAGTGATTCATAGTCAAATATTTTGACAAAGACTTGCATTAAAACTTCTTGTTATAAGATAGCGTTCATTAAAGTCTAATGGAAAACATCATGTTACATTTCATTAAACTAATTTGAAGTTACAGAAAAGTTAATGTAAAATTGTTCAGAATACGGAAACATCTCTATTTATTAAGTGTCAAAAGTTTCCTACCCTAAAGCTCTATTTGAGATCTAATACTTTGTCCAACTCTTTACTCTTTCGCTAAATTACACAAAATGTATTAACTACATAAAAGGCATTTATTGAGAATTCAGGTATAATATAATTCAATCCCCGATATGTGAATAAATTTGCATAATACATTACGAAATGGAGCAAAATGTCGTAAATATTTTCTAAAAAGAATTATCTTTAATTATATTGTCATTGAGTATTCGACATATTTACATAGAATTATTTACTCTGGAAATTTATTGTTTAAGATAATTATTTATAAAGAGAATATAAAAATAAAAAGTGATAATAATGTTGAAATTATTAATAATTTTACTTATAAACAGATTAAAATAAATCTCATGAATTTTTTTTCTGTAATTCAAATCCCTTTGATTATAGCATTTTCTAAATTTTTGCGCGTGTTGAATTGAAGGAATGTCCATGAATACTTTCAAAAATCTATTCATACCTATTCTATTTAAAAAATTGTGCTTTATTCCAATTAATATTTCTTCTTCAGAAATAAGTTCTCATATATTGTCACAGTCTTTGCTATAAAAAAATGTTTTTAGAGATTATAACCTAAATGATATATTCGATGGTTGTTGTGATGCTAAATTATATCAAAACATCATAAAACATTAATAGTTTTACCAAATTATGCTGAAAACAAATAAGAAAAAATCGAACTTTTTTATACTGAATTCAATTAAGTTACATAACTTCACAATAAAACAATATGTTTGACTAGAACTTATTATAAATGTGTTAAATATTGCATTTTTGGGAATTGAAAATAATTATTACGTCTCCATTTTCATAATCAAAATCAGTTAAATAGGCACCGAATTACTGTGAATATTGTATATTGTAACCCATGATCATGAATAATATGAAGTATATTAGAAAAGTGTGGATAAATTTCCGAGTTTCATTTTAAAGTAATTTAAACTCTAAATAATTAAAGTGAATTT
This sequence comes from Latrodectus hesperus, assembly GCA_037975125.1. Classification (NCBI taxonomy): domain Eukaryota; kingdom Metazoa; phylum Arthropoda; class Arachnida; order Araneae; family Theridiidae; genus Latrodectus; species Latrodectus hesperus. Next base: position 114,172,444 of record CM075851.1, read on the forward strand.
AATTAAGATTAAAAATTTAACTAAATCAGAAAGGTTTACAAAAAGTATGATTTGGTTTACAAGTCGTATTAATTGTTTCTCCGTTAATTTTGCTTCAAGGAATTCATGTATGTAAAAAATGTGAATACATAATGTAAAACAATTTTATTAATAATGTTCTCTTTTTATCAGAAAATTTATTTCAAGATGTGACCTTAACTTTTTTAATTAATCACCAGGGTAACCATGCTTCAAATAATAAGTTTCCCTAAAAGCTGAGCATTCACCTGGAAAAATCTAGTAAGATGAAAAATTTAAAGACTGTTATTAAATTATTGACATGCATAAAGATTTTAATAAAACTGTTCATGATACATGATAAATTAATAAAACGATGTTTAATTATGCTATGAAAATTATATTGTAACCAAAGAAAAAAATATTCGTAATTTTATTGCGTAAATTTTGATTTATAGGTATGCTTCAAAGTTTTGCAAGATATTAATGTTTTGATGTAGGTTAAGAAAATGGTATCTTTTATGCATAAAATATATTCTTTTTGTTACGACCCAGAACTTCTCCCAAGATAAATTTTATTAATGTTTCATAATAAATTTTGCTTTATGGTTAATTTTAATGAGGTTGCGTGTAAAAAGATAAATCTTGAAAATATTCAAATATAACAAGTAGCTCTATTGATTGTGAAGATTTAAAAGAAATCAGATAAATTGAGATTTGTGAGAAATGTATGTTAAGAAAACAGATAAAATTAGAAATTTACCATTAAAATATATGATTTAAAGACTGTAACTTGTTTAAAAAATTAAAGATCATGAATTTAAATTTAAGAACATATAGTAGAGATTAATTGAATTAATGTGTTTATCATTTTCTTCTTGAACAAAATCAAATGCTTTCAAAATGTGCGAAATCCAAGGAAGTTTAAATTTTTAAGAATATTTTAATTTTTAATTACATACGTAAAATACGATGCATGTTTTTTAAGTATTTCCCATAAGTAAACATGTCATTAAATATTTAACATAAAAAGTAATTAAAAATGTTCTGGAGAAAATAAATTGCTAAATAATAAAAAATATATTTCAAAGTTTTGTAAAGGTAGATACTCCTGATTTCTTTAGACTTCAATTACTTTAAAAAAATTTCTTATTTCATTTAATTTTTACATTATAAAATAATTTTACCTTCAACAAAATGTCCCTTTTAAACCACTAACAAAGGCATATTTAAATGTATATAAAGAAACTGGGAAAAATGAAATCCTATACTTTGAATAAATACATTGATTTGAAATAAAACTCTTTTTCATAATTTTTGATATTATATTGATTTATGTTTGAACGATACAAAATTTTATGAAATTTTTATGATACATAATATTACATGTTGTTGTTGTTGTTACTAATGACACTTGGACAAGCCAAGCTCGCTATGCCTTGGCTATACGAATTTAAGTCAATTGGGAGCGTCTTTCGTTTTAATCAGAGCACCATGAAGGTGAAAGTACAACTTTTTGCTCTTCAAATCCTCCGATAGATGGCAGCACCAGAGGATCTACTCCCTCAATTTTGGCATTGATCTGAAGGGGAGTAAATTTCTCCAGACCACTGCACCCATGGTAACTGCTCAACGACCGACCACAGGACTTTCGATTTCACAGATTTAACGAGCACGTATATCGCATGTACTCGGTGGGTCTTTTGCGGCATTGGGAATCGAACCCCACCCTTCCGGATGGAAGGCCGACACCTTAACCACTAGGCTACCACGGCCCATAATATTACATACTTCATGCTAATGAATACTATTTTAACTATGATATGTTACATAAAAATAAAATTGTCAAGCTTTTATGTATGCAGAACATTTGAAAATCCAATTTATTAAATTAATTAAGAGAATTTTCAAATTAAAAAAAAAATTTAATGAAAAAAGAGGAGACATATTTTTAGCCTTTATCTTATACAGAATAAATCTTAAAATGAAAATATTTTTTTAAAAACTTGACATATACATACATACATACATACATACATACATACATACATTCATACATACATACATACATATATATATATATATATATCATTTACAGATTCACAAGTAATGATATATATATATATATATCATTACTTGTGAATCTGTAAATCAGAAATAGTTACTCTGAAGACATCCTCAGATTTTTGCTTTGTATATTAACTATATATTTAATAGATAAAGAAGAATATAATATGTCTATTGCTTCTAGATTGTTCAATCTTAATTATAGATCTATTACCTTGAATTTTAAATTAACGTAACTTGTCAAAAATAAATGCCGCTTCAATAATTCAATAATAATAAATCGTTAAAAATAAACTAATTAATTTTCTTTTAACTATATCTGCATATTGCATTTCGTCGAAAATTAAAGAGATAAATAAGGAACTAGCACATTTTCAAAAACATTTTATAGTTTAATTCAATAATACGTAGCAAAGTAAAAAACTTCTTCAAGAACTTCCTGGAATTTCACAAGATAATCATCATACTTATTCAAATATATCATTTATTATATATATTTATAAATAAAACCTTTATATTTTAAATCTATGTTAATTAATTTAAGTATTTTTGAACCCTATAAAAAGTACATTAAATTTTTTAAATATTGCAATCAAATATAAGAAATTAATAATGAAGTAAATAAAATAATGCAAAAAATATAAGTTATTTAATGTATTTTAATTATTTCTGGATAAGTTATATATTTTTTAAATACTTCTATGCAATATGAAATTATTTCAAAAATAAAATATATATATATATATATATATATATATATATATATAATATATATATATATATATATATATATATATATATATATATATATATATATATATATATATATATATATATATATATATATATATATATATATATATATATATATATATATATATATATATATATATATATATATATATATATATATATATATATATATATATATATATATATATATATATATATATATATATATATATATATATATATATATATATATATATATATATATATATATATATATATATATATATATATATATATATATATATATGTACATATATATATATTCAAAAAATAAAGTAAATTAAAATAAAATAATAAAATGACATATTTAGTCAACTTAAAATTTGATAACATTAAATATTGAGCATATTTTAAAAACACTTTTTCCTCTTTTCTCCAAAATCTTTTACCTCTTAGAAAAATGAGAGACACAGTATATGATATAAGTAAATTTCTTCATGTATTTTTTTTAAATAATGGCAATTTCTCAAGATTTAATTTGAACTCATTTTCTTTTTGCTTAATAAAGTCATAACTATTCTGCATTTTATATATTCAAGCTCTATTGTGTGACATAATAGAAACATCTAAAACGACCAAAATATGAACTTTGATGCTTTTGTCTTTCCATTGCAGTAAAACATTTTGAGAAAGCTAAATGATATAAAAAAGGTTATAAAAAGTAAGCAAAAAATAAGAAATATTTAAAATAAGATAATGGAAATTTGCTTTGTGTTTGATTTTTTTCTGAACTGGAGAAACTTTCTAAAAAAGAGTCATAAATTTAAAAATAATTAAGATTAACAGAAAAAATTATAATTATTTTTAATACAGAGATCTTAAAATTCAATAAATAATTATTAAACAAAATTGTTATGTGATTGTCGAAGTAATTTCAGCTTCTTCAACAATCTTTTCCTTAAAATGAGAAAAATGGGATAATATTTCTTTATATAAAGAGATTAAATTGCATATATCACAAATTCTGCTTGAATCAAAACTATCAAAAATTTCTGACACATATGTTATACTCAAAAAGGGAAAACATATGAATTGTTTTATTAAAATCGTAGAAAAGGTTTTATTAATACAAATATTTCTCCCAAAATGCATTTTTCATAGAACTTTTTCAATAAAATTACAACATTCATAAAAATTGTTATATATTTTTGTTCAATTAAAATATACTTATTAAACAATTTAATAAGTTTCCTTATACTCAAATGCATGTCAGAGATTTTAATTTATTAAATAAACTATGAGTTATATTAGTGAGTAATGAGCAATAAGTGCGCATGAATTTACATAATAAGATTATTTATATAGTTAATGGAAAAGAAAATTGAGCCTCAACTAAGCTGTCAACCACATCTGACTGGGCTCAAATTTTCGGACGGTGGGGATTTATAGAGATGTTTTGCTTTTAGTGGTTGGCAGGGCATTAAACGACTCAACAATCCGAAATAAGCTGTCAAAAAACTCTTTCATAAATGTTTTGATTCTTACATTTTGAAATATAATTAATGAATTGAAACACCACATAAATATTTTATGTATGCTTATGTGAGTATAGGATTCATATTCTATAAACATTGTAAATACTTTAATATTCAAAATGTTATCGTAAGATTTCATGTATACTAATAAAGGTAAAAAAAGGTTTTCTATGCATTGTAGACACCATTATTAAAATATTGTTTTAGTTATAAGGTTATCCTTATTAAAGCGAATAAGAAAATCATTAAAAAAGCTTACAGATAGTAAGAAACACCATAAAATTTAAAAAGTTAGAAGTTATATCTATAAAAAATAAGGTAATAACGGTCCCGATATAAATTAAAAATTTTTTCAATAAAACATTAAAATTTATTCAATCATTTATATTCTCTGCAAGGAACAACAGTTTATCCTAAATCCTAACATTAAAATATAAGTGACTTTTCTCTTCAGATTTTAAGCTAGCAAATGTAGGAGTAATTTTATTTGAAACATATTTTTAACAGGGAAATTTGATTACAAAATAAAAATGTATAATATACATATAATATAATATAATATAATATAATATAATATAATATAATATATATATATCATATATATATATATATATATATATATATATATATATATATATATATATATATATATATATATATATATATATATATATATATATATATATATATATATATATATATATATATATATATATATATATATATATATATATATATATATATATATATATATATATATATATATATATATATAACATGCTAATACTTGCATAAGATTTATGGGAACATAATAATCTGCATACTATATATTTAAATTTCAAAAAACAATTTCCTTTTTTCTTTGTTTAAAACAAAACAGCTCTTATATTTTTTGTTATTACATCGAAATAAAATAGCCTTATAAAACTTTGGGATTTTGAGTGTATACTTTTCTTAGAATAACATATGATATGGAGATTTTGTCAACATTTTATAATTCAAATTTTATTCTGAGTATATCTAAAAATACTTTTCTTAAGGAAACAGTTTGTTGATATTTTAAGAATATGTGTTTCCAGTTTTAGCAACAGTGTACCAAAAATACAAGGAACTTTCCATGTATTTGTGAGCCTGAATTTTTGAGATTTAGGAATTTGATAGTAACAAATGTAAATATTGAACTCAAAATTCTATTTCTTTGTCTGAAACATTTATGTGAATCGTAAAGTAAGAATAATTATTAAATCTGTTAGTTATAAATGAAGAATGTTACAGAATGAAGTAAATATGAGCATTTATAAATCTTTTTAAATATATTTTAATAAATTATGGTCTCTTTTGCAAAACAGATAAAATTGTTAACGATAATAATAAAATAAAAATATAAATATATTTAAACAATTAAAATATAAACATAACAGTTAAAAACCGAACTAAAACAGAAAATATTTTTCCATTTATATAAATCTCTAAAAGTTTGAATTTTGTTAAAAATGTACCTATTAATACAAACATGGAATTCCTTATTAAATTGTTACAAATTTTCAGATTTCCTAATGGAATAATTTTATTTGGAATATTAAAATAACTATTAAAATTAATTGATTTTTATAAAAAAATGCTATCAATTTCAAAATAAATTTATAAATGGTTTTCTTCAAATGTTACTTCTACAAAATTTTAACATTGGCTTATCATTACCACATAAAATATTAAAAGTTATACTAGTTACTTTAATTTATTGGTTTTATGCGAGAATCAAATGTTGTCTATTTTGAAATATCAATTGCAAGTTTAAATGTTTTTTTTCTATTTGATTTATAAAATAATAAAAAATATGCTTTAATATATAAAATATTTTAAACGAACAACAAAAATTTCTAAATTAGAAAATTCTAATTCATTTAATTTTGTTTCATTATTATTAAAATTAAATTAAATTAAAAACTTAATATCATTTTCAAATTTCTGTTATTTAAGATTTCTATTGATAATCATTACGGTATAATCACTATAGTTATTACAGTCATTTGAAGTTGATAATGGGTAAAAGGAAATGTATCTTTAAACACATATTGCTGCACATAAGAAAAGTGCAGCTGACTGTAAAAAAATCATTTAATAATAATATTAAATGAGTTTAATTTTTTTATTTAATTTATAAAGTAATTCTTAGATTTCGTAAAAGCATATAAATTACTTTAAAATGCGAATAATGCTATGCAAACTTTGTAAAAAATAATAATCAAATATTCCATTAATATTTTCAATATAATTTCTTACCTCAAAAGAAGAAAAAAAAGGTAAATAGTTTTAAAATGAGAAATTTGCATCAAAAATTTTATTCTGTTTGGTAATATTATATTTAGATATCAAATACACCTACCCCCAAATAATATTTTGTATTTAATTTGCAAATGAGTGAATATAGAAATATCAAATTTGGATAACATGTGCGCAAAACAAATATATATTGGTTGCTAAATCAAATTTTGCATAGGAAAAAGTTTAAATGATTTACAAAAGATCTATCTCACTTGAAAAATTAATCATTAGAAAAGGAATAATCACATTTTATGGTGTAAGAAGTCCTAGAAACATAACGAAAAAAATAATAAGGAAAATGCCAATTTCCAGCTTGAATGCTTGCGGCATCTAATTTCCTTTCTGTCATTCAAGTTGTCAGTACCGAAATAGGAAGTGAAGGCCAGAAATGGAGTAAGCTGTTTTCCAGCTCTGCTACAAGATCAAAGGTCTCATTACAATTCCTTCTTGAAACACATGCTTGTCATGGTATCTGATGCTTTGTTCCCTCGAAATCAGCAAACGTTCTGAATCGCTCACCCGGGTGAATCTGGAATTGACTGTTAAAAGTGAAGTAACCCATCTCTGTCTGGTCCAGAAAACATGTTCTCTTCCCCAAGATAAGCAGATCCTTCTCTGTCGTCCAGTGAGTGGCACGACTGGTCACCTTTCAATAAAGACCTACATGATGAAGACTCCATCTCACTGTATTGATGGGTATTTCTTCTACCTGATGCTGTAGAGGGATCTGTAACAAGTTGCGGCAAAGGTATACTTCTCCTTCGGGCTGAAAGAGTTATAAAACGCTTCTCTACATAAGTTGTCACTTGTGGTTGGACGGAAAACATTGGACGGGAATGGTTGGACGGGTGTCTTCTGTACACAGAAGTTTCAGTTTGGTATTGATTCCAGAAAAAGAGGACCCCACTGCGAGATGCATTAAGGCGCCTGGTGACACAAGCCTCTGACATCCCCATTTCCATGCATCTAACAGACAATTACCGTAACAAATCGGGAAAACGGTTATTCTGAGATATTGCGGAAACCCGTTGACAATTGTCCACGGATCTGTTCATAAAAGAGGAAAATAAAGAAAGGTTACATAAATAACTACCAAAGCCTGATGTTTGCATATTTTCTCTCACTCATACACTTGTTCTTTTCCCTCAAAAAAGTGGTTTTGCATAACTCTACATAAGTTCATTTTTATCATTTATATAAGCTATTCATTTCCTTGTGGAGGCTAGTGTATGTGTGGAAATAATAAGTTGTGCATTCATTTTGAATATAAAATAAATGTTTATAATGAATGAAAATTTTATTCTAATGTTTTTGATTTATGTTGCATATTAAATATGAAATGAAGAGAAATAATTACTAAAAATTTATTATAAATATTGTTTCCTTATGCATGAGTCAATAGATAATGTCATAAAAATTACTCACAGGGAATATAAATAAAAAATTTAAATGTTTTGAACTAGTTCACGAGCTTTGTCAATTTGATTCATAACCATTATCTTTAAAATGCTCACCCACATAACTTAAATATAGATAATTTTAGGAAAGCGATTTTACGTACAAAAAAGTTAATATAATTTAATAAATTTTTATACTCATAAATATTTAGTAATTTTTTGATTTCATTCACATTAAAATGTATTTGATGAAAAGTGTGTTTTCATTTGAATATCACGCAGATTATTCCCAGACTTTTTCAGTAAATAATAGTAAATATTTCACAGATGCAGATAAAATTCTGTTAGATTGTTGTTATAGAGAGTATAGATTTATAAGTATTAAAAAAATACTTTCCGTTGAATATTCACCTACATATGAAATAATATATATAAATATAAAAGTTACAAAAGATTTTATTTTTTATAACAATAAACATTTAATTTTTATTATTAACTAGACAATATTATATCAAAATCATTACACTTTAAATTATTATTTTTGCAATATTATAAAGATCAATGACAAAAGAAAAATTATAATTAACTATTAAATCATACAGAGCATTCTTGTTACAAGATAAACTTATGTAAAACTTTTAGTGTTGCACATGTTCATTAGTAACGCAGTAGCTCTACGATAGCAGCAAAAAAGAAGTATATGTACTAATTTAACATCATAAGTCTTAAAAATTGAGTTTTGAAAAATCAATTTGCATATTGTTAAAAACTATGTTAGTATTTTCAAATCTGTATTGAGATTTTAATTTCACAAATCAATTTTATCAATATAAAAATTGTAAGAAAGCGAGAACAAGAGATGATAATAATATATTTAAAAAGTAGTGGAGTTATTAGTGTAATGTAAAAATATACATGATTATATCTTTTCCGATACAAGAACTGCATTACTTGTCAGTATTTTTACATGACAAAAATCAAACTAATAGAAGTAATGACCACTAAAATTTTTGAAATTTTATTTGTTTTTAGATTTTAGTAATTTCTAATGAACTAAAAATTAATGTCAATAGATTTATATAATTTTTATCGAAAACATATCAAGTATATATCGAAGATAATTTATCATTTGTAATTATTAATAAAATAATTAAAATTAAATTAACTATTATAATTATTTTCTAATATATTTTATCAATAAATACTAATATCATTGTTCTCTATAAATGAAAATTTTCTTGTTCGTATAATTTTTGTGATTTCGTAGGATTTTTTTTTGATATTTAATTTTTGCCTGAAAAATTGTGACAGTAAATAATTGTTATATTACTGGGCATTCTGTTGTTTATTTGATATTTCAATTCGTTCTTTAGCCAAAAATTCTTCATCAATTCACTTACAAATGTTAATTGACTTTTTTATTCCCGAAAGAGAGGTAATTAATGGGAGTCGAATTAATGAACTATTTACTACAAGTAAATCTTAATTAAATGAATTTTACTTGTTATCCTCGCTATTCAATACAAATTAATTTCTTTATCTACCTTTTCTGATTTCATTTTAAACAAGATATTTCTTTATTAAGGAAAAGTTTTTAGGTGTTTTTTCCTTAATCGTCGAGGATATAACAACGATGGTAGTAGTTTTCATTCAGCAATTAAGTGCAATCATGAAGACGTTTAATTGAGACAAATTATTAATTAAAGTATCGAAAATTCTTTAAGGGTATATATATTTCCTCTTATATATTAAAAGCAAAATATTATAATTAATGAATTTAATTATGATATTTCTTTTCATATTTTTTGTTCAAGATAATGAATGCTTCAATGTCTTTAATTGCGTTTGCTAAAAAGTCCTTTCATTGATTAGTCCTTATAAAGAAAGGACATTTTTTCCTCAGAATGTAAACTTTTATTATAAAAAGAATTGGTACCATTAGAGTCACTTCCAGAGTTAAACCGTCAAATCTGAGAAGAATCAAAGACGATGGTTAGAAAGGGTTGTTGGTGAAAAGTAAGAAAGAGCTGAAAAAAGGGTATGATGCAGCAAAAAGAGAGGAGTTGAATGAGCTATCTGTTAACGAAAATGTAAAAGCTTTCAGGTTTAGAATGTTGTAATTACTAACAGATTTTTTAATATTTTTATCATTATATTATTTTTATAATTAATTCAATATTAATTTTATCTACTACTTACAATTAATTTTATCTCCATATCTTAATATCTGTTAAGACTGCATTTCAACAAAAACAGAATTCCTTTTAAGTCGTCCAAACATTTGCGTCATTTAAATGGTCCAAGATACAAACGAATATATCAAGCAGATGCTGAGCCTGTCTTAAAATTAATAAAGATTTAATTCTTAATACTATCTTTCACAGAATTTTTTTAAAAACAGAAATTTTACATAAATTGTACATTACAATTAATTTAATATCAATGTATAACGGTTGCCTAATTAATGATAATTACTATCACCGATTTAACTATCAACGTTGAAAAATACGTTCTAAAATATTTCATGATTTAAAGAATTCCTTAATTTTTGTTTTTGAGCATAATCGAATATTTTGAATTTTTCTTCCATTTCATTTCATCTTGTTTTTAATGCCTGTAATTAAGATCCTTCAAAATGTTCAACTTTTATAAATTTAAAATAGCGCATTCTTTACAGTGATGGAAAAAACCTTCAAATGAAAAAATTACTTTTTTCAAATGTAAAAGTTCTACTTTATATCCAATGATGATTTTTGCTTATGCAGTTTGATTGTAAGTTAAAAATAATATATTGAATGCGATGTGTCAATGACTATCATTAGTCTCATACAATTAATATTTTGAATGCGAGATATCCATTAAACATTACTTTTATAAATTTTCCATGTCAGTTTTTATATTATATATTGAAATGAACTGTGCATTTTTGTCACAGAATAACAAAATTGTTTCAACAGATATAAAATCCCTGCCACTCAATTCAATTTTTACAAGATCCGAAAACAGGGACAGCATGGAAGCACATGATATTATGTTGTGTATAGTTTATTCACAATGTTTTAATCTAGGTTTGCCATTCTGATAAATGGCATTTAGTACCGTCTGGAAAAAATGTAGTATTATCAAAGGAACGATCATTCTGCCAACATCCACGTACCAATGAATGATTATACTATCAAAAATACGAAATAGTGGTTCAACAATTGAAAATGACGGTGTCCGAAACTATTATGTTATGATTCTCTAGGCAGTATGGCCTATATTTCTACGTATTTCATTAGGTAACCTTCAGACTTTTACGCGGTGACTTAGAATGCTTAATCAAAGGTTCCCACCTGAAAATATGAAATCAAGCCGCTCTGAAGTTTATTCAGTAATATCTTAAAATTTTTGCAAACATGACACTCTTCAGTATGAGAAGTCCCTGGTTCAATCCATGATGTCGTCACTGTTGAAAAAAATTATATTTCTCGTCTGCATGGAAAACAATTAAAGTTGACTCACCAATTATTAGTGGTAGAACATAACTTTTCAAAATGAAATTTTTGGATTCAACCCCAAAGTTATTGTTTAACAACGAGATAAGGATATTCTTCTATCTTCTGCATACGCATTTGTTGGGATGAGTGTTTGGAAGATTCTCACAGTTTTCCTCCCCTGCGACACTTGAATAAACATCAATATATATGAAAAAAATATTACATGATAGAAATTTAGAATGCCTAACAACAGCCATAAGCCACTACAGCGTCCGCAGTGTGGTGTTAAATTCTGTTAGGAAAAAATTTGAGAGTTTTACAGTTTCAACTTTTGCGACACACTAATAAGACTTAATATATGTAAAGATATTCACAACAGCTTAAGGAAGCTGACTATAAAATGTTTTTCTACAGCTTTAAGTCAATATTCTGCATATTTAATGGTGTTAAATGTAGATACCCATTACCTTGATGCTTAGACAAACTTTCTAAACCACTCTATGAATATAAGCTTTGTAAATGCATTGGGCGAATAATGCCATGTTTAATATGAGAACATAAAAGTGTGTTATGAAGGTTTTTCAAAATGTCTACAAAAGTGGTCTGTGGTGCTATCAGTACAAGCCTTCTGATGAGCCAATTCCCGAATAGTGAAGTTACTTTGGCAACATTGTTACCACTAGAATGTGACTCATTCAAAAATTTTATTCATTTTCACTGAAGTATACTCACAATTTGACCACTAGGTTTATTATAACCAACTAACTTGCTACTCTCACATATTTGGTGTATATAAACACAGTTATAGAGTATACTCATTATACTCATCTGATTGGTCAAATGATTGGTTCTACCTTCGTAGACTTGTCATTTTCTTTATCTACAGAGTTCCCCTTATATCTCCCTAAAACCTCTCTTTATTTTCTCAGAATACAGTTTGCATAGCAGGATCTATTGCATCTACCTTGCATCATGTCTTTGATTATGCATTCATGCATTGCATTTTTATAGTCACTCATCATATATTGTTTCGTAAAAATTTTCCAAACATATCATTATAGTGTTAACCATCAAACATTATTTCAACTGTTTACCATTAAACATTATTTCTGATTGATTGATTCAGTATATTTTGTTTTGAAATGCATTTTTTAACAATGAGTGGTAAAATATAAATAGATATTTTTTCATGTATTGCATTTTTGAAAAAAAAATTATATTTTATAAAATAATATATTATATTGCTATTTATGATTTAATTTGTGATGTTAAAATATTTTATCATTGTAGATTAGATATTATTGCTTTTGCTTTAAAATACAATTTTATATGTCAGAAACTTCACTACCTAGAGATCCAAGAAGAAAAGTTTTACTCTCTGTATGATCTTATCATAGTTAGTACTTTATATTCTTTTCATAAAGAGAACATTATTAGAATAGATCAATTCTGATTTGTGAGGATTAATTTTTGTATTTGAAAATTCGTATTTTTAAACAAAAACCATTGCTTCGTTTTATTAACTCATGAAGAAGATATCCTCATAAAATTCAATTCAATTACCTTGAAATAAATTTTTCGTGTTAAGCATCTTTATTTGAGAGAGGAACGATATTTCCTGAAAATCATATTTATGTCAACCATTCCACTGACAGATTAGACTTCAGATTACTTAGAGCGAAAGTAAATAAGGCGAGAAAATGGACTTTTCTCTTTAAGCGACTTTGGAAACTTGTGTCATCAAATTCAAGAGCTGAAGCTACTTTCTCATCCATAATATTTATTCCGTAAGTTTAAGGCTAGTTATCCTGATCAATAAAGTAATCCCTTAACTTATTTGAATACAAGCCTTGAAGGGAAAACTTAAAGGCAGCTTTTCTCTCTCGCTGACACTAGAATAAATTTCAACTAATACTTTAAATGTGCAGATTGAACATTTGACTGGATCAATTTAAAGCTAAAAATTTGATAGCTGATTGAAGAGAAAGATAATTTTGATGCGAATGAATGAGAGGAAGGAAACATTTCTTGTTCACATATTGGTAAATATTTGCAAACATATAATAGATACATAGAATTAAAAATCACGTAAATTTCTTGAACTCAAGTAAATTTCTTATTTCTTAAATTTATTTAAGATCACCAATTATAATTTTCTTCTGTTCTCTAATATCTGCAAAAAATTTCACATGGGTTATCTTAATTGGACATTTTAAAGTAATTTAGAAAGAAAACGAAGCACTAATTTTTTAATTTTAAAAGCATAAATTACTACATTTTGAATACAAACAAAAATTACATTTGTCATTAATTGAAAAACATCATTTATATCATTTACATACATTGTTTTCAATAAAGTATCAGAAAAAAATTGTTAACAATTGCTTAAATTATTAAACCACATTTATACAGAAAAGAAAATTTTAAATAGTCTGTATCTTGCTTAGATAATTTTTTCTCAATTTATTAAAACTCTAGGTCTTTATTTTATTACAATCATCGTCAAAGCAACATAGGTTTTTAGAATAATGTTTCTTTTTTGAATATCTAAGAAACTGCAAACAAAATAGAACAATTTATATATTTTAAAATGCTCAAATAAAACGACATTTTAAATACATTATGAACAAGTAACTTCAATTAATTTTTAAACCTATGATTAAAAACTACTATTAAGGAACACGTTTTAAAGGAGCACCGTATTGAAGTATTTTCATTTTTTAAAACTTAATGTAAATTACCATCAATGTAATTGTATTAAAATAAAATATTAGGTTGGTGCGTATGAAATGTCGGATTCTTAAGTGATTATATAAAACTGCATATCTTTCTTCAAAAGCTGTTTATTCAATCAAAGTATGCTCCATTCGCTTCAATACACTTCTCCCAACGAGATTTTAAAGCGTAGATGCCTGTCTTAAAAAATTTTGGTCTTTAGAATTAATAAACTCTGATATCGAGTTTTTTAGACTGTCTTCATTTTCATAGTGTTTGCCCCTTAAAAACAGCTCTAAATGCTTGAAAAAATGAAAATCGGTCGGCGAGAGATCCGGTGAATAGGGTGGATGCTGCAATGATGAGCATACGTTTAACCGATCCAGCTTATTTCGCTCTGTCAGTGCGTGCGGTACCCACTTTTCCATCTTCTTAACCTTGCCAATCTCAGAAAGGTGTCTCAATATCGTTGTATGGTCAACTTTCATCCTGATAGCAAGTTCCCTCGTGGATACGGCTGGATCCGCTCCCACTAGAGCCTTCAGGTCATCATTCTTCACAGACGTTTTGGGTCTTCCGCGCGGCTCATTTTGCAGTGAAAAATCGCCAGTCCGAAATTTTTCGAACCAACGCTGCACTTTCCGATCGTTAACCGTATTCTCCCCAAACGCTTGGTTTATGTTGCGTGCAGCTTTTGCAGCACTATTACCAAGTTTGTACTCATATAAGAAAATGACGCGAATGTCGGCAGAATTCATATCGGCAATAAACTCAAAAGAAATAAAAAGGGAAGACCTTCGAGAAAACCTATTTTGCTGAAATGAGTCTCTAGCAATGGACAATACGAGTATAAATGAAGCTATGCCAAATACAAAAGTATAACGAAAACAGGGAGGAAAACGTCCGCATGTAAAGAGAATCCGACATTTCATACGCACCAACCTAATAGATAAATAAAAAAATTCCTCCCACAATATTCTGTAAACATTGCTAAATCTGAATTGTGATTTATTATTGAGTTCAATATTGTTACATTTTATGATAGCATAAGCTTTAATCTAACATTTTTGCAATCTAAGCAGTTAATGTTTAGACGTTGATTGAAGTTCATATAACGTATTGCCATTACCGTGTCACACAGATCATTCCAGTCACACAATACTTCTGATGTAAAATATTTGCATAAATCAGCGATTAACTGCATGCAAAATTTTGACAATGTTAATTTTAATCTGAAATATTGTATAATGTCATCATATTCAGTATTTTGTTTTGTCATGAAAACCATATTTTGAAGACTTAGTCAATAGATTCAAAATATAATAAATTATGATTGTTTATTACATATGAGCTAATAACCGGTTATATATTTTTGCACAAGAGTGATATGATTTATTATTATCTTTAATTTTGAATATTTTTTAAAGTTGTTGTTGTTGTCGTGTGCCAGCTAGGCTGGCAATATGGGTTGCACTGCTCCAATTTTTCAAATGAACCATTTTTTGGTATGGAGTCCGACTTCCTCAGTACATACATGCCATAGGTACCCGTTTATAGGGTAGGCAATCAATCACACTTCATTCATACAAGGAAAGGACAAAGACAGGATATATATAGAGAGAAAGTACATCCATCCCCGAACCGGGATTGGAATCCAGGACCTCCTTATCAATAGTCAGGCACGCTGACCACTATACAAGTTGGTCGGCATTTTTTTAAAGTAAAAATTTGTTAATGGTTAACTTTCTATTATAAGATATATTTATGGAAAAATTATTCTAAATATTTTAAGCTTGGAAATCATAATATTTTTTTTCCATATTTTAATGTTTTAATTAGACCATATTTTAATGTTTATTGAGTTTGGACCAAATTTTAATGTTTCATTTATCACTTAAATACAGAATGTCAATTTTACGAAAATTTTGACAGCATTGATATTACTATTAAATCATTTTATAGCTATTGTATATGCATTTTAACAACTAAGAATATAAGCTTACCATTCATAAAAATAGTAAGATAATATGAATTTCTGAAATAAAAATTAATCTTTCTGATTATTCATCATAAATGATCGCTTACTGTTTTAGTAAAAACTACTTAAAATTTCAGAAATCATCATGGATGCTATTTAAACTTGCTATGCATATCGTACTTGTTTTGATGACAGTATTTTTTGATTGCGTTTTACATAAACACTTTTTTGGTTATGTTATATGACATTAATCGAGTATGTTCAATTTCAAACGATAAATTATGACCAGAAATAGTTATTTCAAAAAAATAATTCCCAGCTAAATAAGAAGCGTAAAGAAAAAAACGCACATTTAACATATATTCTAAATTTTGATCATTTCCTGTCTTTTGCATTTAAATTTTTCCAGCAATTTCCCATTTTATATGCTTGAAATTGGTTTTTGCTGAAAAGTATATAGTCCTCATTTTAATCTGAAATATTTTTCATCATATTTTTCTCCAAACAGTTGACATAAAAGCAATTTCTGATGAAAAATTGAGAAATATCTTCATGTTAATTTTTAAATAAATTCTATTCTTAAATTGACTTATTTGAGTAAAAAGCAGTATTAAAAAATAAATCAGCTTTAAAAAAGGTGTAAAATAAACAGAATAGGAAATGAAAAGAAACAAGTTACTGAAGTAAGCATGCGCTGTTGAATAACTAAAATATAACCTTTCTAGAAAGACCAAATATCATTCTAGAACATTGGCAGCATTTATCGATCTAGATGTTGCGTGAATTGACTGAACAAAAGTTTAAAAAAATCTTTTCTATTGACCAAACTTTCGCTGGGAATTTTATCAATACATAAAGCATTTAATTTCAGGATTTGAGCAAACGTATATAAAAGTTAAACCAAATAACTGTATAAAACTCTTATGGAAAGAATAAAATGAAAAATATTGAAAGAAATTGGAAGAAAGAAAAACTTTAAGTATAAATAGAAAAACATTTGAATAAATAAAGAAACAGTTGAAAAATGATTTATACTCATAAACGCGTATTTCAGAATCTACAAAATTTAAAAATTTAAAGTTATGTCCATATTATAACTACAGAAAATTGAATATACTTCAAAGCTTCTTACCCAAGCTATATTAAAGTGTGATTCTCTATGTGTTCCAAGAGGACAACAAAAGAGATACACCCCTTTTTGAAATGAAAATTTGCAAAAACTTCAAGAAATTAGAGATGTTGCTCATCAAATGACAGCAACGATTGGGTCGAGTGAGGATTTTACGGCACTATATAAAGTTCAGGCTATATTGAAAATATCCATCATTTAAGCAAAACGTCATACATATAAAAGTTTTTTTAGAAAAAATAGACTTCAGAAAAGAGAGTATTAAATCTCATAGGTTCGTATCCCAAATGAGTAATCAAAAGATCAGAAGAAATGAGCTCGTTCAAAAAAATCGGTATTAAAGAACTAACGTTTGATATTGAAATCTAACATGTTTTTGTAAGCACTATGCTAAGTTGAGTAATTATAATCCTACTATCGAAGTTAGGAAGAGTGACTTGAGACCAAAATTGGGTAACGAAAATGCAAATTTTGAAAAACATATCCACTTTGATTTCAGTATGACTGAGTTAAAAAAAAGGTATAAAAACTCTTTAAAAAGGTAAAAGTGCAGGCCCAGATGGAATCCTATCGAAATTTATATTAAATCTTGGAAGCTCAGGAAAATCTACTTTACTGGTATTTATAAATTTATCTTAGAGAGTCGGTTTGCCAAGTGCCTAGAGGAAGGTAATGATTATTCCTATACTCAAACCTAACAAATCTGCTGAAAATTTGGAGAGTTACCACTCTATGTCTCTCACAAATATAATGTGTAAACTTACTGAGAGGTTGATTGCCAATAAGCTATTCTTTGTTCTGAATAAAAAAAGATAAACTTTTGGAGAGATAGGCAGGTTTTCTTTGACATAGATCCGCGACTGAATATAAAGTCCGCTTATCCGAAGAAATTAGAGAAGGCTTTCAGAGAAATCAAAGTAACCTTGTTGTATTTGTAGACTTTAAAAATGTCTTTGATGAGGTTTGCAGAGATAAATTATTCAAAAAATGTATTGAAAATGGCATAACTGGAAATCTCTATAAATGGATTAAGAGTTTTCTTGATCAACACTTATGATACTATATACTTGATATTCTTTTAGAAACAAAATTGACTTAGAAGAAACAAATTGATATTGCAATTTATTGGGGACACTTGAGATTTAAGCTAATTAAACGTATGTCTGACATCACTTGGGTCTCTACTCAAGGTGTACTATGCACAGCATATAAAAGCTATGTTCATCCCACTAAGGAATATAGAAATGAGGTCTTAATTACTACCTCAGATTCTAATAGTCATAAACTTGATGTTTTCCAGAACAACATGTTGCGTCTAATCACTAGAGGAGCTAAATCAACTCCAATAGTTGCTATGGGAATGCAGACTAAATTGAAGCCCTTGTGTGATGGATGTAATAGAAATGCTATGATTCTTATTGAAAGAATCTTAAGAAGGAAGAGAAATGTTCTACGAAATTACAGACCATCGGTTGAGAGACTAAATACATATAGATCATTTCTTTCAACTATTAACGATCTCTATGACACTTATGATATCCCTACCCCAGATCACCAGGTTTTTCCGGAGGAATGGAATCCTTTTGTGGATTTCTAGATAGGTTCGAGGTACATCTAGATCTTGTTTGTGTAGCTAAAAAACATTACACACTACAGAGTGAGTTGAAAAGTGCTGCTGTGGCTACAATTCATAGTAGTTACTCCTCTGAGGATTGGTACTATATTTTCGCTGACGATTCTGCAGAGAATGCTATAAAAATCCTGGTGCTGGAGTGCATTCAAAAGATGAACTGCCCTGTGAGGAAATACTGAATATAATTTCGATGGTGAGCTTGTTGCTATAGCTCATGCAATTGACAAATTAAGAATCACCCATGATAAAAAACTTTTTTCCTTGTTGATTCACAAGCTATTACTCTTTTGCTTACAATTCTAAATTATAAAATAATAATCCACTAGTCCGTTCTTGCATAATGAAACTACACGAAATCAAGGATCAAATTGCTCTACATTGGATCCCGAGCCACTACGATGTTTTTGGAAATGAGCAGCCAGACAAACTTCCGCAAGCTGGTTCCTTTATGATCCAGTTAAATCCCCCTTTGTCTTTGCGTAACATCAAAAATGTATACCTCAGTAAATTAAAGGATGACAGAGTTTCAGTTTATGTTTATACGGCTATGGACAGGCAGTGGGAAACTCTACTTGATAGAAACAATAAAATCCCTGGCTCTTTACCACGAGCTGCAGATGTCGCTTATCTCCGTGTGACAACTGTGCATGACTCTCTGAAAAGGCATCTGCAGCGAATAGGTGTAATGGACTCTGTTCGTTGTCCTTTGTGCAATCATGTTGATATGGACGCCGCTCACCTCAAAAACTGCCCTGAAGTCTTAAAGTTTATGACTGACAACTCTTTTGAGATTACTAAAGGACTTTATTCTTATTTTTATACTTGTTTATCTTTATACTGAGCCTCTCATCCATAAATGACAGAGATGCCGAAGACAGGTGTATTATTAAAATATTATACCGGCATCGAGAACGTAATAACAGAAAAAACAATGCATGTTAAATTTACTCACAATATTTATACGCCTTAATATATTCCAAGATCAAACATAATTAGTCAGTAACTTTATTACAAATGTCTCATAGTTTATCACTTTATTTTTCATATGCAAGTTGCAAAGCATTTTATGGAAAAAGTATTGTTATATTATATGTTAAATTATGTCCTTATTAATGAACAATTTTACAATCAACAAAACGAAGTAATCCAATCTTGGTTATAGTATATAATTTCAAACTTTTTATACACATTGAAATTCTATAATTACTTGAATAAATGTTTTTTCAGATTAATTTAGGTTTTAGCGCAAACAATATTCAATAGTATACATCAGTAAAAAACATATACCAGGAATACTAATAATTTTTAATAAAAAATATACGTGTTATAATATTTAACAAAATAATATTCAGTTAAAATATCTCTCTAAAATGTATACTAGTCTAATATTTACTTAAAATCTTTTTTGGTTAAAATTTCATGACTTTATCATCGTCTTTGGCTTTTCAAATCCATAAAAGAGATAAAAATATATGAAGATAATAAATATTTTGTAGGCAGTTTGAAAGCACAGTGTAACATATGTAACAATATCATAAATTTTTAATTTTGCGATTAAAATAATAAATTAAAAATATTTCGACATTTGTATTTCTAAATATTAATATATTTTATATTAATATTTAATGTTCAATATATAATTTATGTTGGTTTTGTTTTAGTTAAAATAACGAATAACTTTGCATATTAATAAGAAAACTACATGGTCATGTTCGTGCCAATAAAAATCATATTCACTCATCAGTAAATGTTTTCTAATAATACAAATGTTCTCTTATTGATATGTGCAAAATAAATATGAAATATATAAATAAATGTTACTACATCTTGGATTTCCTTAATTATACATAAGCAAATTTATGAAGTATAACAACATTTTGATATAAGCAGAACTTAATAATAACAAACAATAACTGATTGACATTTTCAGAATCAAATTTCAGTTATTTTTTGTCGTATCACTCATTGATTGTCTCGAATATTTCACTTTACATTGATTCAATATTGACAATTACCAATACAAATTGTGAAACAAGTTGTCTTAAAACTGGAAATGACTCATATTCTTATGTCAACGTTATTCCTACCTGTATAAATCGAATTTCAAAATTATCTTTTCCTATATAGTTTTTACTGATGAACATATTTTTAACTGAAATTATCTGATAAGTATCAATTTAATGAATGAGAAAAATACAACATGGGTGAGTAAATAAAATATTTCAATCTAATAAAATATTTCGGGAATAAATTAATTATTATGTAATGAATAACGTAGGAAATGAAAATGTAAGGAATAAAGTTAAATGAGCTAATATATCAATGAAATTTATATAAAAGGCAAGTAATAATGCATAAAATTTAATTACAATAGATTTCTCGTACAAACTGGTATCAATTGCTCACAACATGAAAATATTACATCAAACGAAGATATTTACATTTCAATGTAGTATACTCACATACATGCAACAACCATCTTTATTGTTACTATTTGCTCTATCTAGTAATAATACAAACAACAAACTCAGATTTAAACGAGAGTTTGTCGAGCATGGAGACAAATACATATTTCTTAAGGAATAATTATAGTAAAAAGCAACTTCATAATTCTTAATTACTAATAAAGCTATATACTTTAATGTGCTATATTTTATGAATTTTTAAGTTAATAATTTCTCTAATGTTACAAACAATTTTTACAATCATTTTGAACAATTTAAAATGAATTGAGATAATTGATGTAAACTAACCTCAATAAATAAATTAAATTGGATCAAAACTGAAATATATATATATATATATATATATATATATATATATATATATATATATATATATATATATATATATATATATATATATATATATATATATATATATATATATATATATAATTTCTACTCCCTTGTGCAGAACTAAAAGTTATGATATAAAATAATATAACTTTAAAAGTTATAATTTAACAAAACTCCTTGGAAAAGTATTCGCATGAATATATAAATTTAAATGCTATTAATTGAAATAATGAGTATAAAATACTGTCGTAAATAAAAATAAATACGTAAATAATTGCTGGTGTGCTCCGAACTGTACTTTAAGGTTAATAGTTTTGAAATACTTGCCTATCGCAATGCACCTCGTAATTTTCAAGTGATGAGACTACACTTGAGCTGGCATCTTCCTCTCTACATCCACGCCATTCCATTGCAAAGATTTTGGATGTCACGGATTAAAGTAGATACGCCCTTACATACGTCACTAACACAGTGAGTGAGTAACACGCCTCCTACTCATAGTGAGGAAGAACGTGGTTACCTTCTCAATCGTTTCCCAAAGTTTCATTTTGCTGATCTTGCAAGAAATCCCAGGATGCTACAGAGCCCCTTTGTTCTCAATGATACAGATAGGATAGTTTATTTATTAGAGCTATGTGGGTATTTTGGAAACAATGCGTATTAAAAATTTAAATTGGATTTGTTCTGCAATTTCACATTTACTAATAGTGTAAGAAACAAAATAGTAACAAAAAATACATAATAGTTGAATAGGTTGGCAAGCTGATTTCTCATAAATATTTTAATTAATGAGTATGTTTTACTAATTAATGTGAATTTTAAAATAATAATTGGTGTCATTTTAATAGAGCGTGCATATATATCCTGGGTGATTGAAATCTATTGTTTATTTTATTTTACAAATGCAACGCCTAAGCAATTGGTTCACGGGTCCTCCAATACTTCTTGACAATACGAAATTTATTATAACGGAATATAAAAAGATGCACTTAGTTTTGTGTTTGAGAGAGGATCTCATACTTCAATAAATAATAAACATTTCCAAGATTATATCTAACGAAAGATGAATTTATTAATATGAAAAAAGTCTTTTTATTCCTGTTTATTCTCGAAGGAAACGTAGAATTACTTTTACATTTACTTTGAAGTCACATATTATCATTAAATATGTTGTCGTTATTTATTTTCATATTATATTAGCAACAACATTTAAATAAAGTCAATTAATTCATTTGTTCATAAGCGATAATGAACCACATCAGGACTGGGATTCAACTGTTCCTTTGATAATTTATACTTTCATATATGTGTGTATGATATGCTAAAAAGATTATAATAACCTTCACATTTTTTTCAATTTAGTTAACAAAAAAGTTTCTAATTTTGCATAATTATTCTCAATGACTGTAAGCCTCTTGTTAGTAAAAGAAAAACCATTTTTTCTTCAGATTTTTGCAGATTTCTTAAGAGAATGTTTGAATGTGATAAATGTAATTCTCTAAAAGCATATTGTTGAATATTTGACCGTCCATAAAAGGAAATAAATTCAAATTAAAGAAAATGCTTATAAATTACACAAGTTGACTCTAATAAAGGACTCTTAAGAGTTAGTTATCTTAAAATGAACGAATAGTTTATGCTAAAATATTAAAAATTTAATTGTGTATTCTCTGAAATATTGGATTAAGAAAAAATATAAATATCTTAAGTGTGTTTATCTAAATTAATTCTGCCTCACTGTCTATATATCTAAATTATGTATGAATGGAAGGGAAAACGATGTAATATTCATATAACATTTGTGGTATAAAATAATTCAGTTTTTAAATTTTTTAATAAGTTCATAATTTTTATAGAAAGTTGCTTTTGATTATTTAATGGAAATTGAAATTATAAAAAGAGGCATTAAATATTTAACACCGGATTTTTAAGAAAGTTCGATGGAGTATTCTTTTTACATTAAAGATTAATAATAGATTTTGATTTAGTTAGATAAAGTAGATTTAATTGTGACCACTAAAATGATTTGATTCTTTAAAATAAAGATATTAAATTAGGATTTTTAATCAAACGGCCTATATAAAATATAATAAGGGAAAAATATTTTATTTAAGAGTTATATCAAGTATAAAAAATATTTTAATAGTAGGTTGTATTGAAATATGTTTGAATGAGATTTTAAATAAAAAAAATCCACATAAATATGAAGTTTTCTTTTGAAGTTATAGTTTCTTTTGAAGTTTTAAAGATAGAAAAATGTTACTTTACTTAAAGTTTAGAAATATTTTACGTTTTCATTAAAGTTGCATCAAAAGCTTTAAGAAAGGATTAAGCTGTATTCCAAATTTTTATTTAAAGTAAAAATGCTCTTGTTTTCATCAAAATATGTTTATAATTTTCTATAAATTATACTCATGTTTTTCTCAAAGCGTACATCATTATTTAATTAATATAATTCATTATTCAATAATTAAATTTAATTTGAGGCAACAAGTTCAAGCATTTTCTAAGTATACTTATTTTAAGTTATTTCACATGAGTAGTGATAAGAAATAAAAAACCAATGGTTTTTTACTAAAATAAGCTTAAGAATATATAAAAATTATTATTCTAAAAATTGATAAATATGAAACTTATAATTTTATATTTTTTAAACTAAAATTGTTGTGGGGTTTTATGTTTTGATGCTAGAGAGAAAGAGACAACTTTTTAACTAAATGATATAATATGCAATACCATCTCATCTGAAATTGTAGACTCTTCTACAATCTTTAAATATACCATTTTTGCGACAAAATATTTTCATTATGTTGTTTCTTAAATGGCGTAGTTATTCAAAATATAACATAAGAAATTATTTTCCAAAAATACTCTTTTTAAGCTTATTCATTTTATTTTAATACGATCATACAAATTTCTTCTTAGAGATAAACGAAATGTTTCAATAGCGGAAAAAAACTATATTTTATGATTAATGACTTTATTATACATGCTGCTGGAAGATTTTCATGACAGCCATCACACATCTAGCAGAAATCTAAAACTTAATTTTCTTTTCGCTTATCTTCAAAAAGCTTAAAAGCCTTTTAAGTAAGTTGAAAGCTCTGAAAATGCTTAGAATAGCAGCAAAGAGTGTACTTTTGATTAATATATCTATTCAATGAATACAAACAAAATTCCAAATCTAAGTGAAATCTTGATGTATTATAAAGTAGATGCGTAAAAATGTTACCACAAAGAAACTTATTACTATGTTCCAAGTAATACTTCAAGTAAATAAATTTGCTTAGAAATATTACTGCAGAAATGAATAAAACTTCTTACGAAAACTTGTTACAATTATTTTAATAAGTGATCGGCTTATTAATTATAAGATCACAATATTTCATTGATTATTTTATTTTACGTATTTCTTAAGATAAAGCGAACTCATTATATGCATATATTGAATTAAAAAATAAATTTATGCAGAGGCGAATATAAAGGAACAAAACAAAAATTTATTTTGTTGATTTTATATAAGCAAAATATGGGAGATATCAACATTTATGGTTAAAAAATAACACCAGAAAATACATTTGAAATGGAAATAAAGTTTTTAACGATGTTCATTAATTGTTTTATCGAAAGAGATATTTATATGTGAAGTAATTTCATGTTGTTTCAGTAGATTAAAAAGAATTTAATGTTTCGTAATGATTGTAAATAAAACTTGATCCACATCTTTTTTTAAGTTGGCACTTTTACAATATCTGAAATACAACAATGTATATTTTTAGTTTTTTACTAAGTTACAATGTTGAAATGCTTACTTATTTACAAAATTATTATTTTCGTGATTTAAATTATGTTTTGTAAGCATACAATTTATCACTTTCATAAAACTAGAACACTTAAAATGTACAATGCTTCATGAAATTCAAAAAGTATGTCCCAAGTAACCAACGACAGACAATCATTTTTAATAAGCAGATAAACTACATCATACCTTGTGCATATAATTGGAAAAAAAGTAAATTTCATTAGAATTTCTTTCCAAACAAAATTTTTTTGAATTAAAATAGTATCTAAGGTAAATAATATGAAAATTTCATTACAATATTTTGAAATTTGATAATTATTTATTATGTTCGAAAATAAAGATTAAGAAGACACAGATAAAATATATTATTTCAAATATGGTAATATGGATAGTTACTGAATTTACTTTAAATATTAATCCTTATATACATCAATATACTTTAAAAGTGTAATTAAAATTAAAACCAAAGAAAATAAATTTTAATTTTTTAAAACTTCCATTTTAGAAATAAACATCTTAAAGGAAAAATGTGTAACATTATTAATTTAATTTATGGTATAAACAAGAAGATATTATGTCTGTTTCAAAGTATGTTTATAAAATAATTTCAAATATGTTTAATTCAATGAATCTTGTTCATAGATTTTTTTCTGACATTATGATTTCTCAATAAGCTATTGAAATAGTGTTAAAGAAATACAATGTTCAACATTGCATCCAAAAAGTATTATTGAAAATAATATATGCTATACATGATGAATTTATTTATAGAAGAAATAACATTACAAAGATAATACACGAAAACAGATAATATCTTAAGTTATGATTTTTAATTAACGATACAATTTTAAAGCGTATTCGCATGACACTCAAGAAAAGTAGGCCATAACGGTACAACTTAAAAATTCAAGAACTTAAGATTTCTGGAGAAGACATCGAAGAGGATTTATATGATCAAATTTCCATCTGAGAAAGCCTGATTTATCAAATTTAATTGTTTTTGTTTCATATTATTTAACGGTTAAAAAATAAATATAGATAATTTTATTATGTTGCTATTTGTAATATTAAATTATGCACTCATAAATATATAAATTTTTCCGGTGAAAAAAAATGTTTCAAACTTTCGATATCAGCATGATCAACGAGGATTCTTGAAACTTACTTTGAATGTCCGTAATAATTGTTTCTTTTGAATGTATTAGAAAGAGAGAAGGATAAATTAATTAACAAAATTGTTTTTCAATCATACACAAATTTCTTTAAGTCCTATAGTATCGTTAATTAAAATTATGGTAGGAATTTTTATAAATTTAACTGCCACGAATGGCAGAAAAATACAATTGTAAAAAATGATATTGAAGAAGTTTCAAGGCTAATATCTGAAAAAAAAACAGGAAATTGTTAATCAATCAAATTAAGATGTATGGGAAGTCAGTGAAGTATTTTCCCAATTATGGAATAATTGTTATGTTTTATGGTAGGTGCCACTGATTACTTTTAAAAACTATAAATTTATTTCAAAAAGTACACTGGTAAAAGGAATGATAAACATTGTGGCTTAAAATTTTATGGCCAAAGACTTTGTAACTTTGTAAGACTTAGAAATTGGAAAAAAAAAAAACAATTTGAATTGTATCATTTATATTCCATTAAATGTATATTTAATATATATATATATATATATATATATATATATATATATATATATATATATATATATATATAAAATATATATTACATAACATATCTATGAACACATACATAATATATGTTTTGACTATTTTTAAAAATCATTGAGAAGAACTAGAAAATTACTTATAGTAGTTTCAATATATGTTTGGTTTTCTAAAATGCAAATAAAAATCAATGTACTAGTTAAAAAGTATAATATAATGTATCATTTAAAAATAATATATCTTCATATTTCAAAAAAAAAAAATAAAACGTTGATTCTTTTTATTATTTTATTCACCGTTATGATTATTTGAAATTTCTACTGATATTATTTTTAATAACATTATTTATACTGGAAAGAATTTTTTTGATTTTTCAAATTACTTTTTCTTTAAGTGAAGTGCTTTTTACTTTTTCTTCAATTATAATAGGCTAAATTACAAAAACTTTCAACATTTGCATTACCTTATTTATCACTTCATGTAGACGAAAAAGGAAAAACTACCGTAATATCTCTATAAAAATGATAACGTTTAAATCTAATGACATCAAAGGAATCTGAAGTCTATAAAATAAATGAAAGATATGTCGCTTACCTTAGTGTTAAATGTATAAATAGTTACAAAAATATAATTTCTTTCATAAAGGCTGTATCTCTTTAAAATATACATTTTTAGAAGTACAAGGAAGGAAATATTTTGAAAAGTTACTTTTTAATAAAAATACAGGCTGTTAAAGAAGTATTATCTCCGAACAAAATTTATTTTAGTTGTTAATTTTAATGCAACACTTTACAATATTTATGAAATAATTTATTAATTATTTCATAAATATTGCAGCGTGTTGCATTAAAATAATTTATTAATTAATTCAGGAGATAATAAAACACACATAACATTCAGTTCAGTGATATGTATATACTTGTATGTTATATGGATTTGAATTTACTTCTAAAAGGAAACCATTTCTAAATAGAGTCAACAGTACTCTGCGATGTTCAAACATTAGAATAAGCGAATGCAATCTCTTTGCGTCACTGCACCTTGAAATGTACGGAAGTGACGGTTACAGTGATGTGCTCCAGTGTTCAAAGAGATAGATAATGAACTTTCAGGATGCTGCTAAAGATCTATTCCCTTCCTATTCTGCAGTTAATAATAGAAGTTAACTGAGGTTAATTCAAGTACATGAATTTATATCGAAAATAATGAAATTCATTGCTTATAAACATCTTAGTTTAACAGTATTTATTTAAAATATATATTATATGCATAGTGACAATTAAATTATATTTAAATTTATTTATATATTAAGTTATTTATTTTTAAGATATTTTATATCAGTCACTCACTAATGTAAAGCAATTATTTGCAAAACTTGCACAGACAAGTATGTATTTAGATGAGTTTATATAGATTAATTTCTTTCTGTGAAATCAAGTCAAAGTTGAAGATAATAGTAAATTGGTTAATATGTATCACAACAAATCTTATTTTCCAAATTTTTCTTAAATACTTTTTTTATATATTTTATTTTTCTGTACAAAAAATAAAGTAAACTTCAATAATGAATAGAATAAATAAATTATAAATGTCGCAAACAATAATTTGTAACATTACTATGTAGATTTATCCTTATAAAAGAGAAAAATATAAAGTTACAAATTAGTTACTTCATGTGTCAGCTGAACATTTTCAGTTTTTCTGTTAACATATTATTGTATTTTTTTAAGCATTTTGACATTTTCTAGCCAAATAACTTTGCCATTTAAAATTTATTCAGCTAAATAATATTAAATTTTATTAGTTACATTCCTATTCCATAAGAAATCCATTTCAATCAACTGTAAAATATTTTCAATTTTAATGGTAGAATAAAAAGGAATTAGTAACATAGTATATATATATATATATATATATATATATATATATATATATATATATATATATATATATATATATATATATATATATATATATATAGTATATATATATATATATATATATATATATATATATATATATATATATATATATATATATATATATATATATATATATATATATATATATATATATATATATATATATATATATATATATATATATATATATATATATATATATATATATATATATATATATATATATATATATATATATATATATATATATATATATATATATATATACATATATATATATATATATTCAGAGGTATCTAAAAATTTTTATTTCCAGATACCTCCTTATATATGGATCAAAAGGTCAATGAAATTAAAGCCTCTTATATATGAAACGTGAATGATGATAAAAATCAGTAGTTAGTGCAACTATTGTTGTTTGAATCATTTTTGACCCCTTTGAATCTATATCTGCGACAGGGCAAAATATAGAATCAAAGGGACTTTACAAGCACCCTTGAAATAAAGTATTCTATGCGGCATTCATATTTTGCCTATGTTGCTTTGGTGTTGGAGCAGATGGTGTATCCCGGGGTAATTGTTGTGTAAGAACAGATCACATGTGTTTGATTGGTGATATGTCGTGAGGAGAATTCTTGAACCTAGCATGCCATTTGTGATCGCAGTTTATTCTGTTTAAAAATGAACGCTGGCAAACACGATCATCAATTTCTCTGAAGGATAATCTAATATCATTATAGGAAGTTTTTCTTCTTCAGAATATTTCAGAAAATTGCTTGAAAGATTCTTGATTTCTTCGACGATACTTAGTTAAACACAGCTCTGATAAGAAAAAAAGGAGATAAAGAAAAAGAGGTTTTTATACTTCAAATAGGCAATGTTTTCATCCGTTATATAAAACTTGTATGTGGCATTATATTCTGGGTAATGTGCTTATGAACTGAATTGGTAATATTTTGCTTATCTTACAGCTAGAAATGGCTCATACTTTAAAGAATAGAGAAAGTGCTCTGTGATGTTGCATAATGTAATTCGTTTTATGATTAGAGGTCTTTCGCAATCCAAAGAAAGAAAAGAAGAGATGAACATTTATGTAATATTCTTGCAGCTCTATTTCATTATATGATTCAGATATTATTTCCGGGAGAATTTCTTAATTAAAAAATACAGTTTCCATGTTATCATAATTTGCTCAATTTAAATATTTTTAAATGAGCATGATGATGAAGTTTATTATATCCTATGATGCTCTTAGTTTGTTGATCTTTGAATTCATTGTTCATTTTTGATTTGTTTTAACCACCACATATCCTATTTGAATTTGAGACATTTCTGCTAAAGACATGATTGTAAATTCCCTTAACTTTGTGTATAATCTTTATTTTTAATCCTAATAAGTTGTAAGTAGAGGCCATAGTTCACATATTTACCACATAATTTCCTCAAAATATGTAACAATCTTTCTTAGAAAATATTGATTTTAATACCTCACTTTAGGAACAATATAACATTCATTTAGAAATTCTGAATTTTTATCTCTGTACATATAATAAACTATATATTTTAATCACATCAATTAATGAAAAATAAATATTATAATAGGTGTAAAAATTGTTCAGTTTTGTTCAAATTGTTCAGTTTTGTATTCGAATATTGTCTAAAATTTCGATATAAAATATTAGAAATTTATTCAAAACTGCAAAAATTGTCGTTATTTCATTAAAAAATAGGAATTTTAAAAAACAGGTATTATTTCTTCCCTTTATCAAAACTAAGGGACCAAAAACTAATGTTTGTTATGAGTTTGTTACCAGCCGAAAACAATAAAATTAGACTTGAGCTGTTATTACATTTTTGATGATTTTCTTTATATTTCCTACAAAAATTTATGTAGAATGTATTGAACACAGAAGAAAAAATGTGTCCTAAATTAAAACTGTTCTAAAAGTACGCAAATTTTTATTTTACTAACTTATGAAATCCTTTTAGCTTTAAGTTAAAAAAGTAATAGTCAACATCGATAATTTTCTGTCATCAATTCAACGAATTAAGGACATTTCACAAAATCTGTGAAACTAAACTAATTTTAATATATAATATTCAATTAAATTTTTAACGGATTTCCAAGGACATTTTATACATAATTATTTTTATTTTTGATTAAGTGTTTGAACAGTAGATAATTAAAGTCAGTTAACTGATGAACTTATGTGATTGTGATGCATTAAAAATGTTATAGCATCGTAGATTTTTAAACTGACAATATAAAACTTATTATTTTAGATTGGTATAACAACTGGTTTAAAAATTTTGAAAAAAATTGTTTTTAAAGTTCATATTTAATTATTTCATATATTTTTAAAAAAATATAAAATTCATTTACAATTATTATTGAAAGTGTAAAATTTATGTAGTGGATAAAAGTGATACTTTTCTTAAAAAAATAATGATTCTGGCAAATTATAATTTAGATTATTTTTCTCAAATTATGGTTTATTTTATATAAAATTCCTACTATCAAAGTCTAATATTGAGTGCAAAAATAAGTACCTCTAAAATTTTTAATTAAAAATAAGTCACTTAACGAAAGTGAAATTAACTTATCTTAAGCTATAATTTCAAATTTAATAATTTGAAGTTTTCATTCATTAAGCAATAAACACATCAATAACATAAAATAAAACAACAAAATAAACATAAAATAAAACATATCAATAAATTTATTTCCAATTTTTTTGTAAAATTAATTTTGTAAAACATGATCATATGTTTAAATTATGTCCATGATGGAACATAAAACACCTAAAACTTAGGTTAATATTTATATTCTTAAGGTCAATAAATACAGATGTTTTTTAAAATATATTTTAAAATGCTTTTTACATTTGAATTATTACATAAGAAAATAACATTTATTTACTAAACACTTATAATAAAAATTTTCTGGTTTATAGAAATACGCATTTTAAACTTATGAAGCGAAAAATCTCAAATCAGTTGATTTTTCTAATGAAATATAAAAATTTTATTACTTCCTTTAAGGTAAAAGTAAGGGAAAAATCAAAGAATTTATATTAAAACTTTAATTAAAATGATGTAAGAATCGATTTTTATTCACTTTATTTAAAAAGGCTTGTAGATATGCATTATTTTCCTTTAATCAAAATCTCTTCCCATTTAATAAAGAAGTTAAATCAATAATTATTTTTCTGTTTTTAAAATTTTATTTCTATAAATATGCATTAAAAACCCTTAAGTTAAAAATTATAAAATCTTCATTTTGTAGTTTAAAAGCAAAAAATTTGAAATATTTTAAATTTTATAGTCAATTGATAAATATTATGGCCTCAAAAACTAATTACCTAAACTTCAAAAATTTTAGCATCAACCCTTTTGAAATAAATTTTTCTTCTTTAACATCGTTAAACAACGTAGGCAAAATACTCTATGAAAGCTTAGCAAATGTCGTTTATGCAGCTAATAGACTTAATAATATTCAGCGAGAATTAAATATAGTGAGTAAATGTCTTTTCTCCTGAAATGACTTTGGTAGAGTCTGTCATCCAATTCAAAATAGCTTAAGTAATTTTTAAATCTATAAATTTTTCTGCGTAAAATTTGAGCTTACTCTCTTAATTAAGAATATAACTTTTTAAACTTATTTAAATATATTCTTTAAAAGAAAAGTATATCTCAACATTTTCATCTAATATTGTATATCTAATGGAAGGAAAATAATTTTGGTGCTAATAATTGTTACTAAATAAAAGCAGCAAATTTTCGTTAAACAGAAACAAATTTGTAAAAAAACTTTAAAGATTATGTAGAGTATAATCAATTATTATTTTGATTGTGTTACTTCACTTTCTGTTGGCATTGTA
The DNA here is from genome assembly GCA_037975125.1 of Latrodectus hesperus. Lineage (NCBI taxonomy): Eukaryota > Metazoa > Arthropoda > Arachnida > Araneae > Theridiidae > Latrodectus > Latrodectus hesperus. The sequence continues at coordinate 114,205,513 of CM075851.1, forward strand.
TACTCTTTTAAATTGTAAATTAATTTGGATTTATTGGAATATATAGGCAAGTACAATAATTTGGCGCTGAAAATCGCATTAAGTTTAGTTATAATACTGCTAAAGGAAAAGTAACTGTTTGAAGGAATTTACCTAAAAAGATAAATCATCATTATGCTTTTAATTATTTATAATCATTTATAAACATATAAATGTATTATCAGTCTTTCCATTATTTTATATCACTTATAAGTATATTCTCATGGTGCACTTAAATTTTATTAGAATATTATAAAACCCCATAGGTAATGCTTAAAATATTAAACTTCATTCTGATAGAAATTTCAAAATGCAAAATATATCTATAGTATCCAATTCATGATTTTTATGCCAGTGCAAATTTTGTGAAATATTTTTTGAATAAATCAGCCTAAGAAGATGTTCATCAAAATTTTTCTTCTACTTTTATCCAGTTGTTAACGCATACACATCTGTTTCACTGCTATAATGAAGTCTCGTAATGAAATACTCACATTCTTATGATTCATTAATGATTAGCATGCCCTGAGACTAATCTAGCTGTCTTTTTTCTAACAAAATGATATAATTGAGAAGAAGTATACACAACATGAAATATATTATACAAATTTGTTTAAATTAATGCTTAAAAATTGAGGCTAGTTTACTATTTAAACAATATTTAAAGTATGGGTAGCTAAATAAAAGTTAAACCTTTTTCTCAAGTATTTCAATCACAAATTGTTATTTATTTGCATAATTTTTAAGTTATAATAAGATTTGCTTCCTTATTATGTGAATGTTATACAAAACTTACAAAATTAGACACTGTTGTTAATTTTGAATCAAAACTTAAGGTTATATCATAAAATATTTTCTAATTTATTAAAAATGAGGTATTTAGATGTTAACAATTACTAGGATTTCGTTACGTGGTTTTAAGCCCAAAATAATATCATTTATGCTATATATTTTGATGACACATGATTAATTACATATATTTTAAGTCTTTAACAGCAGGTAACAGCCAGCAAACAAATTTTCATAATTCTTGAAAATATTTTTGAAAATTTAATAGCAAACAAGTGATTATTAACATAAATTAACCTTAATATTTTGTATTATCTAATGTTTTAAAATAGCAAGTTTGTTAAAACAAGATCTCTAACATCTTCCATTACTAGCTTTAAAAATATTCGATTATCGATATGCTCTGGCTTCAATAATTTATTAAATTGCCGCAAAACAAGAAAAATGAAGATTTCTGGAGTGGAAAGATTGGATTTCAGACTGCTGTAAGCGGGATTAATGTCTAGACTGAAATGCCTTATAGATTGTTATCTTTAACTCTCTTCACTAATCCAGTGTTTCAATATAATGAGAAAAAGAATAAAAACAAGTATTTCTATTGCAGCATTTTAAAAATTACATTTTTCATTTAAAGATAGGAAGATGTCCTAAAGCTTGGCAAATATTTGTGGAAATTTGATTTAAAATAAAATAAATTAATTGGAATATAATTACATAAAAAAGTTAAAGCTATTGTAAGAAGATTCCTTTAATTCAAATAAATTATGAGATGTGGGAAGTGCTTTGGTTGGAATTCATATTTGAAAAATTATAATAATTTACTAGACAATGATATTGTAACTTATTGTTTATAACATGATCATTTATTCATACAAATTACTGAAAATGCGAGAAATAAATGAGTTCTACTAATTAATAAACTCTCTCGTTACTTATTTGATATCATTACATTATGTTCGATTGTAATTTAAAATCTTTTAATAAGAAAATGAACTAATTTAAGTCAAATTATAATACATTAATATAAAATTATTTTTGAACATTTTGCTTTATTTCGAATTGCTAAATAAAATTTTATTTTTATCAATTGTCATAAATTGTAAGAATTTTATGGAAGGATAGAAATATCCAACAGTTTTATATTTATCACTGAACTTTCTTCTCCTTCTTAGAGTTGGGTTTGTATGTCATTGGGCACTTCTGCTTTTATCAGCATTTTGTACTATAACTCCAAGCCCAATGTTTCTTAGTTCCAATTGCTCGGGTCCCCACTTCATTAATAAAGTCCGATAACCCTTTAATGTAACTGAACTTTACTTACCATACATTTTTCATGATAATAACTTTTAAGACAAAATATTTTTTACACATTTATTAGGCAAGGCACACATACAAAACAAAATATTAGAAAATTTTTCCAAAAGTTTTCTTTTCATTATGCTTCATTTTGATCACACATATTTCTTTTTTCGACACATTACAGACCTTTTTTAACAATAGCAAGGAGTAAAATATATTCTGCAATTAATCACATAATTAAATGTATTAAGGGAATATTTTCGTGCAATGTTCCCAACAAAGATTTCAGTAAAATATGTCTATATTTATCTGTTATTATTTATAAACAAAGAATATCTAAAATTGCTTGAGAATAATCCTCAAATTTCTTTCTATGTTGTGCTCTCTTTGTATTTTTGAATTTATATTTAGTATTTTCTTAAGAAATGACTCAAGGTTTTTGTTCCATATACTTCTATTTTTCTCCATTATTGAAATGGCAATTAATAATAATGGATATTCAACTAGATATTGACTTGTATTTTTAATGTACAATTAATGAGATTAAATTTTTATACTTAAATAAGTATAAAAATTTAATCTCATTAATTGACATTTAATGAGATTAAATTTTTATACTTAAAATACACAGGATGTATTATAAACTCTGAATCTTATAAAGAATTAATAATCTCTTATCGAGAATAAATTTAGAGATAAATAATTAAAATAATAATATTTACAGCAACAAGTTTTCCGCTTAATCACACTTTATTATTTCGGCATAATGACACATTTAAAGAATTAATTTTGCTATAAGAAAAAAATCGTTTTAATCATTAATATTATGTATTAAATACATATTTCTGTAATGGATTAATCAAAAAGATTTTATATGACTTATGTATAACCTATTACTTTTCAATATAAATGTGGAAATATCAGTTGATCAGTTACAGTGAAATATGAGCCAGTGTTTTCTCTGAACATCAAAAACAATTTATAAAACATATGTTTTGTATACCAAATCTTCATCGAGTTAAAAGCTCCTATTTATCAAAACTTTGCTTCAAAAATGTTTCAAAACTTCTATGTCATTACTTCTTTTTAAAGCTTTGATCTAGATAAGTTTTATCTTTCTCATAGTTCTTCTGAAACACTTTGAAAAGTATTTGAAGAATGATAGCAAAAATTAATATGGGTAAAAGAACATAAAATGAGAGTAAAGTATACTCGAGAACTTTAATATGTGACTTTTATTCAAACTTATAGAACAATATTTTATAAGTTATAAAAATATATATAAATATAAAAAAAGTTATAAAAAAGATTTAGAGTAAGTTGTTTGCTTTTAAATTTAGATAAAAATTTCTGTAACTGATTTTCATACAAGATATGTTGTACATAATAAATTAAAATTCATATTTATGTAAAATGTAATTAATAATGAAATAATGTGTCAATAAAAAGTTAATTGAATATTTAATTCTATTAATTAAGTTTGGTATAATAAGTAGTTTCTTAAATGAAATTATTTACTATATTTGTATTGTCAGCTTGAAAACAAGTTGTATAATTTCTATTCTTATAAGACTCAATTAAATTTATTTGGTAATTTAATTTGCGGAAAAATTTTTGGTAATATTTATATTGGTAGTATGTTTAAACTTTTTGTCTTTATATTTAAATTGTCTTTAGATTCATTCAGAATTAAGGCAAATTTAGTTTATATGGCCGAACTATAATAAATACTAGATTATGATACACACAGAATTACCTAATGTATTTATATTTTACTAATCAAAAATTTGTTTTCATCGGACGTGTCAGGACGTGTATCCAGTGGCACCCCATACCATCACTCCAGCAGATGGGCCACTATGGCGATGTCCAATGCAAACTGGTAATGCGCATTCTCCACGATGCCTCCAAACATGGATGCAGCCATCATGGTCCTGTATACAGAACCGAGATTCATCTGTAAAGATTACGTGATGCCATTACCGCGTCCAGGTTCATCGCTGATCACACCATTGAAGGCGCTCCTGTCAATGGAAGCCGAATCCATGGTCGCCATGCAGACAATCCATGCTGCTGCAAACGTCGTCGAACTAGCCGAGCAGAAACATGTTGCCTTGCAAATGTTTCTGCTCGAACAGTCTCGAACAGTCTTCATTTCTCGACTCAGGGATCGGGACGTGGCTGTACGATCCCTTGTGACCATGCCGATAAGATGTCTGTCTTCTCTGCTGTTAATGATGTGGGGTCGCTGAGATCCTGCATGACGTTCCGTATGATTGTCCTGATCCCATCGATTCCATATTCTGCTAACAGTCATGGGGTCTCGACCAACGCAAGCAGCAATATTGTGGTACGATAAACCGCAATCCCGGTAGGCTATAATTCTTCCTCGATCAAAGTGAGACACTTGCTGATAGGCATTTCTTCTTCTTACACGAGGCATTACAACAACTTTCTTTGCCGAAAACAACATTGGAACGGAAATTGAGTATGAGAGAACTGCTGTCAAATCTCTGGTTTTATACACATTTTGTTGTTGTTGTTGTTGCTTATCCTCCATGTCTGACGGAGTCAGACTAGATCCACGAGTTCGTTGACTGTAAGGAAGTCGAAGACTAAAAGAGGATTGCTAAAGAGATCCTCCCTAGAGAGACCCATGCAATCCAAAAGATGCTCAGGAGAAGCCTGATGATTTTGGCACTAGGTGCAGGTGACGAAAGTTTTCCTGCCCTCGTTGAAAGTGAGGCACTTAATCGTTGACTTCGTTCGTTAATACACATTTTAGATGTCACTACTGTCACCTGCTTTGTATGAATGCGCTGAAAATCTAATCATTTGCATATCACAGCAAGTTCTACCTGTCATGCAAATTTCACGTGTGTGGTGTTCCACTTTCCTGGTGTAGCAATTTTAATGGCCAGTAGTGTAAATCATTCTAATTAATAGAATATATTACACTGAACTTTAATAGTCCTCATTTATTGTATGAACACAGGATTTTCATAAAAAATCTCTATTTATTCGCTAACTGGTTTAATTTATTGCAAGGAAACAATAGCCTTGGAAGTACGATGTTACTAATAAATAGGAAAAAAACGAATATTCTTTATAAAGTTATGTGTTTTTAAATTGGATTGATTTTTCTGAATGGATGGATTTCTAAATGAAGAAAAGAAATAATGAGAGATCTTAATGCATAGTTATAAAGAAAATACTTTAATAGTTATAAATGTCTCTTTCAATCCTTGCACACACACACACACATTAAATTTTAAGATTTATAGATAAAAATTTTATAAAATATAAATTTTAAATTTGATTTTAATTTAGATAAAAATTAAAATAATATAATAATACTTTATAAATTATTTAAATTTAAATAAAATATAATTAGAAATATTTCACTATATTTTTAAAAACGAGGTCAAACTTTAAATATTAAATTATGAATATCACTGATTTTTCAAACTATATTAATATTACAGAATATGATAAGCATCTGTGATAAGAGATATTTTTCTTTAGATCGATGCATTTCTTTATAAAATATAATATGGTCAAATTGTAACATATAGCAAAATAAATAAGTTACTTAAAATGTGAAATAATAAAATCACGTAAATTTAATTTACCATAACTCTTTACATCATTTTTGAAAATTTATTTGATAGACATGATTAAATTTTTTAATTAAGTAAAAATAAGTAAAGAAAGTGTTTTAGAAATTTAATTCCATCTTTCATGTCATATTTAATTCTAGACAAAATAAAATATTTTTTGAATTAAGTCTGATAACTAGTAATAAAATAGCTAAAAGGCTAAGTAAAATATTCAGGCATTATTGAAATTTTCGTTTTCTTTCTTAAAATAAATAACTAAAAGTGCTTAAAACAGCTTTTTTATGCTAAAGTTTATTAAAGTATCATACTTTATTTAGGTAGTTAAGATGCTAAATTGATAAAGATCGGCGTAAATCTGTGGCAGTTTCCATGAAAATAATAAACGTTTCTTTAATTTTAAAGATTAAATTATTGTTGCACTTAAAATAAAACTTTCAGAAAATAGTTTAAGTGTAGCACAAATTAAAGTGATAAATATTATCAATAACTGTGAAAGTGCTTGAGCATGTTTTTAAAAAGAAAACAAATGAGAAATCCAAATGTTTTTATTAATTATTTTCTACCGGTTAAATAATGATCTCAGGAATGCATATATGTATAAGGGACTAAAAATGTTATGCAAGTGTATGCAATAGAATTACAAAATATAAATATTAAAATGAACATGATAACATCAAGAAAGTAGAAATTAAAATGAAATTCAAATTTAATAAAGATAACAATGAGAGAGAGGGATGCATATATGTATAAGGGACTAAAAAGTTATGCATGTGTATGCAATAGACGTACAAAATATAAATATTAAAATGCACATGAGAACATCAAGAAAGTGGAAATGTAAATGAAATTCAAATTTAATAAAGAGAACAATGAGAGAGAGAGAGAGAGAGGGATGCATATATGTATAAGAGACTAAAAAATTTATGCATGTGTATGCAATATATTAACAAAATATAAATATTAAAATGCACATGAGAACATCAAGAAAGGGGAAATGAAAATGAAATTCAAATTTAATAAAGATAACAATGAGAGAGAGAGAGAGAGAGGAATGCATATGTGTATAAGAGACTAAAAATGTTATGCATGTGTATGCAATATATTAACAAAATATAAATATTAAAATGCACATGAGAACATCAAGAAAGTGGAAATGAAAATGAAATTCAAATTTAATAAAGAGAACAATGAGAGAGAGAGAGAGAGGAATGCATATGTGTATAAGAGACTAAAAATGTTATGCATGTGTATGCAATATATTAACAAAATATAAATATTAAAATGCACATGAGAACATCAAGAAAGTGGAAATGAAAATGAAATTCAAATTTAATAAAGAGAACAATGAGAGAGAGAGAGAGAGGAATGCATATGTGTATAAGAGACTAAAAATGTTATGCATGTGTATGCAATATATTAACAAAATATAAATATTAAAATGCACATGAGAACATCAAGAAAGTGGAAATGAAAATGAAATTCAAATTTAATAAAGATAACAATGAGAGAGAGAGAGAGAGGAATGCATATGTGTATAAGAGACTAAAAATGTTATGCATGTGTATGCAATATATTAACAAAATATAAATATTAAAATGCACATGAGAACATCAAGAAAGTGGAAATGAAAATGAAATTCAAATTTAATAAAGATAACAATGAGAGAGAGAGAGAGGAATGCATATGTGTATAAGAGACTAAAAATGTTATGCATGTGTATGCAATATATTAACAAAATATAAATATTAAAATGCACATGAGAACATCAAGAAAGTGGAAATGAAAATGAAATTCAAATTTAATAAAGATAACAATGAGAGAGAGAGAGAGAGAGGAATGCATATGTGTATAAGAGACTAAAAATGTTATGCATGTGTATGCAATATATTAACAAAATATAAATATTAAAATGCACATGAGAACATCAAGAAAGTGGAAATGAAAATGAAATTCAAATTTAATAAAGATAACAATGAGAGAGAGAGAGAGAGGAATGCATATGTGTATAAGAGACTAAAAATGTTATGCATGTGTATGCAATATATTAACAAAATATAAATATTAAAATGCACATGAGAACATCAAGAAAGTGGAAATGAAAATGAAATTCAAATTTAATAAAGAGAACAATGAGAGAGAGAGAGAGAGGAATGCATATGTGTATAAGAGACTAAAAATGTTATGCATGTGTATGCAATATATTAACAAAATATAAATATTAAAATGCACATGAGAACATCAAGAAAGTGGAAATGAAAATGAAATTCAAATTTAATAAAGAGAACAATGAGAGAGAGAGAGAGAGGAATGCATATGTGTATAAGAGACTAAAAATGTTATGCATGTGTATGCAATATATTAACAAAATATAAATATTAAAATGCACATGAGAACATCAAGAAAGTGGAAATGAAAATGAAATTCAAATTTAATAAAGATAACAATGAGAGAGAGAGAGAGGAATGCATATGTGTATAAGAGACTAAAAATGTTATGCATGTGTATGCAATATATTAACAAAATATAAATATTAAAATGCACATGAGAACATCAAGAAAGTGGAAATGAAAATGAAATTCAAATTTAATAAAGAGAACAATGAGAGAGAGAGAGAGAGAATGCATATGTGTATAAGAGACTAAAAATGTTATGCATGTGTATGCAATATATTAACAAAATATAAATATTAAAATGCACATGAGAACATCAAGAAAGTGGAAATGAAAATGAAATTCAAATTTAATAAAGATAACAATGAGAGAGAGAGAGAGAGGAATGCATATGTGTATAAGAGACTAAAAATGTTATGCATGTGTATGCAATATATTAACAAAATATAAATATTAAAATGCACATGAGAACATCAAGAAAGTGGAAATGAAAATGAAATTCAAATTTAATAAAGAGAACAATGAGAGAGAGAGAGAGAGGAATGCATATGTGTATAAGAGACTAAAAATGTTATGCATGTGTATGCAATATATTAACAAAATATAAATATTAAAATGCACATGAGAACATCAAGAAAGTGGAAATGAAAATGAAATTCAAATTTAATAAAGAGAACAATGAGAGAGAGAGAGAGAGGAATGCATATGTGTATAAGAGACTAAAAATGTTATGCATGTGTATGCAATATATTAACAAAATATAAATATTAAAATGCACATGAGAACATCAAGAAAGTGGAAATGAAAATGAAATTCAAATTTAATAAAGAGAACAATGAGAGAGAGAGAGAGAGAGGAATGCATATGTGTATAAGAGACTAAAAAAGTTATGCATGTGTATGCAATAGAATTACAAAATATAAATATTAAAATGCACATGAGAACATTAAGAAGTGGAAATGAAAATGAAATTCAAATTTAATAAAGAGAACAATATTATCTTGTGAATAGAAATAAATTCTAACAAGGTTAAATTCATATGAAGGTGTTGTCTTTATTTGTATAAAAATATTGCTTTTTTCAGTAACAAAAGATAATAATCAAAAATGTTTTGTCACTGCATTCCAAAATAATAGAAAATTACCATATATTAAATTGAACATTTTAATTCATAAATAGCATATAAAAATACAAGTAGACAGAAAAATATAATCGAATACATGAATACATTTGGTGCATAATGTATTAAAGAATAATTGAAAATTGAAAGGAAAATAATTTACTTGCAAACTTATTTGCCAAAGATATCAAATGTATTCACAATAGAAAGGTCTTCAACAGAAATATTTTAAAAAGTGTGTATATATGAAATAATGATAAATTATTTTTCTCTAACATGCTTTATTAAATTTATAATAAAATGATATTAATTCATTTACGGTAAAAAGTGAAGAAATGTTCTGCTACAAAAAATTCCTTTTTAATTATTTTCTCTCTCAAATACATTTTAATGAGGCACATTCTTGTAAATCTATTAGAAATGAAATTTAAAAAACATATTTAAGAATTTATGCATAGCATATCTTCCAACTGGTATATAAATAAACGTTTTATCATTTTATTTTTTAAATTTATTTCAATGTATAGCAAACAAAAATTAGTTTTGAGTTAAAGTTCAAACAAATAGATTTTTAATCTTTTTTAATATGTTGTGATTTCGCAATTAGAATAGTCTTATTTTAAAGGTTTTCATTATTTTCAATTATGTATGCACACATACAATGCAAAGAAAAAAATGGTAGAATCAATATATGTGTACACACACACACACACACACACACACACACACACACACACACACACACACACACACACACACACACACACACACACACACACACACACACACACACACACACACACACACACACACACACACACACACACACACACACACACACACACACACACACACACACATATATATATATATATATATATATATATATATATATATATATATTCATTTTTGGTAAATATGTAAATATTTCAGAAATATAAATAATTTCTTCATTCTATCATTCTATTTTCTAATGTATATTACTTACATTAATTAATGTATATAAGTTAAATTTGACCTATTCCATTAATAATAAAAATTTAAATTTTGACAATGTGCAATAAATATTCTAGATCATCATTATATTTGCGTTTTATTAATATCTAGAATATATCTTTAAATTTAACAGTGTTATTGAATATAATTTTGAAATGGAGAAAAAATTTAACCTTTGCATTTTCTGCAAAATATTTTTAACAATCTGAAATAACTAAATAAGACTATCCAGATCTAAGCAAGAAAAGTTATTTTATTGCTTATCCTTTTAATTGTAAATAAAAATTTTCGATTATATAAGGTTTTTTTCAATGAAAATTGTTTGGAATACTTCATAACGTGCCAAAATGTGTACTATTTTAATTGTTTTTATCTAAATAAAAATTAACAATTTTAATTACATAACATGTAAAAATTAAACTTGCATTCTTCTCAGAAATTTACTTTAAACTGAGAATTCAGAAAACAGTTTCTGGATACTGAATTTTAATATAATCAATAAATAATTCAATATTCTGTACGTGTTACATCTGGTTTATTTTTAACTTATGTCATCCATTCATAATATCAGAATGAATAAAAAAATTTACATTCTTTAGATATATTTGTAGAAGGTAAAACTTAAAATATCTTTTCTTCACTTTCAAAAGCGATTTGTCCTACTTTGCATTTACTATGTTATACGATTAATATATCCTGTTATGTATAATAAATATTATAATATATGTTATATTATGCATGTATTATAATGCAACTTTATGTCGAAGTAGTATATTTTTTGTGTAATATATTAAAATGCAATATCAACATGCAATAACAACAGTGCAATATCAACATGTTTTAATTGTATCAATAAATTATGAATAAAGGAAAATATTTTGAATAATTACCTATGTTTTGATTATAAAGCTTGATATGCAATCTGCAACTTTAATCACGTCATGTAATCTGTAATTAATCTTAGGATAGTATAATTTCCAATATTTAAAAAAAAACTCAGTAAAATAAAATTAGTTTTTCAAGAATTATTATAAAAAAATCCGAGAAATATTAATAGTTATTATTTATTACTTAAGAAATATTTGATTTTAACATACTTTAAAATAAAAAAAATACTTTTGCGTTTATTATGTTATATTATATAGCTGAATTCATTCGTACTTGTTCCTTAATTAAAATGCATTAAGAAATGTAATAAGATAGAATATGAAAATATTAAATGTTATTAAATATGAATATTAAAATAATAATTGTTGTAAATATAAAGATAGTTATTTTACTTGCTATATTTTATTTAAGAAACAATGCCTCGAATCATTTAGTTTGAGATTGAAATAAAATTTATATTTTTAACAGCTAATGAATTTTACAGTGTTTTTTTAATATAAAACAATTTATTCTGAAAAATGTAACTGACAGGTAAATATTTTTCTTATCAAATTTTCTTACGAAAAAGGCTTATAAGATTTAATTTAGAAAAAATTATGATGACATTTGCAATTTCACCATACGATTAATTTCAAATAAGCTTCTTAAATAATATTTTCTGATTAATTTTATTTAATAGAATAAAAATTTGTAGATGATTTAAATTATATAAAATAAAATAAAAAATAACAATTAACTCAAAAATGTTTAATTAATGGTTTAACGATTTTATTTATGTATATAATTTTCCATATTGATCCACAAAAAGACATTAAATCTATAATTTCTACCACTTAACACAAAATTAATACTTTTAAAATATTCTGTAAGTTAAATATGGAAGCGAAATTCTTATTATATGTCGACTATTTTCATAAAAATATGAAGCAGAAAGTGATTTAATATGAAGCAGAAAGTGACAAAATTAGACTACTATATTGATTTAAATATTTGATTTTAACTTCTAGTGAAATTACCCAATACCAAATCAAATGTATTTTTAATATCTCTTTAAATACTTTATCCTAATTTCAATTAACAATTTCATGTTTAAAAATGTAAGGGTATCATAATATCCGCACTCTGTCAACCCGTATTTGCTTTTCTGTAGTTATTCTAAAATTATTTTTTATTCTTGTTGAGTTCTCTTTGAAAAGAAAATTTATACTTCATTTCATACAAGATTTGCTGAATTCAAAAATCGAATCTGAAACTACCTGAGGCATATAATGTTTATGCTGGGGTAATTTTTCAAAGAACTCTTAAAAATAGCTGAATGCTGGACTTCTTTTCAGCTTACAGATTTTATTTAAAAATATTTCTTTCACCATTAAAAGCACATAAGAAAATATCTTTAAATCAGTATTAAAATATATTTAATTTACTGAAATATTATTTCACAATTAATGTAGATTCTAAATTTTTTTCTTAAATATATAAATTTTCTAGAAAATTCTATGTGTGATAAAATGTTTTAATTCAACGGAACATACGAAACATTAAATATGTATTATTTGTTTTTTTCTCTCCATGATGATATTTTTATTTTATTCCGTTTTTCCTTAAAATTTTGAACAAATGTTTCTAAGGTGTAATGAAATAAAATAAAATAATGAGGTTAAATTTTTTTGCAAAAATTTGTAATATTAGATTTTGAAAAATAGTATTTATTAATTTTACACATTATACACTGTTTAAATAAGAATCAATTTTGAATAACAGGTATCATATTTTTTATTATTATAACAGAACATTTATTTGTAATAAATTTTTGTACTAAATTGGATAGAATATCTTCATTTTTGAATACAATATATTGTTATGTTTCATCTATGTTATTGTTTTGTGAGTAGCTCTAATCTTCATACATAAAATGCGTAAAATTCACTTTATACTTATTCAAAAGTATGATTCCTAAATCACAAATTCTTTTTTGCATTTAAAATCAAGAGAAGTAAGTGATACAAAGCTGTGTGCATTATCATTCATAAAGCAGTTTTGAGTGATTACATTATTATGCAAATTTCATAAAAACGCAAATCCGTTTAGCAAAATAAAAGTATATATAAACTAAACTCCATGGCACGACAGCCCATGTGGGCCAAGGCCTACAGTGCCCATAACAGTTTTCATGACCGAGTGCCCTGGGGTCCGAAGCATATGTCCCTGCCACGCAGTCAGCCTAACGTGAAACCTACAGTGTTTAGTTTCCAAGCATGCTTGGTATTCAATTTATCGACCCACTGAAGGGATGAAAGGCTGAGTTGACCTTTCCCAACTCGAATATCGAATCTTGGACCTGTGCCTTGGGAGGGTGAAATGCGGGCACAATGCCATCGGGTTTTATATTATATATATATATATATATATATATATATATATATATATATATATATATATATATATATATATATATATATATATATATATATATATATATATATATATATAAGGAGATTTAAAATACTTTACTTAACGTTCCCGAAAATCTTTTGAAATGTAAGTCAGAGAATCATCTCGAATGACTTATAATAAGTCTTAGTTTGTGTTTTAAATATTGAAAAATAATTGATTTTTCCGGAATTGAGTAACATTATAATTTTCACTTCTTTTAAAGATTTTCGTGATGAAAACACAATGAGACGCATGTCTTATTTCCACGATTTTTCAAGAAGAATAATAGACCGAAATATACATTACTATTCCAAGTATTTTTTAAAGAATATCGCTATTTAGTGTATAACATAGCTGTATAATAAAAATTTGTTAATTGTATATATTTCGAGGACTGTGTGTAATCCAGTGATTTTATGTATTAAAAATTAAAAGTGACTTCAACATTTAAAATGTATTGAAATTGGCAAAATTCATTTCTTAATACGTTATTATCGCTTACAAATATTAATTGCTTTCTTATATTTGGGAGCTGTTCGAGGTATTATAATTACTATTTTTCTCATTTCTTCAATAACTTTGACTGGGTATTATTATTTTCATTTAAAATGATGGATATAAGCGAAAAATGATTTTAAAATCTAAGTATTGCGTATATTACTTGGAATAATTACGATTTCACTCAGAAATATGAGTTTTTTGTTTATTTCAGATGTATAATATGCTAAATACACATTTCAGAAAATAAAATAACAACTTATCGCTATGAAATTTAGAGAACACATTGACTACCAATATAATCTTATAAAGTAGATTAAAATATATACTTTAATAGCAAGTTAATCATTTTCGTAGTTCTTACGAGATTTTCCAAATTTTAATAAAAAAACCATTTCTTTATTTATATTAAAATCTTTTCAACAGAAAAAAACAATCTATAAATTCCGACACATTAATGAAGTCATAAACATTTGATATTTTTCAAGAAAGGTGCCTTCAAAAATAAAAAAATATTTTCTTTTTTTTATTAACAGAAAAAAGTTATAATTCTGTTGGTGTTAAAGAACAATAGTTATATAATTTTATAATAAAATTTTTCTCCTTGTAATAAAGTTAATAATTTATTCTTGATTGCAGAAAAATTAATTTTATATTTAAGGAGAACTTGCAATTCTTTTATATAAAATACAAAGTTAAAGGAACTAAATTAGTTTTAATTTGACCATGACTTCATTTTTAAAAGTAAAAGACAAATGTTTTAATTTTATCACAAATTTGTTTTAGTACACTTTTGGTCTAAATATAGATATTACGGTAATATATATATATATATATATATATATATATATATATATATATATATATATATATATATAAATATAGATATTACGGTAATATATATATATATATATATATATATATATATATATATATATATATATATATATATATATATATATATATATATATATATATATATATATATATATATATATATATATATATATATATATATAATTTCATGTCACGATGTATGTTCGCGATAAACTCCGAAACTACTGAACGGATTTTGATAAAATTTTGTAACCATTTATAAAATGGTCCAACTTAAAAGATAGAATAATTTTTATCTCTTAATTATTGATATCAATATTTATTATACGATATTAGTGTTTATTTATCAGTTAGTTCTGTAAATTCCTAATAGTTGGCAATTTAGCACCTAAGTTGCACAGGTATTCGGCAGATGGCGACGTGTTTATTTTTCTAGATTATACGTCTTCCAGAGAAAATTAACGTGCGCGAGCAAGCACGTGGTTGAATATAAAATTTACATATATTTTCATGATGTATAAGCATGCTGTAACAATTTTTCGTGAATCATTTTTATAATTATACTATGTATTCTGTTATTATTGTGCTGTGTTCAATTTGAATATTTTTAATATTATAAATAGTAAAATAAAATTTTATTTATTACTGTTTTTCTCTACTAATTTTCATACCACCTCGAAAACATGTTAAATATTTCTTGATAGCCTTTTATTTATTTTTATTTTTATTTTATAATTTGATAATTGGCTCTGTAATCGTGCTATTTTGGCAGCAAGAAACGTTGATGTGAACGAAATTAACTTCCAAATACAACAGATGTTGCCCGATAATTTGATGTATTTTAAATCAATCGACACAGTTATTGATGAAAACGAAGCCGTAAGCTTTCCAACTGAATTTTTGAATTCTCTGGATATGCCAGGAATGCCACCACACAATCTTCAATTGAAAATTGGTTCACCAATTATTCTTCTACGTAATTTAAACCCACCTCAATTATGTAACGGTACTTGCTTAGTCATAAAAAATGACCGAAAATATTCTCGAAGCAACAATTTGGACGGGAAAATTTAAAGGAGATATCGTCCTGTTTCCACGTATTCCACTGATAGCGTCAGAATCTCCAATACCGTTTAAGAGGCTCCAATTTCCGATTATTTAGCTTTTGCGATGACCATAAATAAATCTCAAGGCCAAACAATGTCTATTTGCGGTTTGGATTTGAAAAATACATGTTTCTCACATGGAAAGCTATATTTTGCTTGCTCACGTGTAGGAAACCATCAAATCTCTTCGTGTTAGCGAAAGACAAGTTAACCAGGAATGTTATACACAAAGTAGTACTTAGATAAATTTTACTTTTAATAATTTAAAATTGAAAAAATAATAGTTCGATGTCAATGTTATCTACCTCATTTATAACAATTTATTTTTAGATGTTTTTAATTTATATAGTATATTTTGTAAGTAAGTCACTGATTCCAAACTATAATTTAATATAAGATGAATAAAATGTAAATTCAGAAAGTATCTGTTGGTTTGTACTTAGTTGCAAAATTTCGATACTTTATCTTTTACTTTTAAATTTTTGCGAAATGTTTTAATCTCATATGATTGAACATATTTTAAATTTTTTTAGAAAATATTAATTTGATTGTACCCAAGAATTAGTAAAAAATTGATTCACTGTATTATAAAAACTCAGCCACTGCAATGCGTGGCTGTGTCAGCTTGTATATATATATATATATATATATATATATATATATATATATATATATATATATATATATATATATATATATATATATATATATATAATATATATATATATATATATATATATATATATATATATATATATATATATATATATATATATATATATATATATATATATATATATATATATATATATATATATATATAATATATATATATATATATATATATATATATATATATATATATATATATATATATATATATATATATATATATATATATATATATATGTATATATATGTATATAAACGTTGATTATTTGTATACAAACCGCTGATCCCCCTAAACTTGGTAAATGGGATAAAATGCTGAATATTTCGCACTTTTACAGGTAATTTTTCCTCAACTTGATACAAAATTCTCAAATCCTTATGGTAAAAGTTACAATGTCAGATTATTTTGTGGAGAAGTGATATCTTAATTTTAAAAAATAAATAGTTTCAAGTAATATTAAACATTTCGTTGTTATGGAATCAAAGAACATTATAATGTTATTTAGAAAAACACTTATTATATTTAAATTTAAAATGTGTTTAATGCTATCTGCCTTCTTGTATATTTATTTCTGTAGGTATTTTATGACACATGTATTAGATAATGGCTTTAGTTGAACAATATCTGTCGTAAAGGGATATTGAAATGTACAAAATTATTAACATTACTAAAAGTAAAATAGGCTTATTTTAACAGTAAATATTTCATTTTATATGTATTTAAACAAAACAGCACTTAAAATTAAAATAATATTTATATACAATTTTTAATCACCTTGATAAAAATGACACCGTGTAGATTATTGGAACTTATAAAAAGGTTCAGGTCAACAGGAACTGAACCAATAACCTAGAAAAGTATTTACCTGTATTAGTTCAATGTTTACGTATCTGGTTAGATACATTAGATGCTTATGGCATTTGGAATTACAGTTTTTCTGATTTTTTACGTTTGCACTTATCAGATTTCTCCCTTGCCTTAAAAACGTTATATCATTGACTTTTAGAAAGATTATTTTCTAACACAACCTGAATTATTATATATCTGAAAAATTTTCAAGCAAAATAAATTTTTCTGCCCAAATTATAAATTGATTTCTGGTATGCTACTAAGAACATTTTCCTCGTTTTGTTTCTAAAAGATGTGTCTCAGCGTTGAACTTCTAATACCGTTTCCAGTGTAAATTCAGTGGATCGCTTCTTGTCTTTTTTAAAACTTATACTCGTAGTTTCATTGTGTCATTAATATTACAAAAAGAAGATTTAGAATTCTAATTTTTTTCTATGTGATTCTTACTAATTTACTAAAATTACAGATATACATTATAAGACATTAGTTATTTTAGATTCAATTGTAGCATACATTTTATTAATATTTTTTGAAGTTATTTTATTAATAATTAATTAAACATATTTATTGGTTTATTTATGGAATTCATAAAGACGTATTTATTAGAAAGTATGACACAGAAATATTAAAGACATTTTTGTTACTAAATTATTTTGCATTTAATCAGCGCATTTACCTACGATACCAATTCTCAATGCCAAAGATTGTTTTTTGATTTGAAATTATTTTTCACTTATTAATAGAAGGAAGAAAACCAAATACATTATTAGATTAAAATAATTCCTGCAGTGAACTTAAATTATAGCATAAAAGTGTTCTTTTCACTGTCTCGCGTAATTGATACTTAATATTTTTCAGTAAAATTATTTTATACATAAACATTATTCAGACTGCTGAAGTAATTCAGATTTTCAATCTTTAGATAATTAAAGTAGTTAGATTTTTTCAATTCCCTAACAATTTATAAATAATTTATTAAATATTAACTAAAGAATTAGTAAATAAGATTTGTACGTAAAATAAAATCAGGAGTCCAAATAAAACTAAAAGCAATAGTACCACCTAATAATTACATGTTAAAATAATTTTGTACTGAAAAATGTGGCCATGAAGTAAATACTTAATTCATTTTCTGTGCTTCTATCTCTCAAATTTTATTTGCAGTATCATTTTGCATTAAAAGGAATTAATTTTAAAGAAAACTTCATAAATGCTGAATGTGTTGAAATTTTTTCATAAGAATTTGCACACTATGAACTACATAATACTTGGGAATACTGATTTAAATAATTAAACACTTTTAAAAACATAATGACTATTTTTATGAAGAATCTGCTTCGTAGATTATAACAATGGATAAATTAACAAAAACAATTTAATCTGTGTCGAGGAGCAGAATGTTTTATTATTGAAAATTTTCGCATGGTATTTAATGGTAGTATATTATTTTATTTATTACAATTTTTTGGGAAGAAAGATACTGATTGCTTTTCACCTCAATAAACATGAATATTTTATATTAATTTGCATCAATGAAATAATTTTTTATTTTGTTGATGAAAACTTGTACAGCAATAGAGCTCTCACATGCAATCTCATAATGAAAACATTAGATACAAAAAGGTGCATAAAATTTAGGTTTTTTGAATGAGAATATTGACTAAAAACTTTTTTTCAAAAAATATTTTCCAATTCTTGTTTTTTCTTTTTCTATTTTGTCCTTTAATGAGAAAATAATTATGTTATGAAACAGTTTCTTATAAGATTCTCTTTTACAAATATAAAAGGGAAATTACTCTTTTACGAAAATGAAAGGGAAATGTTTTCCTATATTTAGAGAAGACACCTTTCACTCTTAAATAAAAACTAAATAAAATAAACAATACGCTTCTGAAAGTTCGTTTAACATTTATAGGGAACATTGTATTACATTTTTAACCATACAGGTAAAGGAATATATAGGAAAATTCATTAAAAAAAAGAAGTTGAAACTTAAAAATCTGCATTTTAATACTTGTTAAGATTAGAATTTATATTTTATAGTCAGTATATATATATTTATCAATGAACGTAGGTAAAGTAAGTAGAACGTAAGAAAAGAAAGTAGGTAAAAAGCAACTTTTTTTTAAAATAAAATATTTAGAATTAGACATTGTGACATTGTTTTACTCATCTTTCATTTAGATGTCACAAAATTAAAATTAATCTCTGACACACACACATATATATATATATATATATATATATATATATATATATATATATATATATATATATATATATATATATATATATATATATATATATATATATATATATAAAATCATGAAAATATTTTAGACTTTACAAATTATTTTTTAAAATAATGACAATTTATTTCTTAAATAATTTTAATTGACAATATTTCCTATGCACAACATATTATTTGCAATATAGTGAATGCAAATTTATATAAATTATGCTGTCGACAAAAATTAATTCCATATGAATTTAAGTTATGTATTTTAGCTATTTTTTGCCGTGAAAATTTATGGAAAATTATATTATTTGCTCTCTTACAATATTTAATTCTTTATTATTCTTTCATGCAATGATATATTAGATACAAATGTACAAACACAAGAAATTAAACAATAAGGAATATTGAAGATATATGTGTATCTTTTGAGTAACCACATTCTTCTAACTCTTCAGCAGTAAGGATAAGATCATATTTTTGTAACATGGAGTTTCTTCAGACATGAATCCAGGGAAGTAATTTCTGAAGCGGTGTTTGTTTTGAAAACATAAAATTATCAGCATCTGTGACCTTCAACTCTTTCCCATCCCTTTCACTTGATCTTAAACTATGCAATTTACAGCGTAGTTTGTGGTTCGTTTGTTCATTGTTACGATTACAAATTTAGCGGAATTCAAGCCTCGCATTTCGCAGCACATTCAGAACGTAATCCTGGATTTACTTTTATCGGTAATGATATGAAACTATGTGCTCAAGTCAGAACATTTAATTTTTATTAATTAAGTGTAGAAAAGACTCAAGACATTTGGGAACACTGATATGTAAAAACTTTACAATATTCGAGTATTATTTATATTACAAGGAGCTATTTTCATATTTTTAAATATTAATTTATTTTACTTCGCGTAAAAATATTTACAAGGCTGTTAGTGTTAGTGAAGATAAGAATATTCTTACATCTAACAAAAAATAATCCCCAATATTCTATAGATCGTTTTTTTACACAGAAATACTCCTCTAGAATTTTCATAAAATTTTTTTAAACTTACTTAATTGTAATAATAGCAATCATACATTATATAGTGTTTAAATTTCGCGGAGTATTTTTTTTTCAATATCTGATAATATTAATTAATAATTAATTAACACGGCAATACTAGAAAATCCTAAAATTTCAAATATATTTATAAGCATGGTAACCTTAAAATAAGTAAGAAAAAAGTTGCATAATATATACGAAATATCATAATTTTTTATACTAAGAATAAGTTTACAAAACATGTAAAATGCATTATTTTATCGTGTTAGTAAAATATAATTTTACAACATAAAATATAAAATGTTAAGGAAAATTAGATTTTTAATAATTAATTAAAACTTTCTGATTAAAATATGCTGATATAAACAAAATTAAATGCTTATGAACAAGTAAAAATTGCAAATTGTTTAAAATTAAGTTGTATTTTTAATGAGATATTTCACTTCGGTTAACAGATTACAGATTAAAATTCACAATATATAATAATGAAAGATAGTGAAAATATTCATGTATAAATAAAAATAACTTAATTGAGTTTTACTGATTGGTTTATTCTTTTTTATTGAAAAAAATTTGTAAATTAAAACCTCAATATATTTTTTAAGTTATTTTTAATTAAGTATTCCTCATTAAGTAATTATGCTATATTGATAAAAATAAGCAGTATTTTGCTATTAATTTAGGAAAAACTCACATCATTTTGTTTCAAATATTATTATTCCTACTTTTAATCATACCACTTATTAAATTACATAAATCATGTAGTTAATTATAGTTTAATTACAAATATTTACTTTTTAAGTTTTAGCATAAAAAATAATATGAAAGAGAGAAAAATTTTTTGAAATTTTTTTCTCATATTTAACTAACATCGGAAACACAAAATTGTTTCTCCATTTAGTTTGCAAGAAAATAAGAATATTTTAATGATGGTTATCAAAAGTAGTAACAATAATTATAATATTCAATTATACTTTTAATATGTATTTATATGTATCTATATTTTCATTTAATTTCATTAATAACTCAAAATTCATTCGATTCGTTACATAGTTGGTGTCTTACGAGAAGTTTTGTGTTTAAATGAAATTTATCTATTTCTTTTGACTGTGTGTCACAGACTAATTCACTATTAAAAAACAAAAAGAAATGTTTAAATATATGCTTTAAAAAATCAATTTTTAGCTATCATTACATTCCAAAAGACATTATTAGTTTTTTTGTGAAATTGTCATTAAAAGAACAATAGTCTTTAGAACAACTTTTTTAATTACTCTTTTTACAAGATTATATTAATTGAATTAACAGCAGAAACGTAAAGGAAATGATTTCGCTGCCATAAAAATTCCAATTTTTAATTATTATTTCCCACAGAATATATTTTGATAGAATTCTTTTTTCTAACGCAGCAGGTTTTTTCATAAGCAAAGATATTATTAATAATAATTTTTAAGCAAAATTATATGTATATTTTTATATACATATATACATTTATATATATATATATATATATATATATATATATATATATATATATATATATATATATATATATATATATATATATATATATATATATATATATATATATATATATATATATATATATATATATATAATTAATTAAAAAGAAAATTAGATTATTATTGAATCTCTTTGCCTCAATCAAAATAATTCGCAGTAATTTTTTAACACTTAAAAAATTTTTTAGAATAATTTTACAAGGATTTGTCCAATAATATTGTAAAATCAATCATTCTTTAAATATTAATGTATTAATTCAGTTTAATTAAGAGCAAATATTTTATGATGAATTATTGAGTCACATGCTGATAAAAGTTATATTGATAATATTTTGCGGACATGGGATTAATTTTAGCATTTGTTTATTTTTGATAAATACTTAAAATTATCCAAATACAATTAAATCTTAAATAAAATTAAAGAAATAACGTAATATGAATGTAAGAATTGAAAACTTTTATAAATAATATTTTTACTTGCAGTTTGAAAATTATAATATTAGTTGTAAATGCTTGTAGTTTATTTAGTTTTATTTGTACAATATTATAATTCACCTTATAATCCCATTTACTGTAGTAGTGTCATAAAAATGACTCATTTTTCTGTTTCTATATTTTGTAAGAGTGTGAGTTGCAGATGAAATTATCATAACATTAAGATAGCTTTTATTCTTTATACAGAGGGTATGAATTAACAGCATATTGTGCAGCATTTGACATCAATCAGTTATCAATCAAGTGAACTTTCATGACTTATAGTCTATATTTACATTCCATAAGAGATGTCATTATTATAACAAATGTTAATTTGTTAATTTAGAGTAGAAATGAGTAACAGAGACACATATTTAAAACTAATTGCAATCGGTTAGTTCGTATAAAAGGCTAACCCGAATAGCTTCTATTGGTTACTCAGTTTGTGTAAATCAATAACATTTAATTTTCGAAATAACTATTAAATTTCTTGGAAGTTAGGAATTTTTTTCATGAAGTAAGTGGAAATTTTTTTTCTAAGATATTCCTTATATGGATGTCTTTTAAGATTTCTAACATGTCTCATTATGATGCATCTTCGAAAAATTTACCATTTTAACAGCATGTATCATATTATATTTCTACACTTAACTCTTTGCTACATTGTTTTCAGAGAATTTAATTTCCTCGTAAGTAAATTTAGGATATGGCTTTGCTTCAATTAAGCAGCTGGCACGTCAACATTTAAAACTAATTTTCTAGGTATTTAGCATTTAATTAACACGAACCACATTCCATGTATAAAGATTAAAATTCAGAATTCAAAGAGACAAATGAGCTCGGTTTCTTGCATTTTATTTAACTTATATTCTCAAACAATGGTCAGGCATTAAATTCAAGTAATGATATATAATTTTAAATGATTTTAAATTATATTTTAATATTAAGATGCAATTCAGTCATAATCTTGATTTTAATTTTTAATAATTTAATCAATGTAAATTAAAATTTATTCATAATCTTTAAACTTAATTTTGACGAATATTTTTGTTACATGTGTACACACATATATAAAGTGGTATTTAAAAAAGGTTTAATACTGATATATGTGAAAAAACAAAATCATTGTAAATACTGATTGAGGTTTAAAATGTAATCTGTTAATATTATACTCTTTATTAAAAATTTAATACCTAAATAGGAAGCACATTACGCAATTATATAATTTACACTAATAAAGATTTTTCTTTATTCCTGTATTTAAAAAACAATGGAAAATATGTTTTGAAACGGCCTGTAGGTATAAATGGTACTCAAACAAAAGTACAAATATTTATTAAAACAACTTGATTTGAGATAAATAAACAGTATAACACAAAAGCTCGCGTAAAATTTAATTTTTTAATAACGATTAGAGAATATCAGATTATGGAAATAATAATCATTAGTGGCTAATATTTCGTTTATAAACAAAATTAAATAACAAGAAAAACAACATAAAAATGCTTAATTAGAGCAAAATGAATCACTAAATATAATATTTTTAAAATTCTTCTTTTGTAACTTATTACCTAATTATGACAGATTTTATTGATTTATAAGCTAACAGTTAAGTCATAACAGATTTTTTTCATCTTTTTTTAATAAACTAACGAAAAACTTTTTTCTGTTTTTTGAAAAAAGGACGTATTATTAGTAATTATTATGAGCATACAATCGAGACATTAAAAACATTAATGAGGAATTAAGTTTTGTTAATCTTTCATTTACTCACAAAGGAAAAAAATGGATTTCATGGAAAAATGTGTAAAAAATTAATTTTCTATTTTTAAATAAAGCCTCACAACAAAGAATTTTGAAACGTAAAGGCACAACCAAAGTGACATTTTACTTATTTCCTTATTAATTTAATATTTTAAAGTATGTAAAATGTAATAATGTGTAACAACTACTGTAACCAAATATAATTAAATCAGCTCTTTTGTCAATATCTTTACTAAAATAAGTATTGTTTTGAAAATTATAAACAGAGGTTTCTTACATTCAGTTTTTAAAATTCTTAATTCATATCAAAAATGTTTATGGTTAGTATAATAATATAATATTATGTTACATTTTATTAATAATAACTTTTACAGATAAATTTATATTATATAATTAAATAAACTGATAGATTTTAATATATATACGAATACATGCATATATATATATATATATATATATATATATATATATATATATATATATATATATATATATATATTATATATATATATATATATATATATATATATATATATATATATATATTTATATATTATATATATATATATATATATATATATATATATATATATATATATATATATATATATATATATATATATATATATATATATATATATATATATATGTATATATATTATGTATATGAATATATATGCGTGTATTTGTATGCTTATATTAAGCCCATAATAATTAAAAATAAATATATCATAACTTCCCTTATATTATTCTCAGAAAATCTTGAAAATTATACAAAACATTTTATTAATACAAATAAAGATATTATTTACACCAATGATTCAAAATACACCTCAGCCACTGATACCGAAATTATCTTGAAGTTTTCTATCATCATATAAATAATATTTCCATTTTAATAGATGTTAAATCGAAGAATGCACAGTTAGAATCCACTTCATGAAAAACTGGTCATATAGAAGTTAAAACAAGAGAAAAAAGATATTAAAGGAATGCAAATAATATATACTTACTTTCAGTAACAATAGTGTGCATGGGCTATAAGTCATTTTTTAATAATGTCTTTTTAAAAAATATTTAGGTGGAATACTTAACAAAGAAATGGCAAAAGTTTTTACATCGCAAAGATAACTTATAATGTTTTATCATACGTTATCAATAAATTTCATCTTACTGCCCTATATAGAGGACAACTAAATATCATGAAGAAATCAGTCTGCTGAAATTTTGTCTGCTGAAGAATGTAGAGTTTTACATTTGCTTCTGCTAACGAGTTATGTATCTCACCCTCTATTGATTTATATGATTTATTTAATTTTGTATTACATTCAATTAAATTACACTCTCAATTAAATACTTAAATTAATATTATATTCATGCTCATTAATGATTTATATAATGTATTTTGTAATGTACTGCATAATATATAGCAATCTATTCGTAAGTATACTTTTAACTGAACTACATAATATAATAAGGAATAAAATTTTTAACATTTATGTATAATTTTCTTATGATAAATATAGATAAAACTGGCTGAAACAAGTAAATGTTTGAAAGTAAAATTTCAAAGTAAATTATAAAAATATTATTGGGTTGTCCGGAAAATTCGAGCCAATTTTCGGTGAGCAGCGTGAGAAGAGATCTGAATTTGAATATGTTATCAGAATATATGTTCGTTATCTTAATATAAAATTTTTTCATGAAAGAGTTCGTTGTCCTATTTGTTTGAATTCCGAACGGTACGTTAACATATCACCCACTGTTTAGAGATTGGTAAGATTCATTGATTGCTATCAGTTTTATACGCCTTAGAATACGTTAACAAATAAAGTGCATTATTATAGGCATTTAATGCTTTTCTTTTTCAGAAAGAGCAAACATGTAACGCAAGCGGCGAATAAGTTCCTTTAGCCGAAAGAGCTGTGCCGAGGTGTGGTTTGCTCAGTTTAAAGCTGGAAATATCAGCGTTGAAGATCAAGAAAGTCTGTGTAGCACGTCAATCACAAACGAAGACCTGATTAAAACAGAAATTGAAAATAATCCAGGCTCAACTTTGCATCAAATAGCTAGAATGTTTAATAAGTCAAAATCAACCTTCCACGAACATACTACGATAACTAGCTATGTAAACCGTCTTAATGTATGTATTCCTCACTATTTAATGGAGAAACATTTGTTGGAACGCATCTTCTTTTACAACTTGCTTTATATACTCAACCTGGAGACACCATTTCTGAAGCAATTAATGATGGAGGATGAAAAATGGATAATTTATAAAAATGTTCAGCATAAAATGTCCTGTAGCGAGCTTGATGAACCGTCTTTAGTCATTCAAAAAGCCGGTCTTCATTTCAAGCAGCTAATGTTCTGTGTCTGAAGGAATTGAAAAGGAATTCTTGATTATGAGCTTTTACCAAGTAAGAGAACAATAAATTTGGAAAATAATTGTTCTTAGTTAAATAAATTGAGTGCAATATTCGAACAATAACGTCCAGAAATATCGAAATGGAAGTTCATCGTATTTCATCAGACAATGCACAACCTCATGTGTCATTGACAACTTGAAAAAATTGTTTGAATTTTGTTGAGATGTTTCACCCCTCTACAGTATTCACCAGACCTTGAGTCCATGGATTTTCACCTTTTTCAATCATTAAAAAATTGTCTTTGTGGGAAAAACTTAAATTCTTAGGCTAAAAAAATTCCTTTAGACAAATTGCTTGCCGAAAAATCTGAGAGATTCTGGAAGGCAAGTTGCATGAAAGATGGAGACAAGTTGTGGAACATAATGGTACGTATATTTAATAAATATATACCAAAATTTAAAGGAGCTGTGTTTCAATTTTCTTTAAAAATCGGCACGCACTTTCCGGACAACCAAATAAATTATTTTTCAAGAAAAAATTTAAATTAGACTAAGCATATTAAATTTTTTAATTATGTTCATTAGTAGAAGAAAAAGCAGATATTTGTTAAACCACAAACAACTATACATAAAAATTTGGAAATGATCAATTTTTAAAATTATTTACATTATATTAGCATATATTACATAAAAAATTCAAAGTATTTATTTATAAAATTTTAAATAATTATTCATGTTTTAATGAAGAAAATATAACTAATTAAACTGAAGATATATTTAAATATTTTCTTGCTTTTTTACAATCATTGAGTTGATTAAGTGCTTATATTCAACATATTATTTTTTAAATAGCTATTAAATTTCAAAATGAAAATTTCTTTTTTATATTTCCGTGTAGTTAACAGTTTCTACATATTTAAATTATTTATGAAGTTTTTTATTTCAACTATTAGATTTTGCAATGTTCTTGTTCATTCATTTTTAAATCAACATTTTTAATCATGTATAATTATAGTCGCATCAAATATTTTTCTTAAATATGATATTAAGAACAATTCATTTAATCAAAAAAACAGAAATATTATTACAAAAACTTGTCTAATTCTTCACGGTGATAAATTTTTAGATTGCACACGTCATGTTTCGTTTCGATTGACACAAATGTTAATGGTTTGCTGAGCTTTACATAACATGAATTTAAATATAATTTTATTCAATATTATTTAATATTAAATACATCCAACAATCATTTAAAAATAAGATTAACAACAATTCTAGAAGAATTTTTTTATGAAGAAATATAATTCTGATATTTTAAAAAATACAAAATACATAGTAAAGTGTCTTTAATTTTATTAATATATTAAATAATTATAAATTAAGATAGTTCATATTACTAAATATCTTACCCACTTGCCAATATTTTGCATCAATTTTAAGTTGTTCCAATACAACTTAGAATGTTATGAGGAAACATTATTAAACTGTATAGAAAACTTCTTAATACATTTTTACCATCAAATTGATTTCAATACCTTTTGTTATCAATATTAATAATATATTCATATATAGTGGTATTAAGTACAGTAATGCCGCCCAACTTGTCTAGTGGTCAGCGTGCCAGTCTGCGGGTAAGGAGGCCCTGGGTTCGAATCCCAGTTCGGGCATGGATGTACTTTCTCTCGCTATCTATCCCGTCTTTGTCCTTTCCTTGTATGAATGAGGTGTGAATGAGGTTGCCTACCCTATAAACGGGTCCCTATGGCATGTGTATAGAGCAAAGTCATACTTTCACCTTCATGGTGCTCTGATTAAAACGAAAGATGCTCCCAATTGACTTAAATTCACATAGCCAAGGTATAGTGAGCTTGGCTATGCGAATTTAAGTCAATTGGGCGAGCTTGGCTTGTCCAAGTGTCATTAGTAACTTTTGTTTGTTTGTTGGTTTGTTTGTCGCTCAACGGTCATTTTTTGCACACGAGGGCTAATTAGACCGGGACTTACGGCTTAAAGTGGATTCCGAACCACTACAAACATCCATGCCCAAGGTGGGATTCGAACCCACGAAATGTTGAACCGAAGGCAAGAGCGCTAACCATTCGGCTGCCAGCTCGGCTGTCATTAGTAACAACAACAAGTACAGTAATATGTACAAATTAAAAATATTCCACAAAATGTCCCTGCATTTTCCTTCAAAACAAATATCAATCACAATTCTGTGTCAAATTCATATCATGATAATTTTAATTAGAAATTCGTTTTAAAGAGTTGTAAGAGAGCAATTTCAAAGATTAAACACTGTAATATAATAAGAAAAGCTTATTCCCGAAAAAAAATTATGAAGGAATTTAAATTACCATATATATGTTGGATCTTATTAAATTTAATTAAGTTATGAGAATTTCCTCGTGATGATTATTTTTACAGAGATAAAATGTTTTTTATGATTCAAGCAAAATATTTTTTTACATTCATGAATTATTTTATGTAAAGATGTAACTTTTACTCAAGACAGAAATTCTTTAAAAAAGTTAATTTAGAATAATCTTCTAACCCGCGAGGGCATCTAGCGAATCATAAATTCTTAGTTTTAATTTTTTCGTTATAAAGAATATCAAGAGCATATTATTTCAGTAATTACGAAGTTTGGAAATATTAGCATCTTAATTAATGTATAAAAGAAGACGTTTGAATAATCAAACCTTATTTTTTGCGTTTACCATCCTTATTAACAAGTATTTCAAAATAGATGGATCAAACAATTTTTTATCTCTAATGTGAATAAAAAACATTATTTAATAAACATTCATTACATCCTATTTTCTATTTTTCAATAGTACTTACATTAACCAAATATTCATTTCATGAATATATCTATTTTAAGTTATTTTTTATATCTCCTATAAGAAAAAGATAGCTTTGTGTTAAATATTTTACAGCTATGAAAAAACTTGTCAATGCGATTTTCATATTGATTGTGAATATTGGTAAATTTTCAAATATATTGTATGCCATCAGATTCTGTTAAATTAGATATAAAAAGAAACCAATTGATGGAAAGAACATCAAATATATATTCTCACCAAATATTAATTTACTCACTAAATATTTGCTTTATTTAAACTTAAATCTATTCGTGAGTTCCACTATTAATTTAACGCACCAAATATTAAGATACATTAGTTTTTAATTTTTTTTCATTTCTAAATCAGCATTACCTCTGAAGTTTTCATAATCACAATAATGGTTTTACAAAATAGACATCAATTAATAAATCAATTCAGATACTAATACAACAACAACATTTCACTAAAACAGATCATTATAATGAATCGAATATTAACAATAACCATGAATTTAATTTTTCTGTTGTAAAGGAGTTTCAAGAAATGATTAATTATTTCAAAGAAAACTAATTATTAAGAAAAATCTTAATCATTTCAGTAAGTAATTTTCCATGAAAAATAGCATATGCAGTTAAGAAAATAAAAAAACAAATTTTTCATGCTACATATTTTAAGTTGAGTTAATTATCTTCGCTAGTATTACAAAACTTTTTATTTTATTCTACAAATATTTGCTGGTCATTTCTGTAAACCCTTATTTCTTCACTTCCAAAGTATATCTTTGAAATTATTAATTGTTCTTAGAAAATTAATAATTACGGAGAAAATTATTAATTGAATATTTAACATCAATTTTACATGATAAGATTTATAGAAAACAATTGAAAATCCTTTAAATAAAATTTCAAATAAAAATTTCTAAAACACCCATCAGCAATTTATTGATTTTAAAAAGAAATATGCTGAAATATTATAGTCATTTAATAAAATATATGTGCAGATGATGTGTTGCAGGTGTTTTTATAAATTTTGAAACTGAATGCTAACAGTAGCAATTAAACGAAAATACATATTTATATGTATTTCCTATCAAACTTGATTATTTTGAATGGTAACTAGGATTAATCATAGACGAAATAGATTTTACAGCGTGACAATTTTTGTTTTACTTTAAACAGTATTGAAGAAATTAAATAAGGGGTTAATAAACGTAAATTATTGGTTAATGTATAGAAAAAATTTAGAAATATATAATTACATATAAGAGATAAAATATTTCTGTTAAAACTAGTTTGTATTAATGAATTTCAGAGATACTTAAATTTTTTAATAAGTTATATTTTCAGCCGCTTGTGAACATTTTATTACGTAGAGATTGACGTGAGAGATTTTGGGTAATTTTTTATGAAATCAGAGAAGATCTTGAATTAGTCCCATACTTATCTAAAATATTCACAAAATCTTTCATTATATTTTTAAGATTTGGGTTCTTAACACCATGTTGTATATTTTCTAATAACAGAAAATCCTAATGATTGTTTGACATGTGAACAATCTTTTACTTCTGGGAAGAAATATACATAGTTAATCATTATTTTTCCGGGAAACGGAAGTTATCCATAACTACTCTCTAGTAAATGAAGTCTTTTACTCACTCTCTTCGAGGCAATTGCACGAAGCCTTTATGTTTTTGTCTGACATGCATGTCAGAAAAGAATGCTTGGCTAAGTTTCTAATTTGTATAGCTGTGTAAATTATATTTCCTTCCTGAAGAAGACCTAGTTATAATGCTTTTTAAATATTTAATTTCTTATCTTTTGATTTACAAAATTTTGTCTTATTTGTGATACTATATACATACATTACACACACACACATATATATTTATAAATATATATATATATATATATATATATATATATATATATATATATATATATATATATATATATATATATATATATATATATATATATATATATATATATATATATATAAATATATATATATATGTATGTATATATATATATATATATATATGTATATATATATATATATATATATATATATATATATATATATATATATATATATATATATATATATATATATATATATATATATATATATATATATATATATATATATATATATATATATATATATATATATATACATATATATATATATATATATATATATATATATATATATATATATATATATATATATATATATATATATATATATATATATATATATATATATATATATATATATATATATATATATATATATATATATATATATATATATATATATATATATATATATATATATATATATATATAAATATATATATATATATGTATGTATATATATATATATGTATATATATATATATATATATATATATATATATATATATATATATATATATATATATATATATATATATATATATATATATATATATATAAATGTAAATATATATATATATATGGTAATCGCATATCTTTAAGAATTAAATTACAAATAAATTACACATTTTCGATACAATAACTATCCTAAGTATTGGGAAGACAATAATTGAAAGCATTTTAAATTTTTCAGTGGCAGAAAAATAATTATTACTCGAAATAAACAAAAATATCACAAATAATTTCAGAAACAATATTCAAAACATAATTATAAAAAGAACTCATTTAATGTAATCAAAATATATTACAATGTGTTTTTTTGAGAAAATATTCAGTAGAAATATAACGTATTCTTGTAAGAAAAATAAAATGTTCATTTTTATATAAAGTTACATTAAAAGAAAAATACCTTTCTTTTCATATGTCAAGATTAATAAGTTAAATAATTCAATAATACATTTCATTATGGTTTTAATTTAGAAGTTAAAATACTCATAATTTTAGAATTTGCCTTACCTAAAATTCAAATTTGCTTACCTAATGAATATATGCATATCATTGATTAATTTTATATGGCATATAGTAATATTTTCGTATTCTTTAAATTTCAGGATTTTATAGATTGGGTAGAAAATCAATATAAATTTGTTTTTAAAAAAATATATTTGATTTTTTTATTCATTCAGAAATAATATGTGAAGTCTATTATACTGACGTCTTGCATTTGATTTGCTAGCACTTATAAGAATTACAGGTTATTACTGTAGTTATTATTCAAAAATTTCTATTAAAATTAATAATTTCAGCTTCGAAAGAAACTTGCTTGTAGCCTACAAATTCTTCTACAAAATCTGTTTAGTGTAATTTATAGATTACTTTGGAAAAAGTTGAAAGAATATATATTTCATTCATTTCCTTTCATATACGTTTTATCTATATCGTAGTAAATATAAATATTTCTAGCAATATTAAATTAAAAGTTGAAAAAGAAATAAACATTAAAACGTTTATTTGAGTTATTTTTAGGAGCTGTTACATTTCAGAAGGAAGCAAATACTTCTTTATTCATAGCCTGTTCTCTAAGTTTACTTAAAGAAAGTAAAAATAAAGCAAAGCAAAAGTATTCCATGTTAAACTCTGACATAAATGTTTCCATTGTTTGTTTTGGTTTCATTTACTTTGTTTTGCTTGTCATATAATTATGCTTTCATTTTTTAATTAAAAGAATTCTTTTGAGAACGCTATCATTTTTCTCTTATATTTTATCTCTTTGTTTCTCAGAGATATTTGTCAAATATTTTCAAAGAAAGCTTGATATTTATTTTGCACATTAAAACAAAAAAGAGAGTAGTGCTTATCAATAAAAAGTTTCTGAAAGCCTAAACATTGAAACATTTTTTTTACATAAAACCACGGACAGTTTTATGATTGATGTATAATTCCGAAGTTGGTTTTGCATATATATATATATATATATATATATATATATATATATATATATATATATATATATATATATATATATATATATATATAGACTCTCTGCTCCCAAACGATATAAAAATTCATGGATTCATGGATTATTACTTAATTCATTATAAAATAATTCTCTATTAACTGAATGTGAATAGTCTAAGAATGTCTTCTAATGATTTCTTCAAAATTGTTGATTAAAGAAATTAGCAAATTTTCAGTCTCGTTGCATATTATTCCGACTTTCGATTATTAAAACATTTTCTACACTCTTAACACTTTCCAAAAAAGTTGAGGAAATTAAATAACTATTTTTCTAAAAATACTGTTCAAGTTGAACATTTTACTCTAGATAATACTATTTAAAACATACACTAATAAATATCATTAATTTGAAAATAATTACAGAGCAAATCCTTGCTGTGCATAAAATAACTTATCTTTGAATTACACTCTGTTTTGGTAGAATATCTTGCAAATATCTGAAAAATAATTTTTAATGTTATTATTTGTATTTTGTTTTATATTTTCGAGGTCGTGCTTCATAAATTTTGTAATTCTTAGACCAGATGATATGTTTATAGTTATTAAATTATTTAGTTTGTATTAATATATTTATATTAACTGGATATTTAACTCTTTATGTGTTAAATATATCTCACAAAAATATAAAACACTACTGTAGTAACGTTATATTTACAGTAATTTTAAAGAGGAGGATGTACAACAGACCTTAATGGCTATAATAGTTTAAGGAAAATAAGTCCTTTCTAAGAATAACTTTTAATAGCTAAAGTAACTCTCACTAAGGTAAGATGGCTTAAGAATAAAAACGAAAAGAAAACATTATCAATTGACAAAAGTTGCTCAAAATGCTAATTTTCTTTGTCTCACAGAAAAAAATTAAATCTGTTTAACATAAACAAGCCTCGTGGGAATGAAAAACATTGTTTAAATATTGAAAATAGTCACTTCCAAGAAAAATGTTTTATAAATTCATCTTTATTCAATCTAACAAAAAAAGCTCTTTATTATTTTTCATAATTTAATAAAATTGCTGAAAGTTTATATCTTACATAACAAAGGTAATTCACACACTCTAATTATAATTTTACATTATATATACATTCATTTATATAAAATTTTTATTTCTAATCATTTATATATTAATTACGAAACCTATAAATATGTATGAGGATAAAGTTTCTTCGAATTATAAAATACTGAACAAGGTTTGGTATTATAGTTTTTTAATAAATATAACATAAAAATGGAAAATGACAAATTTGGGAAACGAAATTCCAGCTTTTTGAACAGAAATTTAGAAAGTACGAGAAATTATTTTTTTACGTGATTTGAATAAATTTTATCTTTTTTGTAAATATTCTACAGTGGCATTTAAGTTGTAAGCAATATTAACTAAATTCCTGAGATCAAAGGCATTTCAATAATGTTTGAAATCAAGGGCATTTAGCAGATTAAAACTCTTCAATTTATTTCACTTATTGAAGTCACAACAAGAAAAGAATTTATCTTCAAGCGAATTATTTCGGAAATCTTCCTTAACAATCTCTGACACCCTTTAAAAATCTTTAGAGTGGAAAATCTTAAGATTCAAGTTTCCTTTAACTCAAGGCGATTTCAGTTAAAAGGCAGAAATTTACAGCCAACCTTTCGTGCTAATTTAGCAATTATTCATCAGACTAACTTAGGGAAAGATAAATTCAATAAAGAAATTCTTAAATGAGATTACACTTTCTAAATGTTAAAAAAATTCTTTCAAAATTAATTTATTTACGATGAGCAAAACATAGTTTTATATCATTAGTAATCGTAAATGAAAATTTAAACAGATGCATTTTATGTTCTAAATGGATGCTTTTTACAGCAATTTTAAAATGTATATTAAATTAAAGTAATTTTACTCTAAAATCTTAATTTTAAATTGGATTTTACTTTAAATCTGTAAATGCTAAGAACATTATTTAAAATTAAAAGTATATTGTTATCGATTTCCCAATTTTAATTCTGTATCACTTATTCTCAGCTATGTGGATTAATATATTAAATTAAAGCATTAATTAATAAAGATTAACATATTAGATATCATACTATTCTCACATTCACGTATACACTGAAAAAATATGAAGTAAAATATACAAATTGTAACAAGAATAATGTCCTCTTAAAATATTTTGAATACCTTGTTTCGAAAATTGTTGAATTGTATGCATTTTTTTACAAACGATTAGTTTTTCATATCGAAACAAAAACAGAAAATAACTTTTTTTGAAATATTTAGCAAATTTGTTAAGAACATTTAAATGTATAAATTAGATATGCTGTATGCATTTTAAAAGACATGCATATTGCTTATGGGAATAATGTACTATATCTTAAAGAGACTATCATCTATATGCACACCATTAGCAGACAAATATATAACGATCTGTTGAAATCAAGTGGATATTTTTCATCAGAATAAACATAAAGAATTCCCATGTTTTGATTTTCTCTGAGAATGCAAAAAATGATTATTAAATCTTAAGAAAACTAATTTCTAAACCTAAAGATAAGTAATCCCAGGAAAGTAGAGTCTACTTAATTAAATGTGCTCAAATCTAAAGACTGCGTACGTATTTTACGATGCATAAAAGATTGTGTTTTACAAGCTACTTTATAGCAACCTTAGAACAAATGTTAATATTTTGCTATATTTTATTATTGAATCCTCTTGAGATTTTCTAATAACCAATAATCTACGTAAGATAT
The DNA here is from genome assembly GCA_037975125.1 of Latrodectus hesperus. NCBI lineage: Eukaryota > Metazoa > Arthropoda > Arachnida > Araneae > Theridiidae > Latrodectus > Latrodectus hesperus. Next base: position 114,241,947 of record CM075851.1, read on the forward strand.
GTAACACCCACAGTATATTGCGTTTCGGGGGAATTTTTCATGGATCAAATAAAAACTCTTAAAAAAGTATATCCTTAAGTATTCAGATTGAAAAAACTCGTACAGTCACATCAAAATTCAGAATACAGAAGTGTAATGTACATTATTCGTTGCTTAACACATGCTACATTCGTATTCTTGCCAAAAATTTCAATCTTTTCTCCTGATTTCATTCGATAATATTAAAGAGCCCCTGAAAATGAAGTGTTAATACCAACATCTGTTAGATGCAAAACATGTATGCTTCCATTTCATATCTACAGCAATTTGAACAGTTATTAGTATTTTTGTGATATCTTAAGACTAATAGTTACGGCCTATCTTTAAGGCATGTCTTTCAAGATGATATGTTACACGCAATAATGTGAACTTTCTCTATTCCGAGTTTGCTTAAGTCTTGTCCTTATCTGCACTCGCTTCAGACTCTTCATCAATTAAATAATCTGATTAGGAATTGCTAAATGAAAGATAAATTGTTGCTATTTAATATAAATATTATCTCTGAATGACAAAAAAATAAGGAAATATGTAGTATTAAAAGATATCACGAGTCTTTCTCATTTAGAGATGAAATCCAAAATATCATTCATTTAAATACCTACAACACTGTGAATGTTAAGAAATCTGCTAACAGCATAAGATCAATTATTCTAAAAAATATCTCCCTTTGTACAGAAAAACTCCTTTGAAATATTTTAATTTGAACAGAATTAAAAAAAACAATGCTTGTTAAAGTTGCTAATCATTTTGTTTGATACCAAAACTGAAGAAGAAATGACTGGCAACAATTATATATATATATATATATATATATATATATATATATATATATATATATATATATGTCATTAGCTTGAAAATTTTAATTATTTTTTATATTAATAAAGCATTTTAGCTTAAAGTTTTTATTTTTTAAACCACAGACTACTACTTCAATGTTTTCATTATTTATATAAATATTGGTAAAGAAGAGTTTGCCAAATAATAATTTTTATGCTTTTATTTGTTCTATTATAGGTATTTGCAGAATATGTATTAAATAAATATAACGTATGCTTTTAAATTACTTTGTATATTTTATTAGGATTCTAAAATTGATTTTTCTAGAATCAATCAATTGTATTGTGCTTAAAATTGTGCTGTGAAAATACTGAATAAGTGTCCGCATATTTCTTAACATAAAGCAAATGAAATAGCTTATAAACATAAAATTAAATATTGTTATTGTTTATTATACATTCTTATATTTAACAGCACTTGTGAATATATAGAGTTATTACAAAATAATCTTCAGGTTTTGATACATTACTGCGTCAGCACTTGGAAACGTACTTGTTTCTATGACAAAACAAACAAAAAGACATTAACATAATTGCTGCCTGAGAGTAATGATCGAAAAGGAGAATTCACAGCGAAAAACGTTTTGTGCACTAGAGTTTTCAAAGTGTGAATTGCTCATAACCTTTCGCCGTGTTATATCTTCAGTTGGGGACATGTTAAAGATTGTGTCTATCTACCACCGTTATTTACCACTTTGGCTGAACTATGGAACAGCAGAAAGTGAGTTGTGGTCTGCATTCGCCATCATCATCGATGGGACCATTCTTAGTAATGTGTGGAGTGAACTGAACTATCGTTTTGACATCTGTCCTAAAGGAGTTTGAACAATGATGTTATTGGACGTCAATTTGAATACTTTTGGTTTCTTTTCATATATGACTCACTGTTGTAATCACTGCACTAATGTAATACCATATATGCTTCAAAATAAATGCTTCAGAAACACGATGATTCTTTTGTAATAATCCTGTACAGTTCACAAATATATCTCAACAAAAAGGAATATTTACTATTACATGATATACTGCAGAAAAACGTTCCTTAACACCATTATTGTAACAATTTTAGTAAAACTTTATAGTTATTTGAATAATTAAAATAAATTTAAAACTGAATTTATAAAGAAAGTTAGGCATTTGTTAATAAAAAGATCAAATTAAAGAGGCGTATATTAACAAGAGCAACTAGGTTAATCATATATCAAACTGCAGCATGATATTTTAATTAAAATTTATCCTTGAGCAATTTTGGTGCTAACACTAACTATTTATTTATTCGTAAATGATAATAATCAAAGAAATTTATTTTATATAAATAAATCATTCAGACTTAGATAATTAAAGTCTTAATCTTATATTACACGAATAAAGTAATATGTGAAAAATACTGCTTTCTTTAACTTTGAAGAAAATGAAGAGACGTTTAAGATAATTTTTCTTAAGTACTCAATGACGATAATCCTATGGGAAATACATTGACGTAATGCATTTCCATTTTAATAATAATCTTTCATTTCTTTTACCAACAAATGAAAAATGCTAGCAAATCAATCGATAAAGAGATTCTAATGCTATCTAATCCACTGAGATGAAAACTCATTTGAGATAAGTGCCCCTTGAGAGGATAATGTTTTCTTCGCTGCAATAAATTATCTTTATTTTATTTTATAAGCCTTATTGGAAAACTAATCATTAAAGCGTCTATAAATACTTTTAAAGATTTCCTTAAAGAATATAAATGTTTTAATCTGAGTAAAATAAAAAATAAAAATATAAACTTTGAGTAATTTCTTTCAAAATGTAATTGTGGATTATCATTTTGAATTGTGATCCCAATTTATTTTATAATTTTATTTGAAGGGAATAATTTTTTGAAAAGATTGTGTATTGGAATGTTTATTCAAACTAATAATATGAATAGGTGAATACAATTTATAAATTTAATATTTTATTCATAATTCACTTCATATTAAATTGAATTCGAAGATAAACACACACACACGTATATATATATATATATATATATATATATATATATATATATATATATATATATATATATATATATATATATATATATATATATATATATATATATATATATATATATATATGATATAAAGAATCCGAGAATATGGAATATGTTGAGATTTAGTAACTACTAGTTACAATGGATTTCATATCAATTTCTGATTCATTCATATGCACATATTTTGTATACAATAGGTTTTTAAAATAAACTTTAATTTTTAACTGATAATATGAATTATAATAATTATATACAAATAAATACAATTATGTTTAGTATTTTTAAAGAGTTACAAAGAATAAAGAAATTACCAAATGTCTATCATTTCATAAATAATCTCCTAAGCTATAAGGATCAATTGATGTATAGCTCTATCGATAATATCTGAAGATATTTCCACAATGTTTAAGAATAATTTTTGAGCAATTCTAAAACAATTGAAATTGATAGCCTAGCAAATATTAGCAAAAATTAAAAGTTAAAACTAAGAAAAATATAGTTTAATTTTGTAGTAATTCTGGTTTGTATTATATACTTCTCACTTCCTGTTACAAATATGAATACTATCGCAGTTTACATACCAAAATATATCAGTTAATTTTCACAATCAAGACTTTGTAATACGTTTGACATATTGCAGTTTTTGAGTCTTTGACCTTCACTTAAAAGTATTTTTACTACTTTATGTACAGATATTCTTCAGTACTTAATAAATTCTTTGTAAAAGTTAAGCTATTTTTATGTTTATAATATACTTACGTATGTCCAATGATTACTCGCCAAATTTAAGGCAAAGAAGAACAAAACCATCAAATTTAATAATAATAGTGGCTACTTTTCATTTGGATCCCTTTTCTCTCTTATAATCTCAAGTACTTTTATTTTTATATATTTTCCGGGAGTTGCTTTAAAAATATTTTAAGAGAAGTAGCCTTTAAAAAATTTCTTCATATTTACCTGCTTCGGAAGTCTTTCTTTAGATGTCTCATAGAATAGTTTCACATTTTAAATCTTAATTTTGTTGATAATCATACAGGTGTTTTTAAATTGTACCATTCATATAAGATATATAGATTTGTATGTCCTTAAGATGGCAGAAATATTCTGGTCAACGTTCAAATTACTGACGATTCGTACTTGATATGTAAGTGTCATATACAAAGGAAAGAGTATTTTCTTTACAGATTTCAGACCCTTACATAGCCACCAGAAAGCTTACACAGCCACAATGAAAGACCGAAACTCGCCTGAAAAGCAGCATTTCCCCCCTCCAGTGTCAAGCTTTGTGTTTGTTCAGAAGCACAACCAATCTCAATGCAGCATGTTCAATTGTAATCGAAGTATTAATCATATTTTCATTATCAGTGGTGTTATAAACATCATCGCCTTGCACCAGCACATCATAAGAGGGCGTTAAGTCTTTGGATGTGGTTTTGTATGACTCTTAGTAAGTCATTGATTTTATATTCGATAGGAATTGGTAGTATTTCGACCAGTGGAAAGAGCAACATAAAAGAACGGTAACCTACTCTACCTACTCGCAAAGGCCCTGATTTTTATCGAATATAGACTCTTTCTGGTTGGCATTCCTGCTTCTTGTTTGAAGCCTATTAAGGTATTCTAATAGAACTCCTACGTCATAAAAGTATTTGTGGATAAAAAAATCCTTCAGGAACTTTAATTTTCTGCAGTACTTTAGATATAATTTGAACCCATTTTTCATTCACATGAACTGAAATGGTTATCATTTGCAGAATCCAAAATGAACATGGTAATATGTACACATGCTTTTTTGCAAATTTTATTCCTTATTTTAAATAAAATGTTCAAATAAAAATATAGGTAAAAATGGGAAAATTCTATAATTAATATAATAGGTTTTTACACAGAGATTATATTTTTTTATCTGAGAACTTAAAATGATATTTGTGTTGCAAATTATAAGTGTTAGTGATTTCTTTATCTAATATTTCTGATGATACTGGATTAAAAATTTATTTTTTTAATCCTCATTTATATAATTGCACTTTAAAATATAAAGCTTATTAGCCTATAATAATTTTTGAAATATTTCAATGGATATGTATGTGGAATTTTCATATTCCAGAACATAAAGATTGCTAATAATTTTTTATTAAAATTCATTTGTTATATTATTTTCCATTTTTGTTAATTATTTAAATAAATTCCATAGTAAAACATGAATTGATTAGCATATTTATGTAATATTTTATTTGTAATTTAACGATATTTTTATAAAGAGTTAATTCTTGTTGCAAAACGTTTGACTATTATTATTAAGGTTTTTCAGATACAGTGTTTAAATACCAATTTTTGAAATAAGTTAACAAAATCATAGGAAATATATCACAGAAACCAAAATAAATCTAAAGTGTATGGCTCCTACATTTCTTTTTATTCATAATACAAAAATAAGTGCTGTCCCGAAGATTAAATAAGAAAAGAGATTTGTTGCATGGAAACTAGAATCACAAAAAAGAAAAATAATTGTGTTCTGAACATTTGTTTCAAGAAGCTCTTCTAACAACTTCATTCCCACTTTGCGACTATCTAGAGTAGAAACAAAGTTGCTGCCTTCATTTCCGTGTAATTTCCGCCTTGGGCATCAGAAAAAGTCAATATTTTCAGTTCACTGTTCTTTCTAATTCAATAAATGTTAATTCAGTTAAGTCAATTACTGTAAACTTCTGAAGATATTCTGACTTGTCTGTTAGTTGATATTTATACTATATATATGAATGTATATTTTATTATTCATACAAACATATAAATTTATATATACACACACACACACACACACACACACACACACACACACACACACACACACACACACACACACACACACACACACACACACACACACACACACACACACACACACACATATATATATATATATATATATATATATATATATATGTCTGTATGTGTACTTACATATACAGATTACGTAAAATTAAACAGACAGTATTCAGACTCAGGTAATCAAAGTTCTACGGAATTGATCTCAAATGCGGGAATCAGAAGTGCATCGATTTTCTTATGCGATTCAACTGGTTCTAAAATTAAACCCGTGACCTTCTATGGAAGCACTGAATTATTTCTGAGCTACTTTGTACAAACTAAAAATACGTTCATATTCCATATAATTAGCGTCCATTTACAAATGAATTCTGAATGTCTAAGTATTGTGATGAAAATTTGATTAATATTTTTATGACAGGATTGATTGGTGAGACAATAAATAAATATTGCAGTTTGTAAAAGTATGTAAGATGTTTTTAAACTTTGTTTGCAAGAATAGTGCTTTGATTGATATGAATCTATGAATGAAAGAATTACGAAATTATAATAACATTATATTTTTGATTGTATCATCACTGGTGTAAAATGTTTCAAATGTAATTAAATTAAAGGTATATTTATTAATTGATACTGATGTATGCGATTGTATTCTTTTACAATAGTTTGATAGAAAAATTAAAAATGTAGGAAAAGTTATTTGAATTAATTGAGAAAAATGATGAGTACGACTATTTAGAGAAACTGTATATATTGAATAAAAATATTAAAATTTGCAAATCCTAAATTTTTTTAAAATTGTTCGCTTATTCCATGATATTAATAGCAACTTTTATTATAGTATTAATAATAAGACAAAAAATGCATTGTGTACCTGTGTTATATAGTTTGAATTTATAAATGTTCTGTATATAAATATTTTGAGAAAAATATCCTACAATATATCTCATGTGTGATAATGCTTTTAATGAAAACTAATTAAATTTTAACAATATAGTGATATTTTTCTGGTAATAACCAAATCGAAAAAAATAATTGACAGCACTTATGTTATTTTCCTACAAATATTTTTCCAGAGTATAAAGGATATTTTAGTTTTTATTATTTTGCAATTAGTAATATTCAGATAAACTCAGAGTATGGTGCACGTTATTTTGTAAGTTCATGCACATAAAAGTCATTTGAATGCAATGATCAGTTATTTCAAATCATACTTGACTGAGAAACGTTTTTCTTTGTTATTCCATGCCAAATTTTAAATAAGCATCTAAGCTAAAGTTATATATTTTTTCTTATGGAAGTAGTTTTTGAATCTCAAATTTATTTAATATAAATGGGCTATAATTTCTCTTATAATTTCAAATAAAAATATTTCTTTTCAAGAAAATCAGAGTTTAAAAAATAAGAAAATATTTGTTGTTTTGAATCGAAAATGAAAGTATTTCCAGTCTTTTTGATACTAAAGAAAATATTAATTTTTTAAAATCAAATATTTCTTGATCTAGTAATTTTGTTTCCATTTCAAATATTCTGAATATAATCAAATGCAGTTAATGAAGAATTTTAATGTGCTATTTAATGAGAAATTCAATAATCTTTTTAATTTATAATTAAGTTTTAAAGTGCAATGATAATTATTTTTCTAACATTTTATGAGTTGATCAATAAAACTCCGTTCTATAGCATAAAAGGTTTTTTTAATATACTGTAAGCTGTTTGAATAAACTCTTATGGTTATTTAAAAAATTTTCTTATTAAAAATGAATGAAATAACAAAAAGGAAAAAATGAAATAAATTAACTGAAATAGGAAACAATATATTATTTAGTTTTTATGTAAATATAAATGGAAACATTGTTATAGGGACGCTTAATTTATGCTCACGTTATTTGAAGACATTAGTTGTAATATCCCTAACTAAATTATATTGACAAATTAAAAAAAAAATCTAAAACTCATTTTTGTTCCTTTAATTACAAAAATTAAACACAATATGAAATGAAAATAATGTGATTATTTTCAGTTCAAACTGAGTTAAATATTGCTGTCATTTAGAAAATAAACATGTTAAAGGAGATATTAAGAATTTTTATCAATATTTTGCAAAACAGTGTCACGGCCAGTTTGAATATAGAGTAAACCAATTCTTTAATACTAGTCTTCAAGTTGCATTTCCAGAAAAATTTATGAGATGTCTCAAAAATGTATTTTATGATATGTCTAAAAATATTTTACGAAATTTTACTGTAAGTTATATTATTTCATTTCAATATTTTATGTTCCAGAAATATTGCACTGAAATTCCAAAACAGAATTTTATTGTGTTATCTTTTACTAATAATTATTTTTAATTAACTTGAGCTGCGTCAAAAATGAGATACTTGTGTTTAAAAATAATCAAAATTTACGTTAATTAAAAATATTTAACAATAAAAGATAAATAACACAGTAAAATTCTGTTTTAAAATTTCAGTGAAATATTTCCAGACATTTATAAATACCTTTACATTTCGATAAATATAATTTATAAAAAAAATCCAAATCAATATTGCAAACAATAAAGCAATAAAATAATTCAAATTGAAATTGCCTTTTTAAATCTGCTAGTAGCAATGACGCAATTACTCACTCACTCACTCACTCACTCCTCTCTCTCACACACACACACACACACACACACACACACACACACACACACACACACACACACGCACGCACGCGCACATACACATATGTATAATATTAAGATTTCACACAAAAGAATATATTTCAGTATGTCATTTTCTTTTTCACAATTACGAACGAACACATACATTTTTTTATCATCACAAATTGTTGCAAAGAAACTTTTCCGACAATACACTCTATATATGTTTATAAGCAATATACACAGTTATATCACAATTTGATATCAGCTAAGAAATATATCTAAGAAAGGATAGAATGAAACATAAAAGCAATTAACAGTAAATTTTTAAAATATAGAAACATAAGTTGTTGCTATTTGGAAAATTGCACATATTATGAAAATAATAAAGGAAATATTTCTACAAATTTTCAAAATGTAATTTTTTCTAAATTTTAAATGACTAGGTAGAACATTGCTAGCTAATCACATGTGAACTTTTTACAGAATTCTACGGAAACTTATCAGTAATGAGTTTATAAATAAAGTTTCTGTTTTCAAAAATTAAGCAAATTTTTTAACAGTTTTATTTTTCAGGATGTATGAGAACTTAAAGAATGTCTTTGTGATTTTTTTTATTCCTGTTATAATTTTGAATTTTTTCCAAACAATTTCGTTACGTTATACCCTTTTATACACTCATATGTATACATCTAAAAATAGTACTTATGACAATATTTTTGAATTTCACATCATAAATATGTTGTATTTGTATGGTTTCTTCCTACTGATTCAACTTGTATTCATTTGATAAAGGCAAATTCCCAGCATTCATCTTCCGCGTGTATTTATTTATTTATTACATTACATATATTCAGACTTGTATGCTTGATTCTTGAGATCCGCTTGTAAGTCTTCGTCGATAATAGGACAAATAGCACAATGACAGATGAACAACCACAGAAGAATAACGAAGAAAACACCCAGGGCCACGGCGGGAATCGAACCCACACTCCTACGCTCTCAAGCGATTAGCGGAGTGATACTTTGACCACTCAGCCACGGAGCGCCCTCTTCCGCGTGTTCAGAAGTTGTTAGAATTAAACCATGGACGTCTCGCACTGAAAAGCGTTGTCCTGTCTATAGGCAACTTTAAGTAAGCTCTGAAATTTTATTATTCATGGATAGTTTTTCACTACACATTTGTAACATAATATCTTTCTATCGGGTATATTTCCCTTGTGAAACATTTCGCTGTCCTCAGTGTAGAAATTTTAATAAATAGACAGGTATGCATGAATTTACAAATCAAATTCTGGTATTTAAAAGTTTTTTCCACAAATTATTTAATTTGGGAAATTATAATAATCATTATATAATTTTTATGGAGTTATATAAATTTTCTTATGATGACTTCAATAATAACTCTTTTAATAATTATGTCAATATTAAAAGCGCCGACTGATTGGCTGAGTGGTTAGCGTTCCTGAGCTGTTGGTCCCGGGTTCGAATTCCGGTTCGGGCATGGATGATTCTTTCCTTCTCTGTTCTCTTTGTCCTTTCTTCTGTGATGTTACATGAATATGGCCCGCCCTATAAACGGATTTGTGGTGTTATGGCGCGGGTAACGCTACTCGCCTCCGTCACTTGGTTCACAGGTGCCCGCTGGGTAACCACAAATGAGTAGCAGTTTCAGGCCTTGTTGTGGCATAGAGTTCAACCGTGCCCGCCATTGGATAAAATAATATTAAAAGTTTGTCTAATAAAAAACCAAATTTTATAAAAAAATTCCTGTGCAACAGTGTCTAGATTGATTAGTAAATTATACAAGTGAATAGTATTAAATATTGAAATAAATTTTGTCTGTACTAGGGTGTTACCTAACACACTATGAACCTTAGATCGTCCAAAACACATTGCATAACAGGCTGCATTGATTCACCAGTTTCGGAAAATTAAATCATATAATAAAAGTTAAAAATGATTAAGTGTAAATATTTTAGATTCAAGTAATTATTTGAATTTATATTTGATATTATGATCGCACTATTTCTGCTCATTATGTATATTTTTATGATTCAATTTATAAAAGAAAACCATTATTGATTTTATCATCGCGAAATAAGATGTATGTTCAAAAAGTCTTAATAAGTGTTTCATATGTTAATGATAAATAAAAAATATTCATTTAACTCAAGTTCAAGATAAATTATTTTATGAAGAACATTTTAGACACACAAAAATATATAAAGGCTTTTGTTTCAAGTATTTAATACTCCATCGCTAAAATTTGTTTGTCTAAATAAATGTAAGCTTTAATTCGATTGTATTAAGCTTCAACTGTTATATTCAAAATAATGTCAGTCAATAATTTCATCAGAAACAATTATAATGATGAGTTGATAAGGTTGGGAATTTGCTTCAAACGCAAGGATTGAAATCAGATTTGTAGCTACTCTTTAATTCGTGAAGAAGGAAATATTCCCGCTCATTTAAGTGAAGCGGAAAATTTCATGCTAAGTAGATTTTCAAGTTGTCTCATATTTGATTTGGAGAATCTTCTCTGGATGTGTCGTTCCAGAAATCTGCTTCAGGGAATTTCGAGAGACTGAAATGAGATCAGACAAAATTAAAAGCTCAATATAAAATTATTTTATTTGAATTTTAAAATATTGAAATAAAATTCTACAAAACCATTTCATTTCTCCTTAGAAACATCTTATGATCTTCATTTAAGTTGTGCAAATATTACTTTAGAAATAATTATGAGACACAATTTTATATTTTAGTTGAGATGTATTATTAAAGATTGAAAACTTAATGTAAATTCAATAAGAAATGCTTATGCATTCGTGTAATTTTTATATAATTGTAAAGCAACTTATTATAGAGAAAAAATTCCAAGTGTATAATAGGCTTTAAAATAATAAACTTCTTATATTATTCGACAAATCTCATATCATATCAATGCTTTATTCAATTTCAATGAGAAAATCTTTAAAAATGTAATTTATTTAACTTATGATTGCATTTATCAAATAAATATGACACTTTAATTTTTGAAAAACATTTTACTCAGTCACTCACACATTGTATAGATTTACGTTCAACGGATGATAATGAGCATTTCATCGATATCGCCCGCAGATAAATGACGAATTGAAGCAACAATTGCTAAAACTCAATATAAAAGAATAATATTAGAAATCTCATAAACACAATATGCCTTCCTATTAATTTTGTTGATGGTTAGAGCACTACTTATGAAATTTTCGGATTCATTGAACAATGACACTCTATTTTATGATACCCTCATATTTACGTTTGCTTTCCGTAATATATAATATTTAAGATTTATATATACATATATATATATATATATATATATATATATATATATATATATATATATATATATATATATATATATATATATATATATATATATATATATATATATATATGACTATATAACGCAGTGATTTCGTTATCTTTCTCTACTGTAGAATTTAAAATGATTTGTAGCTTACAGTCAACTTCCCTTTACATTCGTTAATTATGTCAATTGTTTTCTAATATAAATAAATTCAATAATATTATTGACCTTTGAACATTCTGCTAAGAAACGATGTTGGGGGAATGCTATTTTAGATAGCTCCTATAGAGAATAAACATTTAATAAAACTAATATATATATATATATATATATATATATATATATATATATATATATATATGTATATATATACACATATATGCATCAAATTATTTTTTGATTACATAATATTCAAGATTGTTTTTGAATTTTCAGAGAGCCGATAGACTACTTTAATCTCAAACAGATGTAGAAACTATACATTTTTATGACTTCTGTTATAAGTTTATAAATAACATGTTTTCATTTTAAAATATTTAAACTTTAATCCCTTCATACTTAATTAAATCTCATTTTCATATAATTTAATAATATTTCATAGAAATTTTCTTACTTATGAAAAAAATCATTGTTTCCCTGAAATGATATACGTGACATAGACTTTCTTACATTATTATCAATCACATGTGATAAAGTGATAATTCTATTAGAAATCCTCACGTAACAGGGAATGTAGAATAATCCATGTCAAGATAGTTAGGATAATCCTAGAACGGTATTTGTAAAATCCTATTAGAGAGTCTTAGTTCTATATTTTCACATTCGAGTAGTTTTGAGAGATTGTAATGAGCTTAGGTATATTTCGATTATCTATCACAAATATAGCAAGCAAATGAGAGTATGTTGAGAAATTAAATGTATATGAAATATAAGGTATTGGGTGTAATTTAATAATTACACTACCTGTGAGAGAAAATCTCTATAATAGTTATTAGATAAATATTAGTTAAATTATTTAGTTTTAAATCATATTCCACGGACAAATCCAAAATTTGCCGTTGAATGAAGTCAAAATGTTTTTAAAATAATACAATAATTAACAATATTAATATTAAATAAAAGAAATTATTTGTGATACTAATTGAAATAAAAGAAAATAAAAACAAGAATTGTTACTTTATGAATAAAGGTGGAACTGTATAATGAAATGTTTAATTCTTCATTTATTAAAGTATTGAAACACTCGCATTTCATGATCTGACATGGCATTGTCAGCATATCCAATTTTGGAATTTGCGCCATAAAACCAACCAACCAATTACCAAACCATTGTCAGGAAATCACAACAAAGATTCCAGACATGGTTCTAACAAATGTTGAATAATTAGAAACTGGGTTGTGCTTCTACTTTCTGCATGCATGATGTAGCTCTCGTAGTTGTGTAGGTTATAGAAATTGTTCCAGATTATCTCACTTTCATATGTTATTATGTTCCATTTCTAATAAAAATGGCTTTCAAAAAATAAAAGCAAGGTGGATTTTTAATTGTCATTTAAAGGCGTTCTGTTTAACTTAGTTCCTTGTATGGTATAATTGTCTTTCCAGCTTAAAAGTAACTAAAATGTCATACATCGATCATAAAAGTGTAAAAAAAACAATTTTACGAATTATACGTTTTTTAAGCAATTTAAGTAGCTTAAGTCGGCAAATATTACTCCGAATTCATTAGATTACATACAAAAACAGTAGACGAATATTTAAATCAATAAATCTGGATAAATAAAATCTATTAATTTATTTAAAACAATTCATGTTTTTATAAGATTAACAAGTTTAATTACCCGATTGTTTTAGTTAGAATTTTATGAAAAACATTCATTGAAAAATGTTAAATTTTTTAATGTGATTTGCACCTGAAATGTACAATAATTTGCACATGAATAAGTCATAATCCTTGAAATGCCATTTAAGAGAGGAAGAAACTTAATATTTCAAGAACTAACAGCAAAAAACCCAAAATCTCATTTTTCTCAATTGCATAGATTAGAATGGTGATGATATGTTTTGGAAAAGAAAACTTTGCATAAGGCAACTGAATATATTCCAATATTTGCTTTTTAAGAAGAATTTCATGGATCGTGAGTTGTATTCATTTTGTTTAAGTAAAACAATTCCCTCATACAACCCCAACAAAGCACATACACACACATGCATGCCAAAAGAAACGTGTGCAAAATTAAAACTAATATTAAATTAAAACTGAATTTTTCTGCTTTGAAATGAACGATCCCACCTCAAGGCTTAATGAACTATGTTGCTGATGGTTTGAAGTAAGTGACTTAAATTCTTAATCAAATTCCTCGGCAGAGTAATTTTAAATAGAATTATTCCTTCTAGCTAGTAAAATTTTTGTTGAGTGAACGTTTAATCCATTTATTCGAAATTAGAAACAGATGATTCTGTAATTTAGAAAGGGAAAATTTCTTAATATGTGTTGTGATCTGCAAAGGAGGATTATTACGTATGATGAGTGTGCTATTCATTTACCAGCTGTAATGAAGTGTTTCTGTAATGCTTTTGTGAAAAAAAATCTCAAAGATTAGATAATAATTTATATAAAATGCAATATATTAGTGAATTTTCACAATACGTTTTATAATAAATAAACTATTCTTAATTATAAAATGCATCAGCAATATCAAACAAGTTTATAAAAGCTGTGACATGTGTTCTAATCATTGACAATTGGAATCAGCAATTGGTTTAGAAACATCTTTTGTAATTACTATCAGTTTTAAATTAATGTAATTTTACACCAAGACATAAAAACTGTTTTATATAAACAAACGAAATAAAAACTGATTTGTTTCAGATTTGAAATACAGAGGAAAACTTATAAGTGTTTCAGTCATAGTATATGTTTTAACTTTCATCATATTGAGTAAAATCCAAAGTTTTGCTTTTGTGAAAAATATCATAAAATATCATAATTGTTCTTAGAAATTTTAAGTGTCTTTGTTCACAATTATTTAATTTAATTATTTCATATTATTGATCAATTATTTGTAATAATGTGTTATATCTATTCTTATTTGAGATATATAGCTAAATAATTCTGTAAGTTTATATTTAAATCTAAAAAGAAAAATTTAGTCATTACTCTCAAAATAATCTATTTCGTATTCATTGAAATATGCCCTATAATATTTGCCTTAATGAATTTTCAACTTTAGAATTTATAAAAAATACGCAATGATTAGTGATGAATCAACTTTAAAGCAAAATGTATATAAGTAATTTTTACAGTTAAAGGATATTACTTGTATAATGAAGCGGTATTTATGAAGAAATTATCAATTCAAAATAATGATTACAGATTTTAAAATTTTTTCTTGTCCATGGATACCAAAATATAGTTTCTTGAAATATTTTAAATATTCAATTATAGAATATTATATATATTATATCACACTTATATATTTGTCTTTTTCCTATTCAACGTCATAAATATGCCTACGCTTATCTACACATACATATGTATAATTACTCTCTTCTGTGTAGATTTATATATAACAAATTTATTTAAATAATTTAAGAAAATATTAAGGAAATATTGAAATATTTATATTAGATAGCATTGAATAAATGGCACTATTTAGCATTAAATAAAACTCAAATGATTCACAATAAGTTGTATTATTCCACTGCAAACATAAAATTACAAATCATCAAAGAACGTTTTCGAAACAGGACCTATTCACATTAATTTAGATGTTTTTTGCATACTATTTTTTACCAGCTATTCGGAGAAAAGTGGGCAAAAAATGTCAGTTCAATAATCTGTTTTCTGCAGCTCCTTGAAATATAGTAGGTACGTAGGTTATGTCGGACACTTTTGGAGCTCTATTTTAAGATGTTTGTAGCTTACATTGAAGAAGGTATTTGGTAAGGATTTATGGTCAATTGACTAACAAATTTAAGAAAAGTTGTTTAAAATCTTTTAATTAATCGGTGAAAGCTAGGAAATATGTATTGATATGAGAAGATAATTTGGATTTATAAAATTTGTGATAGAGGATAGTTCAAGGAATTTTGAGGTTACAAGTTTCATTTTTTTATATCATAAGATTACAATCTTTTAGACAGACGTAGAAATTCGCAGCAAGCAAGAATTTTAATTTCCGGATTTGTTGAGAGTTCAAATATCCAAGAGAATGATAATGCTCCTATTCCTAAATTTTTCGTAACGGTTCGTCAGTTGTTCGTAAAAAGGACAGTATAGGAAATTATGAGCTATGGTTTCAGATTCACCGCACTGACAGCGATCTGTATGTCAGAGATTAATCCTAAAAAGAATCGAGTTGGTAGGAAAATATCTTGTTCTAGCTCTGGTCATCCATACGTCTTCTAGTAGGGATTTCAATAAGAGCCTATTATTTTTGCGAATAGATGGGAGATGACTAAACGCTTCAAAATATTTGAAATTTTTCCATTGATTGTTTCTTTCCTTAACGTAATATTTGAGGTGTTGTTCCAGATCTTCAGGAGAAATAGATCGTACAGCATATTGACTCTCTGTTGCTGCTTTCACCAATGAGTCTGCGATTTCATTTCCTGCAATCCCTGAATAACCAAGAACCCAAACTAACTGTATTGACAAACACTTGATTGAAGCATTTGCAGTCGAAGCAGTTGAATAATAGTTGGTGATGTCCTGGAACAAGCCGAAACAGCAGAGTTGCAAAAAAGATAATGTGTGAAAATGACATTGTTTTGAGGTTCAGTGCAAATTTTAGAGACTGCAATAATCAGTGCCATAGCCTCAGCCGAGAAAATGTAGTTTCTGGAACTAATTTTCCTTTTTATTGATACACTAGCTGTAAAATTAACTATCGCTATGCCCATATTTGATCCCTGTTTGGAAGCATATGTAAAAATCAGCGTATCTGACTGCCATGTTGACTCGCAAACCTGGTGAAATAGCTTACAAATTATATCTTTTGGCAATGATTTAGTCTGATAAAGGAGACCCGAGAAATAACTGGAAATTTTTTTGACATTTCTGATCAATCTGTTGGATCTTTTTATATGCGTGAAGTATTCATACCTTGTTGGTTGAGCAACAAGTGGGTTGTAATGGTCAGAGCATGATTATGATAAACTCGTTTGTAAGTTAGCATTTCCCAAATTGAAGCACAAGGAGATAACAATGACTTGCTCGAATTCTGAATGTAAAAATTTAAGGAGAGCATTTCATGTCTGGAGTGAAAAGAATTTATTCCTGCTTCTTGTAGAAGTATTGGCATGGGGGATCCACTTAGGAAGACTTGTGGAAATTCTTAGGGCAGTGTGATATACAGTTTGTGATCAGTTGTATACACCAGTCAACTCTCTTGTACCTAACCCAAGAAGGGTTCTACCAGTTTAGATGGGAGTGGCTAGAAAGAATAAAAGAAAGTGGCACCGCCGGGAGCACTGTTCCGCAACAGTTCGAACTCCGTACGCAACAGATTCAGACACATTTGGAGGGCACCCCTTGCTGCCTCTGGCTGTCCCCAATTGACAAATTTATGAACATCAAAACAAGATACATTGCAATAAAACATTGGCACAATGGAAATTACAAAATATTTAACATCAGGGTATTCAATTTAGCTTAAGCAAACATGCAAGATGATTATTAGAAGTTAGTAAAGTTAGAAAAAGAAATAGGTTTTTGGATAGACTTGGTTCAGCAAAGTTGTTAATTCTCCTTGTTATTCCATAGGTTAGTTTAATATAAATATAAAGTAATATGGTACTCGAGAAAAGCTAGGTTATACTTAACATTACATATTACTTTACTTACAACAGAAGCTATATACAGATTAAAATTATAGTTTACAATTCAACAAGAATAATGCAGATGGGTTGGTCATTGGCTACAAAGACTACAGTATGAAAAAAGAAAGAAAAGAAAAGAAAAGTGAACTTATGTACAAACTGGACAATAATGAAGTGTTAGTAAAATTAGAAAAATAAAGGTTGTTACGTTGCACAGAGCTACAAGGCTTAAGCACTCTGTACTTGTTCATCGTTGTCCATGAGGTCCAATTCTCCTTGCTGGTCATCCTCCTCTCCTTGGTATTCTGGAATAAACGATCTCTGTGATCTATTTAAAAGTTCATTAAGGCAATAATTTTGGTTCTTGAATGGGCATTGTTTACTATGTTTCTGGTCCATTCCCTTGTTAGATGGGCACTGAGCTTGGTAAAATGCCATGAGCTCGTGATTGGGCAATCAGTTACGCAATGAATCGGGTTGCCTATATCCCCGCAGATATAGTATTCACTTGGGAGGGCACCTATTCTGTGTAGGTAAGTCGGGAAGTGGCCGTGTCCTGTAATAAACAGGGTTATTTGTCTTGGCTAGCATTGTGTTCGATTTCTGACTTTCGGTATAACATCATATACCAGCCTTCCTGTTTCTGCCCGATCCCAACTGGCCTGCCATTTTTATAGGCTTCTTCTGCTAGAAGTCTCCTATAGTAGTAGCGTGGCGTTCGGAGGACGACGCATGGGCTTTCTTGGGTTGTTGTCTCTTTGGCCAAGCAGTCTGCCAACTCATTGCCTTCAAAATACACGTGGGCTTTTATCCAGCGAAGCTTTTTGTTTGTCAAGTTCAAATTTTCTTGATAGCTTAGGCTATAGGTCTATTAGTTGCTGGATTTCCAACCACCATAGTTCCAGAAAAACTTTCCGACAAAATGTTGCAGGTGTAATTTTGCCGGTTTGTCCACTTGATTGCCTGGTGGATGGCATAAAGTTCTGCCTGGAAAACAGTGTTGTTGTCTCTTATGTGGATTTTTTTCCGAGTGGAGGACGCTCTGTTATTTCAAATGGCTACGCAAGCGGTGCCAACCCTATCCTTCAGTTTGGATCCATCTGTATAAATGTGGCAGGTATTGCGATGAGTTGTGCATGCTGAAGTAAATATGTGACAGCTATAATCCAGAATGCAGACAATAAAGGATTTCACAATTTAAAGAAGCTATTTAAAGAACGGTACGAGCATCCCAACTATTACCTGCGATACCCTTTAAAGCGTTCAACTTTTTTGATACCGCTTCTCTCTTTTCATGCAAAGGATGTAGGAAAGATATATTATGTGAAAATGCAATCCCAAAATGAGAATATTTTTACACCAGGAAATACGATGATTGTTGATGAACAAGTTGATATTATGTTGTAGTCGTTTTGAAGAAAAGTTAATCATAGAACATTTTTGTGGGTCAATAGATAACTTCCATTCTTGACACTAATTTAGTAATATTCCAAGTGCAGATGTTAGTTTCAGCTGAAGTTTTCCCAAGTAAACATATTCATATAGTAGAAATAATCAGCGTACATGATGCATTTGATGTCAGGGGGAAGGGTATCGTAGAAGTCTGCCATAAACACTGAGAACAGGAAAGGTGATAACTAACTCCCCTGCGGACACTAGTCAGGGATAGCTGAAGGTCTGATCCACAAGGTTGGGCATCTTTTCCGGTTTTGAAATTGGAATAACAATGGAAGATTTTCATATTTCTGGTTCAATACTTGTAAGGCAAGATTTATTCATCAGAGAGAGGAGGTAGTTCAGATTGGCAGTAGTAATGTCTTTTAATATTTTTGCAGATATCTAGTCTGGACCACAACAGACGAGTTTTTTCATCTTACCAAAGTTTCATGCAGTTCAGATGCAATAAAGGTTTTATTGTAAGTGAAATACTCACGTGTACTTATATCCAGTGGAGTAGCCTCTAAAATTGGTGGACGGGTGTAGAGATATATTATGTAAATATATTAGCTTTATGGGTAGGATCTGTCACTGGATAGTTATTATGTAATAGAATCAAATAAGAAGTTGGAGATACTGTAACTCTATTTCGGAAGTTTTTTAATAAATTGAATATAATTTTCTATGTATCAGCTGAAATTAATTTTTTATTCCAAAATTTTCGAGAGAGATATATGTGGAGTTGGTGTAGTTCTGCTACAGTTTTTTTAAATCCCATCCAAATATAC
Organism: Latrodectus hesperus; assembly: GCA_037975125.1. Classification (NCBI taxonomy): domain Eukaryota; kingdom Metazoa; phylum Arthropoda; class Arachnida; order Araneae; family Theridiidae; genus Latrodectus; species Latrodectus hesperus. The sequence goes on from CM075851.1 coordinate 114,261,730, forward strand.
TTATCACATGAACGTTTAGCTTTACGCCAAAGACGTCTTTTTCGGCCAAGAAGATTACCACTTCTAGAAGACCACCATGTGGGATAAGGTTTACATGACATTTTCTGCAATCTATTTATGCAAAGATTTTACTTTTGAAGTCTATTTATACTTTTGAAGTCTATTTATGCAAAGATGGTTGAATTGTTCAATAGAGTGAATATTAGAAATTTCATGATCAGTATGGATGGAAGCAAAGAAATCTGACTATCTGACTCATGATCTGCTTAGTATAGGATGGTCAATATCTTCAATAGCTATGCAAGTTTTAGATGGTAAATGATCATTTCCAAAACAATCCGGGTGAGCTTCAATATGATTTAGGTGATAAATGTTTGGTGATAAAAAAGAGAAATCTCTGAGTCAAAGTTTATGATGTGGAACGTAATGTGTGTTGGAATTTCAGAGTTTCGGAGGCAGCAATTCTCTTTCTGAATCCATTTTAGAAAATCATTTGCCTTTGCTGCATTGGAACAGCTTCCTAATGATGTATGTCTAATATTGAAATCTCCTATGAGGATATAAAGAGGCTGAATTCCCTGAATTATGCTATGAAGCTACTCAGAAGAAAATTTGCATGGATCAATATAAACATTAATAATACATATTATAGTAGTTGTCCCTGTGATCCTTACAGCTAACAGTTCTCTGCCATCATCTGAGAGACGGGTAGGAAAAAATTGCCTTGTTGGAATATTTTTATTTACTGCTAAGAGAAGATCGCTACCTCAGCTGTCTTCTTTATGCTGACGAAAGATTATTTTGTTAAATAAAGACATCTTGTGTCAATTTTTTTTTAACTAAGTTTCTTGCATTGCACACACACACACACACACACACACACACACACACACACACACACACACACACACACACACACACACACACACACACACACACACACACACACACACACACACACACACACACACACACACACACACACACACACACAATATATATATATATATATATATATATATAAATATTTGTTTTACTAATTAAATAAGTAATTAACTTAGTTTACTAAAAAAACAACACTTTATCAATTTAAAATATTTCTCTGCGAGATAAATTATATTGTCCAACAAAACCTTAGTGTTTGAATATGAAATTATTTTAGCATATAACAGAGAATTAAACCAGCATTTTGAACAAAAAGATAAAATTTTTAATATAATATTTAAATTTTTCTGTTATATGTCATGCAAGATTATGGAAAGATATCAATCATCCTCAACGTTTCAATAAAGTATTCACTTGACAAAAGCAAATAGTTTGGTAGCCTAAGCCCGTGTTTCATACTTTAGGTGTCGATTCTATTGAAAACCATTCATGCAGAGGTTTTTCATCACAAAACTTCATGGATACTGAAAACTTTTGTGTTCCCTTAAGCACCTATTTCCTTCACTCCCCAGGTTGCCCTGGAGGGTTTCCGATTTTCAATACATCAAGTGTCTCCAGGACGAATTACCAACAGCATGAATGTAAGAAATTTCATCCAACAAGAAAATAAAATATTTTATAGCCAATGAAGTAAGACTTGAAAAAAGTTTTATAGTGAAAATAAGGCTAGAATACTTTAACATTACTTTTTAGTTCAAGTACTTTTTAGAAGTGATAAAATGTAACACTGCGTTAAACAAATTTATTTCAAAATTAATTACTCTGAATATGGACATTATTTTCTTGGCAAAAAATGCATATTTTATTTTTGGTAGTTATTATTTATGGCTTACACTATATTTGAAATTATAATATTGATTAAAAATTTGGATTTTTGTTTCAATATTTTGTTTTGCAAAATAATTTGTCTACTATTAAGTACTTCAATAATAAGTACCTAAAACAATTTTTATAGATTGATTTTTACATAACATGAAAAATCTTTTGATTATGTTTACATGCGTATTAAATTTAACGTTCTGGTTAAGTTATAGATGACGTTATTTAAATATACTATGATTAAATAATATTAATTTAGAAAGACTCTGCACTCATTTAAATGATATTTCAGATGAGTGTAACGCGTTTCCATATATCAGGTTGCGTAATATCTATTTGAGCTTACGTTTTGCGTTATCATGATTACAATTCGATAACAAATTTTATTAAGTATGCTTATATGAAATATATGAAAATTCTCTCAATCATTACGTTCATAATTGCTGAAGGAAATATAGGGCATAAAGAACTATCATTCAATATTATTAAAAGTTATTTAAAAAAAAATTCAAGATGAAAGTTAATTTTTATGTAGGAATATATATTAAGATATAATTCAGGAAAAAAATAATTATTGAAACTAAGTATTTAACAATTAATCGTAGAAATTGGCATCTCAGATTTTTATATAAATTTAAAATAAAGTTATTTAAAAGTAAAGCCTATACGAAATATAATTCAATAAAAAACTGAAGATACTTTAAGACATTATTCATAGTAAATTGTATGGTTAGAAGTTCTATTAATTACAACGTTTTTATTGTTTAAATAACGAAATAAAAATCAAAAACTTATACGTAATGTCTTCAACAAAAAATCGACATTGTTGCTTTTGCATTGTTTTTGGAATTAAGTTATTATATTTGATTTATTGTGCACAGTACAAGAATATTTATTTGGGATATGAAATTGATATATGCAAAATATGGACATCAAGTCTTTATGCAGGAATGTTTAAACTAAAGGCAACAAAGCTAACTATTTAACTGCCAATTCATCTTGACGCAAAGGAAATAAAACAAACTAAAATCATATCTTTAACATGTCAATCTAAAACTATTAATTTTTATTTTCATTGAAAAATTTTGAGAAACCTAATCGAAAAATGTTTGCTGGGCAATTAAAAAAAATTAAGTTTTTGTACAAATCATGTTAAACGAATCTTCAGATATAACTATTCAACAGTAATAATATGGCCGGACTCATTTTCTTATGGCTCCACAAAATCTTAAGCACACATCACTTATTATAATTTTCGTCCAGACAAACTATTTAAGCAACATCACATTCACAAGATCCGTTGTAGCTGGGTTTATGCACACGCAGGTAATGCAGAAAATGAATTAGCAAAAATTACAGAGAAATGAGCTAGAATAATCCCATTTATTGAAACAATTTTTCTCATTCCCAAAATATTACTCCAGATTACTTTTTAAAAGAATGTTTTTTAAAAATGTGGCAGACATTATGGAGCAAGAAAGCACAAGGAAGATGTGCAAGAAATTTCATACCTAAAATTAAACAAGATATTATTTATAAAAATCCATATATTAACCACATTCTAAAAAATCATGGACCGTTTCAATTCCAATTAAATCATTAACATTACTTTGCATTCATGGTAACTTAAAACTTTTCGTCCCTATTTAAAAATATGTTCATATACCAGCCAATACCATATAATACAAATACTTTAACAAAAAGATAAATACTTTACCCTATTCTGCACCAAAAATAATTTTCATTGAAATTCTCTCATTAATATTATAAGATTTTTGCCTATTAAAACCCCGATATATGTCAACGAATTTAAGTGCCTGTACATCAATATCTACGAAAAGAAAATAAGTACACCACAAATGACAGCGACTTTTAGATTTATTCATTAAAAACTAAATTAATATTGTATAATCAAAGATTTTTTAAATATTATTTACCACACACACACATTTTCAACTATTATTATTAACATTTCTTTTAATACGACTTAAAGCCCCTTTCGTGTAAAACGATAATTGCCACTATTTTTACTTTTTTATCTTTTTCTTTTCTCAAAATGGAATAAAAATCATGGATACCATGAAAGTTACTAAAGCAATAATACTTGGGTACAGAACGGGGGCTTTTCAAGTAATTATGTTATGTACAACTTAAAATTACTTAAAAAAATTTATAATATAATTTACAGAGCTTATTAATTATTAGAAAAACTTTTAATGAGAGATTTTCAGAATAAAACATAATAAAGAATAATATTACTTTTATTAATATTATAAATATATAATTACTTATGCCATTTTGTTTTCTGTAAATTTTTATTTTCTTACACAGGTAAAGATTTTTTTAATTAATTTTGTTAAATTATCAAAGTTAGTTAATTGGGAAATTAATAAATAATAGTTAACGAATTAATTTTTAAGCCAGACTAGCAGTTATAACTTTATATTGAATTTCCTTTTATTTTTAAATCTTATCCAGATAAATTGCAGAGAATTATTCTAAAATTGAGCATTTTCACAAACAATACTTTGAAAATAACACTTAAGAAATATCAGTTTCCTTTAACCACCTCTTATTTTAATAAGAATAAATTTCCCTCAGAAAAAATACTATTTAAGTAATAAACTACAATTATTTCAAAATACACTGTAAAATTTTATAATTGTGCTGATTGTTTGTCCTCGAATATTAAGTTTTTGATAGCATTTTTCGATTTTAAATATATTTTTAATACTTATTACAGTTTATGTATTAAATTTAAATAATATAATTTTGAAAGAATTCCTTAATACTGCAATATAAAATATTATTTCTAATATTCACACTTCAACAAAAATTATGTAATAAGAACTAATATGAATTTAGTATTTCATAGAGATCGACTTAATATTTTGCTAAGATAATAAGTAATTGTATATGAGATAATACATAAACACACACTCAAGCATAGTAAAATTAAAGGTTTTTGATCTTCATCTAAGCAAATAATAGTTAAATTTTAAATTAAAGTAATAAAAATATCACTTTTAAGTTATATTGCAAAACCTCTTATTTAAATCATATGTTGAAGATAAAATGTATTTTGAGAAAACTATATTTTAAGGACAAAATGTAAATATTTTATAATTTATCTTTAAAATGCATTGTAAATAGTTATGTTTCATTGTATTATTAGAAAGTTAACTAGATATATTGTCAGTTCATAAATATCATATGAAATCATACAGAAACTGTATGTCAGATTAGTTAATTTTTATTCTAAATTACTATATTTGATGAATTTAATTAATTCATCTTTCATCTTCCTATATTAAATATTATGAAACAAAATTAATGCATTTGGGAAAATTTTCAAGTAAAATACTTTTCTTACAATAAAGATATAGGATTTAAAAAGTAATAAAGCACAGAATTAATGCATACGGGAAACGCTATTAAGGAAAATTTCTTCATTTATTCTAAATTATAACCATTTTTCATAAAATAATTTTAAGAAATATTTTACTAATGATTACTACTTATATGGAATATTTTAATAAATAATTAATATTCAATAACTATTTTAATTCTTCATTTTGTGTGGAAGAATTCGTTACATTAAAATATATGATTATGATTTGCCAAGGTCATAATATACCTATTTTAATTTCCTATTTTAGAAATTAAAAATTAATAACAGTTAATACTTTATTGGAAATGCTGATTTTGAAATATATTTTAGAATTCGGAAATGTAAGCTAAATTTTTTTAGCTCAGTGAAGGTAGTTAATAATCCTCGTTATTAGATTTTTTAAACCATCCCCTAAGGAATGTTATGCTTTAAATAGCATGGTTTGAAGACATGCTATTTAAGGCATAAAATTCTTTAAGGGATAGTTCTATTTTAATAAAAATTCGTATGTATATTAAAGTATTTTACTTTAAAGAAGAATAAATGTATGAGAGGGAAATAATGTAAAAATACAGGGAAATTCATTTCAAAATTTAGAATATAACAGAACATTTAAGTTTTTTTACTGTAGCCTATTAACAATAATTCTCAATCGGATGTAGATATGTAACGGAATATTGAGAAAATTAGTATTATATTTCACATAAAGGATAAGTTTGGTATACTTAAAGCTCATTTAACTTTCATTTCACTTCACTGGAGATGACAATTATAAATATAATAAATGTTTTATATATTAGTCCTGATAAATTTAAAACCTGAAATGAATAATTCTCATCTCATATTTCCCAAGTTTCATGTACTTGTTAATGATATGAACTATTGAATTTTTCAACATATTGAAAATTTAATTTTCATCATTACTTAGAAAAGTATTGATTCTTTATAACACACTGGAATATTAGCCTAAGCTAAACTCTTTCTGATAAGATATCTAGTTTGATTTATGTGCTGTTTGTCTTGCTGATTTATTTTCTATTAAAAAAAGAAACATAATGAAAGCTAAAGAGATTCAATAAATTCGGTATTATTAACTTTATTTGTTAGCCTCTTATATTGAGATAAAATTGGATCTCAATTTCGGCGTCATTACTTAGAATGTTTTTTATTTCAATACATAATTATACTTGAGCTATCCTCACAAATACCTAATTAATGAATAACAAACATAGGAAGTCCTTATTACCATTATATACATAAAATGAATTAATCTTTATTTTGATGGTAGAAAAAGGATGTATTGTATACGATGTAAAAATAACTGTTATGCATTTTATAAGTAGATAATGTATATTTACTTTATTTTTATAAATTATCCCACTGTCTTAATCATAATTTCTTTTGTATCTCAAATATATAAATTCTATTATATTATAAATGTTATTAATAGTATGAATTTATTTTACTTCATGATAAAATGATGATGATTATTTTATTTCAGATTAATCCTGAAATGTTTATTATGCTAATATTTGACATCTGTCCTTTGCAAATATAAAAAATATTACTATTAATTTAACTACAGAAAAAATTAAATGAACTTACAATTATTATTAGACAATAAAACCAAGTAAAATGGATACTTGATTTTAAAATATTAAAATTCGTTTACAAATAACTTGGAATTTGTGAAGAATTGTTTCGCATTTTAGGAGAAAGAAAAACTAAAAATCAATAAATATCAATATATATAAATCCATTTTTCTTTTGTTTCAAAATGAATGTTATAAATTCACTATTTTATTGAGTTATTTAAAATGTTAAAAGTAACTGAGTATTTTAAGAAACTGAAATAATAATAAGCCCTTTACTGGTGTATGAAACTAATTATTAAAAGATTCCATTTGTATTCAAATAAGTGTTCAAGTGTAAAAAAGTTATCATATTTTTTAATTTAAATTATATGAACATTTCATGATTATAATATTTACAGACTGTTTACATTTGTTTTTTTAATACTTCTACGCATTTTTGATAACAAATGAATACCATATTAATTTTAGTGCATATCATTAACTTAAATGATGGCATTAATTAAAACATTAATGAAATGAAATGAGATTTAATTAAATATCAAATTTAATGCTCTTAATAATAGGAAACACACACCTAATAGTAAAGTTTAAGTTCAGGAGTTTTGCAGAATTCACTGTATATAATTAATGATATATAAAAATTGAATAAAAAAGAAAACGTTAATAAACAATTAAGCCTAATATACAGAACAAATTTGAATTGTACTTTGCCTAAAATTTCCTTATTAAAGAACTATATCGAATTGTCAGCTGGTATAGGTGTATATTTAAAGCTGCTTAATTTCTATACTTCTGCAGGTGTCTACAGAACAACATTTGAAGGAGACGTTGAAGCAATTCGAATTGCCTTAAAAGAACTAGTAGCTCTTCCTGATGTTTTTGACAGAATAACTCTTTTCTCTGAATCACAGTTTGCAATTCAGGCCATAAGCTCAATCTCTTACCCATCATGTGAAATTCTCCAGATCCAGGAGCTCTTGAAAATTTTGACATCATGAAAGAAACGTGTTGTGTTCCAAGTGGATACATGGGCACTGTGGTATTTATGGAAAAGATCAGGCGGACTTATTCTCAAAGAGGGCCGCAGGACTTCTCCAGCCAAGACACACACAGAGATTTCCTGCCACACTATAAAGCCACACCTATAAAACAAGTGTTTTTAAAAATTCAAACTTCTAGACTGCAAGAAAGGAAAAAACCCAGCGATGGAAAGATGAGCTTCTGAATATCCCTGATGGTCCACGCCGTTAATTTGTGGCACTGTTTCGACTCCTGACCGGTCACGACTGTCTGATTGAACACTTGCACCGCATTAGCATCTGAAATTCACCCGACTGTACCCTCTGTAACTAGACAGAACCATTGAATAGGATCCACCTCCACCACTGTGCTGCACTGCATGACAGCTCTGAATCATCGTTTTATTAGCAAACCAGAGAACGTTTGGGGCAATGACTCCGGTCATCTCATTTACGTTTATATACTTTATTCACCAGTTTTGTCTTCGTCTCGTGTCTATTTTGTGGTTTTTCATGCGTTTTATTTGTGTTATTCCTTGTATTTGTATTATTCCTTGTATTTTCCCTGCCATTATAGAAATAAAAATATATATAAATGATAAAGATAAAGAATATTTATAATTTTTACACACCTGTGAACAGGCTTATTTTTATTAATAATAAATTAATAGCAACATTGTTTAAAAATTTGTTTTTAAGAAAAACTAGATTACATTTCTCAAACGTCTCTGTTGAATTTCCACATTACTATAGTCTTCGAAGTATTTGAAGAAGTTTTCCGCAATAAGAGTTATATAATAATTTGTAATAATTTAGAACATAAGAAAACAAAGAATCAAGAGTAATGAAAATTCAATTAGCGATTTTTTTATAATCTTAACTATAAAGTCATTCGCAAAATATATAGTATAAAGAATCTTTTTCTTTAATAACTCTTAATAATTTATCATGATAATAATACGCATGTTTTGAAAAAAATAAGTAAAAATATAAAAATGAATTTTGTTTTAAAAAACTCCTAAAGAAAATAATTTTTCTCATTCATAGGTCGTTTACATTTAAAACCCTTATGCTACTCTTATATTTTATTAAGTTCCAAGTTTGTATTTTTTTTCGATGTATTTAACGCTTCAATTATTTTGCACTTTAAGTAATATAATGCAGCACTACTGACTTGAAAATTTGTTTTTTATATTATTAATTTTTTTTGTTTAATTTTCTGCTTAAAGCATGTATTTTATAGAGTCTAGTAATTAAGAAGGATATAATTTTTAAATAATTATTTTCTATTCTTTCAATCATTAATTTTAAACTAAAAACTGTTTTGTTTTGCTTAAAATATTCAAATCATGCAATCCAAATGATGTCTTATGCGTATTTTGTTATTATTGTTTAGGATTAATTTTTGTTTTCGTGATGCATGAAATTGCAAAATTTTAAAGCATCTTCGGAAATCATAGGTAAAATCATTGCATCAATGACAGAAATAGTAATGATAGAAAATATAATGAAAAATGCATTATATTCATTTTAATAATAATTAAAAGAAAAATGTAATGTTTTATATCCATAACTTCTATCGATTTCTTGAATGATGTTTTCCACTGAGGACTTAATGTATAATATAATAATACGTTAATACTTATAAACTGATTGTTTTAAATTGCTTAGGAATTTTTCGTCTTAGGTAATTCTGTTTTAGAAAATGTTATTCAAAACTCACATGAATGAAAATTTTTGCCCATAATCATGATGAATTATGCCATTTTTTTACCATTAAGAACTAAATGAGGTTAAAAAAGAAACACTAGTGAAATTCCAGTTATTGAAGAAAAGTATCAAAAATATTTTTTAAAAAAATTATGAAAATATACATATCAGAACAGTGCTATTCCATTAAAAAATTATTGACAATATCGTTTATTATTTTTTACAAATATCCAATACAAGTATTAGACTGCAGAAAGATGTAATTTCAAATTAGTAAAAAATTTTCATCGCTTACACTTTTCTCAGTCAAATTTCAGATTACAGTAGCCTGTAAATTTTAAAAAATAAAGTGTTTCATATTTAGGCAGTAAATTACTGAATGCAGTGAATGTAATGTTATACTTTTCAGTTACATAAAAAAATAACTTGCTTATACAAACGTATTCACTAACAAGGAAAAATTTCTAACAATGTATAATTTAAAATTTTGCATTATATTATAATATGAAATGTTGTCCGCCTATCATCTTTAATTTTAACATTAAGTGAAACTGTCTAATAAAAATATATTATTTGTTTGATAGAATGGTACGGTAGACACATCTTGTTTGTCTAAAGAAATCAAAATAAAAACATCATATATTAATAAATGTAGTTATAGTTATTATCAGCATAATTAACAAAGAAAAGACATTATTAGAAGAAACGTTCGTAATCTTAGCAATTTTCATAAATTTAAGTGTGAAAAATATGTTGAATATTTGAGCTTTCTAATATATAAACATTATTCTATCTTTGTGTAACACATATATTAAGTAATACAATTATTTTTATTGTTAAGAAACAAAATTTTTTTATTGTAATATATATATATATATATATATATATATATATATATATATATATATATATATATATATATATATATATATATATATATATATATATATATATATATAGATATATATATATATATATATATAGATAGATAGATAGATAGATAGATAGATAGATAAATATAGATATAGATAGATAAATATACAGAGATAGACATGAAAAATTAAAAATCTTATATCTTTTATTATATGTTTTATTCAAAATGTCATCAGTATTTTATTTTGAGCTTGTAGTTTCATCAAATATTCTAGATTATTCTTTTAGCTTAGCCTGTAGTTAAATAGGAGGGAATTATGTTTCTGTCAAGCACATTTATCGTTGAATACAAATTATTCGGTAAATCTTTTTATCATTTTTATTTTCACTTTGTAAAACTATAGATACAGCATACTAAATTTTTAAGCAAGTAAAACATAAAATTTTTCCTTTAAAAGAAAAAACAAATTTTTTTTCTGAACTATATTTTACTGTGAGAGAAGAAATCATATGAGGCTAAAATAAAAAGTTACAATATTCCCACAAATTAATTTATCAGTTAATAATTTAAAGTTTATTTTCTTGTTAAAACCAATATGATTATATACATATCTTCCTTACAGTAATATAAATTTACATAAAGAAACGTCAAGTAAATTTTTCAATAATTGAATGCACAGCTCTTATGAATGCACAATTCATATGACCACATTGTAATTAGAAATTTTGAAGATTGGTATCTAAAATGATGCTAAGAAGGACATTTACTATAAAACTCTCTGATGAATTGCTAAGAAAAATCTCATACAGATTATTTCAGATGAATCCAACATTATTACAAGAATTTTATAGCAATGGGTATGGTTGTTTCATTTTATACACAGCTATTTCAATTGATTAAGCACATTATTTCTGCCCCATTATCTTGAAAGAAAAGATAAGGTAGTTGAATAGTTTGATTTTGTTTCTCAATGAATTAAATAACAGGCTTTGTAGGATTCTAAAAATCTAAAGACCATATGTACTTTAAAAACTTGTAAAAAAGTTAAAGGTATATCAGCACCATCAAAGATTCAGCATATATCAATCTCTTAATAAACTGAACATCATAAATTATTGCTTGTATTTTGAACTTCATTTTTTCATACTTTCTGTTAAATATTTATTGTTTTATTACAAGATACTTAAATGACTTTCACTTCAACATTACAACTTCTTATATATATTGACACAAATTTTATACAATTGTTACTCATTTAATTCTCTTTAAGGACTCATAGCGCGTTATCAACACTAATCTTTTAACTATTTTATCGACTTGTTAAATATTCAATTTTCCTGTAAAATAGTCGATGGAAAAAGTGCAATGCAACATACAAGTGTCAAGAAAAACATATAACGGTTTGCGAATAAGTCACCAAATAATCTCTTTAATAAGCTAGAATTATTTTGTAACAAGATGCTTTGTAATATTTTGTAACTGTTACAGAAAATACCTGGTAAGTTGGCCTACTGCTATAAATAAGAATATTTGAAATTTCTTAAGTCCTGATTTTGCACATATTTAACAAATAATTATAATTATATTTATAGCAATATTATATACGTCTCGGATGGCACTTAAATCAATGCTATGAAACCCAGTTTTTTAATGCTTTTTTTCAAGATTGCGTTTTGGTCTTTAAACTGTTTTGGAGTTAAATTTGGATATCGGAAAAATTTTCTGAATTTGGAATTATTTTCAGTCTTTCAAAGAATTCTATTTAGAAGTGTCCAGATTGTGTTCTCGAGTTTATGGAATTTGCAACAGAAAAAATTGCAGACTTTTAGAGGTACGTACATATTTCTTTGGATTTTATTTGCTTTGAGAAGGACTATCAACCATTTTATTTTCATTTATTTAAGTTAGTAGGAATTCTGGAATTCCAATAAAGTTAATTTAATATTAGTGTCTCAAGTACGTACAGGATAGTACATTCACCATTACAGATTTACAAGGGGATTCACTCTTGTTGACTGTGAGTATCGCATACCGAAACATACATCGACATACATGTATTATAGACTATGATGATACTGCACCTTAAGCTATACAATTAGCTTCAGAAGCTGGAATTTTAAATTTCACAGTGTTTTTGTGTCCTACAACAGGATATGCTTCCTAAGAGGCCTTTACAGTTAAAATATGAAGTATTAAACGCTATTTCCACCAAGAGCGGGATTGAAGAAGTACATTTTTAAAGACTTTGGTCAGATTTTAAAAGGAAAAACATCTAAAAAGGAAATGAAAAGAAAATTAAAAAATGAAAAAAAATTATTTGCAAGTATTTATCACTCATAAAAATATGACTGATGAGAAATATTTACAATTTCATATTTTTAACATTCACTTTTATAGGGGCAAAAATAAGTAATTAATTTATTGCAATTAATAAACATGTAAGTGCAAAGTTTTCATATTAGTTTTGTTTAAAAATAATTACATACAACCAGAAAAACCTTTTTCGTGGGAAAAACAACTATATTAATTTTTTGCTTGAAAGGCAAATTTTTTAACATGGAGGAAATATTATAAAACAGTACATATTTTAATGGAAAAACACAATTTTAAACCTGAAAAAGTTATATTCATCATTGCTCTTAGGTATTATTAATTACTACTTTTACAATATCCATCAAATAACACGAGAGGAGGACAGAAATATTGATTGCCTACATAATAAAGAACTCTTTCTTTTCTATTAAATCATAGAGTCGATAGGTGTTTACACTATCTCATGTCTGTTCATCTTCTTTTTTGATATTTTGAATGGCGTCCAAAAAACTTTAATTAAGTTTTTTTTTTCTGAAAGGCATTTTTCAAAAGTGCATAATATAAATTGCCTAGTCAAACATGAAAAAAATGCTTCTAGTTTAATATAATCAACAGTGTTTTTGACATTTAAACTGCGAAATGATTCTTTCACATTGTATGTTGTGGAATATCAGATATTATTGTGATCATCAACATCATCACATATATGTTGTATTTTTTAAACAAGAAATATAAATAACTCATAATTTTTACTGTAAAAATATGTATATAAACTTACGCATATTTTTACTACTTCTACGCAGAAATTTATTTTTAATTAAAGTTTAGTTTAGTTTACTCTTTCTTTATCATTGTTTGTTGATAAAGGCTCAATACTTTAGGACTTATGTTTCTAAGAGGATTGTAACACTTGTCAAGGATCACTATCTAAATACTAGGCACTGTTAAACAGGGCTTATTGTATTAGGTTTTTTTTTCATATTGGAAGAAGGCAGTATTATCTGGAAGAAAGGCTCTTTGTGTGGTTGTCACTCAAGGTAGCATAATGAGCATTCAGATCCACACCCACCAAAATAAATTCGTTAATCAGACTTTTAATGAAATGTTCTATACCAGTTAGAGTAACATTTGCTCGAGTCTAGCTGGGAATCAAAGTCATTAGTTTCAGACATTACCCTGAGATAAGACGAAGGGATTTATCCTTAATGGTGATTTTAATTGCTTCTGTAATGCCCATGATCTGTGCAAAGATTGGCTTAAATGTTCTGGATACTGGATTAACTTTTTGTGTAAACTAATAATCTGGAGGCTATCATTTTCTGTAGAGATAACAGAGCAAATTTCTCTGAATCTCAATAATATTATCTTCTTTTAAGATAAATCTTGTTTAAGGAAGACGCATATGACCTCACTTGGAAATTAAGTAGGGCCACTTATAAAAGTTTAAAAGTTCTCTTGAAACTTTGATATTCACGAGGATGTCTTAGATAACGTGCAAGCATCAGTTTCATTCTTTCGATTGGAACATAGGTAATGGGATTAAGTTATTCATCTGGGCTATTGATATACTTGGTAATTTGTAAGCTGTGTATGTTACCGATGTATCTATTATTGATTGTATTTAACTGAAGTTGATATAAGATGGGCAAGTTAAAGAAATTTTTAGATGATATGTTGAGCGTTTCTTGACGGATGATGATTTCGATGCAGTTGATGTATGTTGGATTCCTTGACTGCATAGGATGCTTTCCAAAATTATGACTGTAGTTGTCTGTTTTAAAGAGTGCATTTGCAAGTGAAACATTAATCAACACTTAAAGAATGTGATGAAAGTTATAATATTTTAAGAGATATTTTACTCAATCCAAAGACAAAATTACATTTTGAACCGCACAACCGCTATGATCTGAGACAGATAAGAAAATAAGGTCCATGTGTCATCTTCAGCTGGTTTCCATGTCAGATGAAATGCAATATTCAGTGTGATGTTAGATAACACAATGTATTTCCATATTATAGAAATAGTGTCTTCTTTAATTTCTTAAGCTACTTTGATTGATATAAATTTTCAGATTTTTTCGCTTTTTCGGTTCTGCGAAAATATTATTCTTATCTGAGTGTTTTAGAAGAACTTTTATTATCATCATTATTTCGCTATTTCATATGTATTAATTTTTGTAATTCGATTGTATTTCTTTAAGTGATTTGAATATGTCCTCATTATTAATATTTTAAGTTTTCATCATTCCTGATTACGGGTGGATGATTTAGTGTTCGTCGCAGAACCAGGTTCTTGATGATAGATCTTTGACAGAACTTAGTAAATTTCAAAAAGGCTTGCGGCGTTTGAAAGGCAATAAAACGTCTACTAAATAGTTAATTCTAAAAGGATAGTTTCATGTATAGTAAGCCGTACCTACGTGTCGTAAAAAATGAAAAATGGAAAGAGCCCAAGGTCCTATCCAAACACTCGTACATGCAAAGAGAAGAAAATCAAAGTTCATCGCTTGTTATGTACAGTCACAGAGATTGAAGATGAGATCTTCCACTATGAAGAGTTCTTCCAATTATCAGGCAGGCCGCACACTGAGGCGACAGAAGACGAGCAGCACGACATCACGCCGTTAAAACTGGTTTTCCGTGCAAGTGCTGCGCACGCACACTGGAGCAGTAATTATCGAAAACGCGTCAGCTTCACTTAAGTGACAAGTGTCTCCCATTTGTGACTTGCGCTATTTTTATCGCTTGTCGCTTACATGTATATATCTTTGTGTTTGATTTCATTTCTTCAAAAGTGAATTTCCATTGTTCACAAATAAGAGAATATGCTGAATTTAACCAGTTTCATTAATTTTGTGAAAAAATATTTCCTGCATTATATGTTTTTAGCGAAGATTATTCTAATCAAAATAGTATTTAGTATTTAAGTCAAAAAAACCTTTGATGGAAATATCGATTGAAATGAAATTTCCTGGTTATTTTTATTCTAATTTTTAATGATTTGTAGTTTACTCATATGTAAATTTGTAATTTAAAAATTTTACGAAATTTAAATAAAATTAATAAATTTCTCGTGCAAAACATTTTTAATCGATAAGTATTTGCAGTTGAAATAAATCATCTTATGAAGTAAATTTTATACAAGTTTTTTAAATTTCTTGTTTAAACGCATAGATGTTTCTGAACTATTAGTTTCTAAATTTTAAAAAATTATCAAATTCAAATAATCTTATTAAAAAACTAGTTTAAATACTATAGTACTATTAAGAACCTCTATCCATATGAGTTACTATGGGTTTTAGTATTCACATATATTCTTGTACATTAGTATAATATAGTTCAAATTAATTTTTCACTAACATAAACCATTTTAAGAGTTACTATTTGGATTGCTCAGTTATTTTACATTTAAAATACTTTTCATATAATTTTTTAATAATTTCCATTGACATATATTATTTTTAATTACTTTTAGTTTTGAATTTATTCATATTGAACTAATTTGCTATAATGCATAAATATGTATTAATTTATACTTAGGTATCATAACAAATTTTAAATATCATTAAAAAGTAACTAAAATGTATAAAAAAATTTTAATATATTTAAAATAACTAACAAAATATTTATAATGTCATTTTTGAGTCCATGAATTGAAGAAACATTAAAATAATACCTATTGTGAACTGGGCAGAAATATCAGAAAGTTACCAGGTAAAAATAACATATTTTGCTCCTCTAAAAAACGTATTGTTCTCTAGTTAGTATTTAATACTTATGGTTTTCAGTTTTAAAAGCATTTAAAATTATTAACATTTACAATTAACATATCCCAGCAAGAGATTATTACCATCTTATTCACAACAGAAGTATTGGAAAGTACATCGTATTTAATTTTCTTATGTTAATGTTACATAAAGAAAAATGAAACTTAGTTTCAATTTATACTTTTAAATCAAACAATAAATTTACAATCTTTGCAAATTTACCTATTTTTTGTAAAACAAAATTCCAATTTATGTATTTTAATGCCACTTTAGCCGGACTTAAACCTGAAGTATAAGTCAGTGTAAATTTAGTGTTGTGCTAATTAATAAATTGGAAGAATGTGCCTTTGTTCTGAAAGTACAGTAAATAATATTCAATAGAAATCAGTTGTGATTTGAAATAACAATCAAACATTTTCTTAATTTTTATACCTTGCCTTTTGCGATAATTTTATTTTTCAAATGCGCGACAAAATGATATTATATTTTGTGTTTACAATATATGTCATATTAATATAATTTTTTTAATAAAGTATTTTCTTTTCTTTTTAAAACTTCTAATATTTAATAACAATGTCAACGATTTAGAGGCTACATAAATTCTCAGGCAAACGCAGAGACAACGAAACAGACAAGTAAACGCCGGAACAGAAGAGTAGAAATGTAAACAACATCAGCTCCGATGTACTGCGCGTGCGTGAGATCTTGCTTCCATCGCTTCAGTGTGTGGTACTTTTCGACATGCCGCTCGCTTGTAGCAGCATTATCGGGAAGCAATAGGTGCGCGTTGAAGACACGCTCCCTCTGTGTGCGGCCTGCCTTAGTCATGATAAATATTAAAAGAGATGGCTTCCAAAAGATTCCTTTTATTGGTAAATGACTTATAAATAAACAAACTAATCCAAAAATAGTACAACATTAAAACTTGTGCTCTTTTCAAATCACACATTTATAAGTTAGAGAGAGAGAAGATTGTCTCCAGATTTCATGTTATCATGGAAAATGAATCTAATGAAAACATTTTCATAAAGGAAAAAGATTTTACTGGGATGGTCCATACTAATTAGGCTCCTTGTGACATGTCAAGATACATCCTATTATTGCCAAATTTAAGATTTAGAAAATAGCAATCAGCATGTAAAGAAAAAGGTAGGGCATTCCATATGCGACTTCACACTTTTTCACTGTTATTTAGCACCTGGATAAACCTTCAGAAGAGGAGCTTAACATTTAAATGCAAATGATCTGTTTGAATAGTGGAGTATTGAAATGAATGAGACAAAAATTCCTTCAAGCCTAAAATAATGAACTTAGTTAACATTTTGGCAGTCAGGAGATATGTTCCACTAGAACAAAAATCTACTAAGTATTTTCAAAATTATTTAATTATGTCTTTCAATTTAATTTTTACATAATCTCTGATCTGTAAATATTTTCTCTTTAAGCATTTATAGCGTAATAGTGCCAAAATACTTTAAGTTTTGAATAAATTACTTAGCTGGTCTCGATATAGTTATAGAGAATTACAAAAAATAAAATAAATCGTAGTATATATATATATATATATATATATATATATATATATATATATATATATATATATATATATATATATAATATATATATATATATATATATATATATATATATATATATATATAAAATATATATATATAATATATATATATATATATATATATATATATATATATATATATATATATATATATATATATATATATATATAAATGAGTATTGCTTTTTTGATTGTAAATAAAAACAATAATCTCGATTGAGAAGTTTGAAAGGTTGTAACATCTATAAATAGAAATGTTTTTATGTTTCTTTTCATGTATTGATTAGATGACTATTTCTTACTCTCGATATATAATTGAAACAGATGAATCTTACTTAAAAACTTCTGTTCCACCTGAATTAAATTTTGTATATGTTCAGCTTGGAGAGTTTCTTAAGTTTGTTGTTCAAACCCAGATATTTTTCTAATGGATTAATACAACAAAGTTTTTGGGTAGACGTCAAAGTTCGATAGAGCATTTGTTTAAAAATTTATTCCAAATATGAAAATTTCAACTAAAAATAAAATTTTGAACTGTTTAGCTTCCAGCTCAATTTATTATTATTACATTTTAAAAATATTTACATAAATGTGAACACAAAAAAAATATTTTAACTTGCAATATTTTTCTTTTTAATTTAGCTATTCGAGCATACAACATAATGATTGTATTATTTTGTTTCATTTATTGCTTGTTACTGGGTAACTGTTTTGAATTCTCATGTATTTTAAAATAAAAACTATTCCTACATTTGCATTTCTCGTTCAATACACATTTTATATCATGTGATATATAAAATAATGAAAAATATATGTCATAATTTTCATTCTTTTTTAAATTTTTTAATAAAGTTCGTAATAATTTTCTAATTTTCTTAATAAAATTATATTATTAATCTTATCTACCAGCAATGTTTAAAAATATGAAATAGTAAATGAGAGAAAAAAATTGTTGTTGTTGTTGCTTATCCTCCATGTCTGACGGAGTCGAACTAGATCCACGAGTTCGTTGACTGTAAGGAAGTCGAAGACTAAAAGAGGATTGCTAAAGAGATCCTCCCTAGAGAGACCCATGCAATCCAAAAGATGCTCAGGAGAAGCCTGATGATTTTGGCACTTGGTGCAGGTGACGAAAGTTTTCCTGCCCTCGTTAGAGAGGGAATGTGCAGCTTCTGATAGACCAAGGCCCGGAGCACCAGGAGGTAGAAGTCTGTCTTGGCTCCTTCGCCTACTGTTATTTAGCTGGGCATAATGGAATGGCCTTCACGCCTTGGGTGGCCCTACCAGGAGTAAACTCCCGACGTACATCGCCCATTCCGCCCAGGGTCCCCCTCCCGCCACGATGAGGCAAACAGTAGGACTTGGGAGGGGAAAAAAATTATATACGTTTATTATATAATTTATATTTATTTATATACATATATGAAAAAAAATTTATATACGTTAGCTGCGTAAATATGTTTTGTGTATTCTCAATTCATTTTATTAGAGTTTCGTTTCTTTCACTTGTAAAGTAAGATTCTTAAGATTTCTTCGTTATATACATAAATTCTTACCTCTGTGTACTGCAGCTCTGATTGCAACCATAAACATCACGGGTAATAATAAAGCACAAATATCGTCTATGTAATGAAAATAGATTATTTCTTTTAAAAGTCAGTTTCACAACACTTTTCTTGGATGTTATAACTACAAACATTCATAAGAAAATAAAAAACTACTTATTTTAACATAAATTTCTAAGTTTTTTCTACTGCATCTTCTCGAGTATTTTAAAAAATACTAGAGAAGAAATTTCCTATTTTTATCATTTTTCGAAAGAAATATTTTCTCTTTAGTTCTCATTTTCCATTTGAGTGAGTGCATATTTTCCCAAGATATTTCCTTTTTCAATATATTTTGTCACTGAGGTACAAATTCTTGCTGTAACATTCAACCCCTAGAATAGAGAAAAAATTGCATTTTCCACATGGTTGCTTAAGATAATTCTTTAGTAAAGAAGAATGTACATAAAATATATACATTTTTCAATATTGAATGTATTAAAAAATGAAAAAATATTCATAAGCATTTAAACACCGCTATAAAACAGTGCCTTATACACATTTATTATCTACAGTTAATTCAATTTTAGGAAAAATAATTGCGAATTTCTATTAGATAATTAGTTACCAGGATACAAGTAACTTTTTAATTAAGTCTTGAGTATAAAAATATAGTTCTCAATTTTAGAGGGAAAAATTCAGGTAGTTATGCAAAATTTTTTTACAAACTTAATCCATTATTTTAAATTGATATTTTTGTGTACATTTTTCTTTAATTGGAATCGCAGTCAATGTTTTTAAATACAATGAAGTATGAATAAGGGCACTGTACATTTTTAAAAATAAGTGAATTTTTTTATTTCCTTTATTTTAAAATATTTCATTGTTCATTTTATATAATTTATAACTGAAATCCATTCTGACGTTCCCATTGTTGAAGAACCAAAATTAATTTCCCCCTTCGAACATACAGCTAATGACGACACAAATAAAGAAATCGTTCACACAAACATTTTGGGAAACCTTGAGCGTATTATCACTTCAAAAACAAGGGATGATAAATTTATTCTTCCGGGCTACAAAAGGAATCAAGCTTTAAACCTATTAGAACAACTAAGGGGCATTTACGCCTCTCTCAAAGCTCAGACAAGTATGTAGAGATTCTACAAATCAATCATCAGCTCACCCAAGTAAATGTTAAAATTGAAGAAATCAAACAATTACAACAGACAACAAAATCCCTCGTTAGCAATAATAACAGTTTGCAACACTCAATAAAACCATCCTACAGTGAGATTCTGAAGCGAAGAAGAGAAAAAGATTTAAAGACATCCATAATCATCAAACGTGCAAAAAAGGAATCACTAACCTCCCAAGTAAATCTTCAAAATATCAAAAGCAGCATCTGTCCTAGGAAGGTCATCTGGGGTAAAAAGGTGGCAAAAGTGTAATGTAACTCAGCATAGTCCAAAGAAGTACTTAAAAGTCAACTTAAAGAAAGTAAATTCAACATACTAGATTCCTCACCACCAAACAATTAATTAATACTGTAAAACACCCAATCTCAATTAACGAGGATAATATTTCTTCTATCATCCTCGCAAATTATTCGAATCTAGACAAAATACAACAATCAAAATAATAGAAATAAAATCACGTCATTCTAACAAGAAACTACAGCACTTAATTATCGAAATCGACAAAATTTTAGCACAAATTCTAACTACACAGAAGCATATTCACTTTGGCTTTCAGACAACCTACGTCCACCAGTATAGACCAATTATACGTTGTTATAACTGTCAGGATTTCGGCCACCTTAGTAAGTCTTGCAACTCAAAAAGAGTTTGCAGTCGATGCGGACATGGCCATTCTGAAAACGAATGCTCTGCAGACTATGCAGATTGTATGAACTGTTACATAGCCAACAAACAAGGAGCGAACTTTGATTGAAATCACGAAGGCTATTCTCCACATTGCCCCATATACAGATCACAACTCTACCCAGTATACCACTGAAATAACTATTTTTAGTAAGGTCCTACTCCGTTTCTCACAAATAATACTTGCTTTTACACCTCCAAGATATTTACCACTAATAATTAATGGATTCAAAATCAATTAAACATTTTAAACTAGTTCAAATAAATCTCCAAAGAAGCCTCTCAGCGACAGCCCAATTAATTCACTTAATCTCCGAAAATAATATTAATATAGCGTTTATTCAAGAGCCCTATGCAAAATCAGGAGAACTACGAGGAAATCTATTGAGTTGGAAACTTTTACTTCGAAACAAACCCTGATCAAGCTCCAAGAGCGGCAATTATCCGCAAATCACCTCTTAATCCTTTGATCACTCTAAAACACATATGTCGTAATAATACGCTTAGGCACTGAACCAGAACCAACCATATTTTGTAGTGTATATTCTTCCCCAGCGGAAGATATAAATAGGACTCTGGACTTACTAAAACATCATTTACACCTTTACAAGGATCTTTCAATATTAATTTCTGGAGATTTTAATGGGCAAAATGTGCTTCGGGGTTATCCCAGTAACAATAATAGAGGTTTAATAATAAAAGACTTTCTAGCGGAGAAGCAACTTTTTCTTAGCAATGTTCAACCCTCAGACCCAACCTTCATTGGACCTAATGGCCAAGGCTGGCCAGACTTAACTCTTACCAATCACCTAGCATATCACTCGATTCAAAATTGGGTAGTAAGCAATGAAGTGTCATGCTCCGATCACGCTTACATCACATTTGAAATCAACAAAGTGCAAACCATCTTCTTCAACAAAAGATATAAATCAATTAATAATATCCAAAAATTTAAAAAATTCCTAAACTCCAATATTCAATCAATAGAGCCACTTCTAAATACTTGCAAAACTGTAATACATCTAGATAAATTAACAAACGAACTAATATCGGTGCTTCAGAATTCAGCTGAATAAAGCTTCAAAATTCGACAACCAAAACAAATAAATAAACTGAATTGGTGGAATAAAAATCTAAGAAGTCTCAAAAGTAAGACCAAAGCACTTAGGAGACTCCCAAAAATCAAGTAAAATGGAAGAGGAAAGAAAGAAATTAAGTATTTTATATAAACAAAGCTTGGGCATTTACAAAAAGGAAAATTTAAAAGCAAAACTCATTAGCTGGAAAAAATTCTGCATAGAACCATACGGCATTCTACAGAAACTCGCCACTAATAAACATTTTCATCCAACAAAATTCCAAGCAATGAACACATTGCAACCACAAAACAACCCAAGATACCCCCATCTGTTTTACAAAACCTCTTGCAATCTGCATTTCCAACCGATGATCAAACCACAAAACACCCCAACGCATTCAAATATCAGGAACTCCAATTTCTCATTTTCTGGACCAGAAGACCCTTCCCCCGCCTTGAATTGGAACATGCAATCAAGCACTTAAATATTTTTAAAACACCGGGATTGGACGACTTGGACAATCAAATAAGGAAATTACTTTACCTTACGGCGCCAAATCTCTTCCTGCAATATCTAAATAAATGCCTAAAACTTACATACTTTCCCAAACACTTCAAAAAAAGTAACGTAAAATTTTTTCTCAAAAAGAATAAAAACCCAGGAGATGCAACATCTTATAGACCAATGTGTTTACTTCCTGCCCTGGGAAAAATTTTAGAGCGATAAATATTAAACAGACTAGAGCATTTTGTATTCAAAAATAATATCATTCATCCAAATCAGTTTGGTTTTATTACGAATAAGTCTACAGAACATGCCCTATAGGGCACCTCTGCTGTGGAATTTATACTTTAACGCTATTCTCAATTATAATTGGCCGAACCAAACTACAGTATTAGACTTCGCAGACGACACGCTACTTATTGTTAATGGCTCAACAAAAGAAAATCTGAAACAAAGCTGCAATCAGTCCCTAGATATCTTTTCCAAATTGTGTGAAAGTTTGAAATAATAGGAAAACATGATAAATCCTTATGATGCAATCCAAAATTAACTTTACTAGGTAAAAGCATAAAGCATACAAAATTATTGCCTTATCTAGGAGTCCAAATAGATAAGAATCTAAATTTCCTCGCTTATATCAGATCGCTTAAGCCAAAAGTTCTCCCCATCGCACAAGACTTACGGTCAATGATTGGTTATAATTGAGGATTAAAGAGTAAATTTCTAAAAATAATATATAGCACCGTAATAGAAAAAATAATTTCATATGGTTCTTCAGCTTGGGCTTTACCCTTAACCTCAAGGAAAAAAGCCCAACGGTCATCACTGCAAAAAGACACTTTACCATGCTAATAACTAGGACATTCAAAACAACATAACAGCTGCAGAAAATGTCTTGGCAGGTCTTCCTACATCTAACATTAAAAGCAACTACAATTAAGACAAAAAATCCTACAATCGTACCAAGATGCAACTCTTGAAGACAACGCTACCCTGCCCTTCTCTAACTATGAATATCCAAACAATAAAGATGAATTACATCCGATTATCAGAAGCCATCAAACTAAAATTTTCAATCTGCCAAAAGCATAATCTAATCCAGTCATGATAACAATAAGATTTAATATTTATACCGACGGCTCTCATTTAAATAATCAGACAGGAGCAACATTTGTAGCTTTTGAAGACTTCAATCTACTGCATCAACATCTCATAAAACTACACAAGTATAATTCAGTCTTCCAGGCAGAAGCCCTAGCAATAAGAGAATCACTGCTGTATTCGATCCAGCATAAACTACAAAGTGTCACAATTTGGACAAACAGTTTATCTTCCCTACTGGCTTTAAATAACCCGTTTCACAAATCCCCAATTATAAGATCCGTTCAAAATTTACCTTTTTACAACCAGAATATGAACATCAAACTAAGTTGGTTAAGAGCACATACTAGAATCACGGGGAATGAGGCAGCCGATTAAGAGGCAAAACAAGCAACAACCCATCCAACTCTTCCGTTGACACCTTCAAAGTGGTCCAGAGCCAGTCTAAAATTTAAAATTATATAGAGCAAAGCTGGCAATCTCTATGGAATAACTCGCCGAATGGTCACCATACAAGAAGATTAATACCAAAAGTTTCATCAGATGTGCTTGCTATATTCCAATCCCTATTTAAATTGTATCTTAACAAACCATGCGTCCTGCCCCAACTACTTCCACAGAATTAAAAAATCCAGATCTCTATTTTGCATCTGCAGCCAAATTGGTACACTACTGCATTATATCACAGAATGTCCGCAAACCAAAGAGCTATATATCAAAATATCATCTATTCAAACCAACTACTAGTTCCTAAAATTCTGCACAACGAACTAGTACAGATCACAAAAATTAATACAACTAATTACTTTCCTCCATGAAAAAGGACTCCAAATGTGTAAAGACTTGGTTGTCCACCAACAGGAATCTTATAACTCAGAAGCAGAGTCAACAGATCTCGAAATTTAACTAAATTCTTCAATACAAGTAACAAACAAACAAACTTATCACCAGTTTTTCAATTTCCAAAATTACATACATCTAAATTTCAAGACATGTCATGAACTAATTGCTTTTTATTCCTATAAACTTCTAAATTACGTTAAATATAATCAATTTCTGTTCGTAAATTATGTAAATATTTCAGCCATCCTTACTTAAATTAATTTAGATCCCGTTAACATTTATTTTTCTGTTTCACTTGATCCTACCCAATTAATTCTGCTATTTCAAATTTGTATTCCGAACTGTGATACAGTGATCTACTGCGTAGGTCACTGTAGGCTTGAAAGCCCCACCTTTGTAAAGCATTCGTTTCTCAAAAATGTGACACTGGTCGTGCGTTCTGGAGAGCCTCTTAAGGCTGGCGCTCCCAGATTACAGTTCCCAGCGGGCACCTGACACTTCGTGCACGGTGTCCGACATTTTCGACTGAAGTAGAGGCACAACCTGATAGCCAATAGGAATAGAACAAGGCCTCTTCTTCTCGTTGTCTGTCTCTCTGTGGTGAGAAACTGCAGAATGGCTGTGTAATGCTTTGTTTACTAGTATGGTGTTATTTGTTTCAACTTTTTATTCTTCTAATATTCTTTACGGTACACTGAAGAGTACTGCATCTCTGAGTTTTTAAATTTCATGGTCATACCATATATATAGTTCTTGCTGTCGCATATATTCCAACAAAATAATGAACTGACATATGTGACAAGCAATATTCAAGAAATCTTTACCCATCAGAATGATTTGTTAAATTTAACTGTTTACACTCCCAATTTATAGCAAATCGAAAAGTGTGACTTATGCATGCCCAGCAACTAATTTGAAAATTTCCAAAACTAATTTTGGAAACATCATGCGTTTATTTTTCCCATTTCGAACAGCCTAGCATGGCACTTGGCAATTTTCATTACTTTGAAATGAAAACAATTGGACTTAAACACCAATAAATATTTTAATTATATTAAAATTACGCGATGAATTTTATTTAAAATGCAATTTAAAGCTATTCAAAGTAAGTTTAGAAAGCTCTTTTGAATATATTCAGAGTAATCATTTGATTATAAAAAATAGTATATAACCTAGTATGACATAGGATTTGTGATTTGAGCGACTACTACTAAATTTCAACATATTTCAGATCTATATTAAAAGAATTTGCTGAATTTAGTATAAGATGAATCCCTAAATCTATCAAAAGTATATCTTTTATTGTAAAAAATAAATTTTAAGAAAAAATCTAGTAATTTCTCTTTTTTTCATGCTAGATTTGTGCGTATTTAAAAATTGTAAAATGTGGTCATAGCTAAAAAAATATCCAGTTTGTAATTAAAACATTTGGTTTATTTGGTACTTAATTCGCTTTTGAAAGTATTTCAAACATTTATTTTTATGAATAAATAAAATATTTTTGACAGAAACACTATCATTTCTAATGCACCTAATGTGACATAGAAGTTGTGAACTACGCGAATATGAAATTTCAGTAATTTGCTATATCCTTAAAAATATCATTTCGGTACTAAAGTGGTTAAACACATTTAGCATAAAATGTTCTTCTAAATCAATTCCGAACATTTATTTTACTGTAAGAAAATTTTTGGGAGAAAAATTCTATACTTACTTTATATTGCTTTAAGCTACATGTGGGTGAAATTGCTATCCTTTGTGTATCTTTCAAACTTTGAAAGCTGAAACTTTTTTGAGCCTGTTTTATTTTGACAACCTTCTTTTCTTAAATCAAACTTTGATTTATTCTAGGAAATATATCTGTAAACAGAGATATACTTTCGTTTCTTATATTAATTGTAAAATATAATTGATATAATGCAGCTGATTGGATTAAAACAAATACAGAATATTGTCGTTTATAATTCAGTTTAGTCTGGAGTAATTGGAATTAGTGAAGTGGTAATTTGTTGGATACGTATTCCATTTGCTCTGTAAAGCATTTGAATATTAAGCCATCGTTGATTTTAAAACTGCATGTTCTTCTCATTAACCGCAGAAGATCTTGGGTTTTCTAGCTCAAATACTTTCATATCAAACAAATTTTGAATTTGGAGGGTTTGATTTTTACTTACTCATTCGATGATTTTCTTTTTTTTATTATTCAATATGGGTGGTAAAATTATTCTTTATTAAGAAATCTCATATCGTGATCAAAATAGCAGTTGTTAAATGCATGACGACTAGCTCTGCTTTCTCTACTCAATAACTTTAGGCGTAACCAATTCTAAAATGTGCGTTCCAACTTGTAAAAACCATAATTTGGATACACTAAAATAATCTGATCATTTATTGCTACGCCTTAAGTTCTACTAGCTGACTCTTGAAAATCAAACATACCTCCATCATACATCTGCATCAATAGTTTTAGTTACTACTAATAAGAAAGTACGGGAAATTTCATATGGGAAAGTTGCTCTTCAGTGTCCTGAGGTCATCAGTGCACGATTAATTAGCAGTCTCAAAATACCTGATAAATGAATGACGTCATCCTGCTCCTTTCTCTCATTAACAAAAATCATGTTTCGACACAAATTGGAGGAGAACATTTGTAAAATATTCAATTTACTACACCTGCATCTTTAGTTTAACTTACTGCTAGTAAGTATGTGAATTTCAAAATCATATGGTAATGTGAGTTCTTAGCAAACATGGTTGAAATAATCATGATATGGTAAGGAAAATCATGATTTTTCTCAATACAAAACCATTTTTGAATCCAGGCTCGTTGCTAATCACCTAATTGAAATCACTAATATCTATCAACTAGCGTCAAAAGTAGAAAAATAAAAAAAAGAAATTTTTTAAAAATTTATTTGAAAATGTGTGCTTTAAGTGTGTACTAAAGTGACAATCCATGCTATTGTATATATTTTAAGTCTTTTGACTTGCTATCTTTTTGAAAGCTCATTTCTTAAGTCAAGAGTCATGTCAACTGCATATGATCAGTTAAATCTAATTAATATTTATTTTTTCTGTTGTCAATGACAGCTATCCTGATATTCAGCTAGATTTATGTATGAGCATCCTCAACTCACTGATTATATATTTTGTAAGCAGTTGTGGGATCTTGATCAATACGATCAATAATATTGCGATGTGATTAGTGATGCTCATCATACTATAATATCTTCTATTGAAGACATAAATGTGCTTGTATGTTCTTTATTTTTTTATCTGAGGCACTGCAACAACGTTTTACAAGTAACAATGTTGAACAATAATTTGTGTATGTTAAATCTGCTGAAAATGTTTTTTTTCTTCTATTAAATACATAATACATGAAAATACTTCATTTCTCTTGCACCTGAAAACCATGGAAATTAATCGGTATTTTATTTGGGTAAATTAATTTCGCATGTGTGTTTTCTCATTTTTTTAAAGAAATAAACCATAAAGTGGTTGTTTTTTTTCGTTACTATTGAGATTATGATTAAGCCATTTTATTACAATTCTCTTTTATTTAAAGTATCCATTACATCAAATAGCGTTTCATCTACGTCAAACATAATTAATAAAGACATCGTATTGAGACAGCGTCATTAATCGGACTTGTTAATGAATTTCTTAAAGCGGTTTGTAACCTGTTAAAACTTCGTTTTTTTATTTTTATTTGATGAAAAAATAACGCGTAAAACATTTATTGTTACAAGTAACCGAAACCATGATTCCAGAAGTCATTTCAAACCGTTTTAAGCCAAATGCCCTCAACAATAGTAGAATTGATTTGGATGTGACAAAAGTGTCAAGTAATGTCTCCGTGGCTTCAACTTGTTGGAATCAAAATTAAAAATACTGTTGAAGTTAATTTTGATAATAAAATGCTTTCTTATATAAAAACCAAAGCATCAGTTAGAGAAACCGTTTTTCATCGATTGAAGCCATTAAGACGTTGACAATAGAGCAGAAGGAAAAGCAATATGAAAAAGACTAGAGAAAGCATCCACTTTATGGTAAGTTTTTAATCGGCAAGGATGAATTAATTTTTTTTTTGATGTAACAGTTTTTAATACCAAAATGTATTTATAGAAAACTCTTTAATCCTTTGAAAAACGTTATATATTTAAAACTTGTGTATTTTAATTTATTACAATATACAAGTTTTAAATATGAAGTGTTTTTACTTTATTTTTGACATAGGGTCAAAACAGCAATTAGAATTAAAGTATTTAAATTGTTTTAAGTATTTAATAAAATATTTTTAAAGGAAATTGTGTGTGTGTGATTTTTTATTATAATTGTATAAACACAAGTAAACTTTAAAATAAAGCAAGGAATTCCTGTTTTAAGTAAACTTTTAAATATTGTATTAAATCGAATATATATCAAAGTTTTGACTGAGAAAAATGAGAAATGCATTCCGAACCCCCTACATGAAAGATAAATGCATATTTTATATTACATGGTTTCTTTATCACCATACTGCAAATTTCTAGAGAGTTGGATTCCATCCAAATGCCTAACTTATGAAATGATAATGTACATATCCTTCGTATTTTCTCGGGAATAACAATAAAGTTTTCAGTTCTATTTCTCGCTATGAGAAAAAATTCACCACGTATCTCTGTAAGATTTGAAGAAAAGCATTTGGAGAAACGAAAATTGCAAAAATATGTCAAGCATCTCATACTTTCAACATATATATTTCAGTAGATAGATTAAATAGAAATATGTATTCCTTTTTTCTACGGTATTTTGCTCTCTTATCTATAGTAATAGTTTTTATTTAGAATATAAGGTTAATTTAATTTTATTTTATTTGACTATTTAGTGAAAAAGGTCTGAAATATTGTAAATCAAAATTTTTTTTTGACTTTCAGTTTATATTACTTGTGATAAAAATTTATTTATTGTGTTAACAATTTAATAAATTTAATATAAACTATTCATATACACTGCTGGCAACTCAAATTGTAACACCAAGAAAGAGAAGAGATATCGCAACAAAATTTATTTTGTAGATAACATGTTGACCAAGTATCAAATAATTAAATTTATAGACTTCTGTGAAGTGTGTTTCCTGCCAAAATCAATTGCCAGAATAGTCACTATTGTTGGGGACCACCGCTGCCACACGCCTTTCTTGGTTACAGTAGAGCAAACAGCTTCCACAAGTTGCCAAAGTTGATCTAGTGTGGCAGCTGGGGATGTAATCTGGGTCCATGGTTGAGCAACCATGGACCACATGTTTTCTATCAATGACAGATCTGGAGAGCAGCCGACCAAGGAAGCAATGCAATCGAACGATTGACGAAGACTTCTTGGATCATGCGTACCACATGGGGTAGAGCATTATCCTGTTGAAATATGACTGTGGATAAACCCTTAAGGTAAGGAAAGACCACTGGCTCCAGTACCTCGCACATGTAACGCAGGCTGTTTAAAGAAACACGTCGGTCCGTCATCCCCACCTGCATCCAACGATCACATATCCGCATTGCAGTTGTTTGGTTTCGTCCAACACGACTACTGATTTCCCTGAGAGATAATCTACAATCTCGGTAGGCTATTGTCCTTTCTCTGTCGAACTCAGACACTTGATCAAAAATGATCGCTGTTTTCTACGAAACATTATTGATCGTTTTTTTTTTATTTATTTTTGAACCACAAGAAAAGCATAGTTACAGAAGTTGAAATCGTCGAAATCTCCAAGCCTTAAAAATAGCACTTTGAAGTGGAGCCACAGGCGCACGTGATGTTCGTCTGCAGTGAAACTCTAATCATTTGCATGTCTCACTTCCGCTAATGCATGTTGTAAATTTCATGTTATTTGCATGATTCCTTCAAGGTGTGGCATTATTACTTGCCAGCAGCGTATATAAGATTTTGCTGTTTAGCCATGTGCTAGTGTTCATTAGCCTCTTTGCAATTATTGAGAACATAACTGATAGCAATCTTTCAAAATCAAGAATCATTCAAAGTGTTCATCAGCCACTTTGCAATATATAATAACATATTATTAAATCCATAAATTTGTTTACAATTTTCATATTGCAAATACTTTGAATTTCAAATTCTGTTTTACACATTTCTTACTTCTTCAAGGTCTAAAATAAATTTATCTTATTTTTCCATGACAGGTGATTATTTTTACAGGTTATTTACTTAAAAATTAAATACTTCTTCACCTCATCAGGTTAGCTGCATTACACATTTATTCAAAATATCCTATATTTTTTCTTTAAAAATTTTGTTAAATTTAATTTAAAGGAAATTCTTAATTGTTGCATTTCACTTTTTTATGAAAAAATTATAATTTTTAAAGTATTTATTTAGCATGTATAGTAAGTGAAATTTTTTAGTTGTTCATTGGTATTATAATTATCGGAGATTTATAGAATTTTCTTGTTGCTAATAGAATTCAGTAACTAGCATTCTGTAATTTAGCTGAATAAATTGTCTAATAATTTTCAAAATTTGTTCTGCCACACAATTATTAAGCACATTATGGTATCTTATTAAATGAATCTTATTAAATGAAATTAAATGAATTATTACGGGTATAGAAGCAATTTATAGCAAAAGGAAAAAACAACTAAATATTTACTTAGACAGATGACAGAGACAATGATTTTTTTAAGCTTTCTTGACAATTATATAAAGAAATTGGAGAGAGAGGTTTGTCCCTTGACCTCCCGTGTGACAGACGTACCCGGACTGTTCTCTCAAGACTTGCTAGCGGTCATATTAAGTGCCTCACTTTCAACGAGGGCAGGAAAACTTTCGTCACCTGCACCAAGTGCCAAAATCATCAGGCTTCTCCTGAGCATCTTTTGGATTGCATGGGTCTCTCTAGGGAGGATCTCTTTAGCAATCCTCTTTTAGTCTTCGACTTCCATACAGTCAACGAACTCGTGGATCTAGTCTGACTCCGTCAGACATGGAGGATAAGCAACAACAACAACAACAATAAAGAAATTAATAGGCTTATATATCGTGTTTATCAAGAAAACATTTATGTTTGGAATCATCAAAAACAATTAGCTTCTATAGAATTATTATTCAATTTTATCATTGCCTTTTCAACTATTTTTCATTTAAAGTTGAAATAATAATAAAAAAAATTAAGCAACAACAAAGATGATATTGGGAATCATACAATATCTAACATCCTAAATGAAACATGCTAGTCAAATGAAATTTATGTCATGCATTTGCGGCGATGTTATATGATAATCTTTATCATTCCAGCAGAGGGCGGTAATCCTATCTACAAATGCAATAAAATAAAATAATGCTGATTTGAATTATGACAGTTGTTTTTTCTGGCATTTTTCGTTGGCGTAAATGCTTTAACTGTGCTTCATAAAAGACATCAAGAATATTTCACATGTTTCTATCGAAGAATAATTGTAGTTTATATATGTTGAGATAAATTTTGAAAAAAAATAGTGATGATGTTTGAACAGATGGATATCTTTAATCACTGGATGAAAAAGTGTACGGTGGATCGACGAGATTAACCCCTCCGACGCTGAATGTCAAGATGCATTCAGTGCCTGATGCCTGAATGCCTAGCAATGCAATGCCTGAATGCCAAGATTTTGCGTTACATTGGATTTTTCTTCCCCAAAAGTCTAATACGCATTGGTATTACTCTTTATAGATAGTTAGCGCTACATCTATGAGATTTGGAGTGAATAGGCCTAACATATTTTCAGTCATTGCCATCAGCTATATTCTATCAGGATAATGCTGTGCCTTAAGTAACATTCAGTATTTTTGAGTTTTTTACTTATTAGATTAAACGTCTTCTTTAGTTTAGTTTTTCTCCCGATATATAGCTAATCGAAGATATGTGAACCATGCTTGAACAACATCTAGTGCGAGATATATCAACCTCGGTTACACCAGAAGAACTTGACAATATATCGAAGCCAAATGGGCTACTATATTCCAAGTAAATAAATCCAAAGTTTCTTCGATTCTATGCCAAAGCGTGTAATAAATTAGTAAATATAACTAACATTAGATGTACTACTGATTTTGTTATCATCTAATCCCTGTTCGTATGAGACCATCTGGTTGCAAATTGGTTGAAGCCATGATACTCTGAATGACACCTTTACGTTCTTCATTTTACCCAATTTCAGTTATTGTAATGAAGTTTTGATATCTTCTTCTCCGGATACCATTCAAAAACATGAAACTATCCAGAACCTTATCTCTTTGCATAAAATATAAATGGCTGCAGATAATAGATAAGGCTGCAGATAATAGATAATAGATAAGGCTGTAGATAATAGATAAGGCTTTATACTAACTAAATTAATTTTTTATTTTTATTCTACATAAAAATATTTTATATAAAAATTAAAAAAAATTAAATAAAAAAACTTACAATATTAGGCAACATTTTGAGAACGTGTAATTTTTTGTGCTATTTTTTGTGTCAGCAAAATATATTAATAATGCAAAAATGAAGTTTAATATTTTAATCAAGGTATATATATGGTGCACCACTAATGGTAAATCAAAGATTATTAATTTAAGAAATACCAATTGTGAGAATTTAAAAAGTAGAAAAAGAGGCTTGTGAAAATTTTATTTCTAGAATTTTTATTAACATTAATCATTTACTCTAAAGAAATGCATATTATATTGATTATGTGCAATTATTATATCCTGTTCAATATTTATTGTATATTTCCTTTGGTTTTGAAGATTGTATTACATTACATTGGCCTGAAATAAATAAACTTCTCTAAGATAGGCCTAATGATTTCAATCCATTCCGATTGATGATTTGAAAGTAATCACATTTTTAAAGAATAATTCTAAGTCACCCTTTTTTTCCGATGCGTACCCTAAAGTGTTATTTTAAATTGGAGTTAAGTAACTAAGTCACCAATTGCAAAACATTAATTTTTTATGAGTAAGTAAACTTTTCCTTATTATTGAGACATGATAAGATCAAAAGAGTACTACATCCAGATAGACGCACCTACTGAATAGAATGAAATCTAGACTTTAAACATCTGAATTTTTTTTCAGTGGTATCTGTAATTTACCTCTCACACATTCGGGTGAAGAATAGTATAGTTTAATTCAAAATCGCTAAACAGCATTATACGTGGATACCTAATTTCTCGAAGAAAATCCTCAGAAGTAATGAAGCCAAATTTAACTTTCTGGAAGTAATATGTGTTGAACTTCTTGGAAGTGATAACTTTTTGGTAGTGATATGTGTTATTTTTGCCATCCAAAAGAATTAAATTACAGGTAAAATATCACCAAATGTAAAGTCAGGAAATGGATCAATAATTGTTTGATTAGTGGTGCATCAAAGTTTGTTTATAACGGCGGGTACTGGTGGTTAAACCCTTCGCCATAACAAGCTCGGAAACTGGTATTCATTTTGTCGATAAACAGTGGGCACGCACCTGTGAACCAAGTGACGACGGCAAGTAGCTTAACTCACGCTTAACCCACCACGAATTGATAAAAATCCATAGATCCGTCTTAGAGAGATTTAATTATTACTAATTAGTAATTCCCAGGAAATATGTTTAAATGTTTTAAATAAAAAGATGTCTTAGAAAAATTTTAATATTGCCATATTTCATTAACTACAGTTGACTCAATTTATAAAACTTTGGAGAAAAAGCTGAACCTCTTTAAGATTTAGTGACAAAGAGTATATTACATAGAAATATATATTCTAAGAGTATAAAATTTATCAAAATAAGTAAAAATTAAAAATCGCAAAATGTACAAAAGTTGACAGTTGCATTTAATTGTTTTTATACATATTTTATATTAGATATAATGATTACCAATTGTTATAGTAAAATATTTCATTGCTATAGAAGGAAAAATTAATCTGTTTCTTTGCGCTGAGCAACGAAACTAAACAGTTTTGGTTTTATTTTCATTTTCGTAAAGGCGTGAATTCAGTGACTAACCCTTCACCCACGACAACTGCTACTCATTTAAAGCTACTCGACGGGTACCTTTGACATGTCACGTCAGTTAGTACCGCTACGCATGTCAGTCACTACGAACCCATTTATAGGATACGCAACATTCTTCATCGTCTCAAAAGAAAGAACAAGGAATCACAGAGAGAGGATTGTATATATATTAAGTTGTAAAATATATGAGTTCACCTATAAGAAACTATTCAAAATATCGGAGATTTCAGCAAAAAATTTCATTAGAAAATTGATTAAAACGTTTATCTTACATACAAATATGATTATTTTATTGTCTGTCCTTTATTTATTAATATTATTTTCAATAGTATTAAAAATGTAATATTAATTTTTAGTCAACAAAAGTAAATTTTTAACTAAACATTTATCAGTTTTTATTTCAATCAATAACAGCTTTACAATCATTTTGGCCGACCAACTTGTCTGGTGGTCGGCGTTCCTGACTACGGATAAGGAGGTCCTGGGTTCGAATCCCGGTTCGGGCATGGATGTACTTTCTCTCTCTCTCTATCCTCTCTTTGTCCTTTCCTTGTTTGAATGATGTGTGAATGGTTGCCTACCCTATAAACGGGTACCTATGGCATGTGTGTAGAGCAAAGTCGTACTTTCACCTTCATGGTGCTCTGATTAAATGAAAGACGCTCCCAATTGACTTAATTCGCATAACATAGTGAACTTGGCTTGTCCAAGTGTCATTAGTAAACAACAACAACAATAATTTTGAGTCATTCACAATCTCAAATTGAAATTAAATGAATTTTATATTTATTTTTTAAATAAAAATTTAATAGGGGAACAAAAAAGTTGCAATTCATTTCAATTTCTTGGAAGTGTGGTTGAAGAGGTTAAACGAGGACAAATGTTTTTATTTTCTCTAAGTAATCAAGAAAATTATTATTGAAAATCCATAAATTAAGGATTTGGCATTTGATAAGGATAAAATATGTAAATTAAAGATTTTACAAAATTGCCCTCATTGGTTGATTTAACTGAACATTTGATTTCTTATTTGATGAAGGGTGTTATTTATTTAAATTCTAGAGTTTAATCTAAGTAGAAAACTTTTATCATAAAATACTTTTTCCAATATTCTAATATACATTTAGCTTGAAACATTTTCAGACAATTTAAATTTTTAAGATTTCAATTGAAATTAAACTCTTTAAAATAATGAGATACAAAAATATGGGATATTTAGTTGCATATCATTTGAATTGTAGATATTTCCTAGTTACTGCGAGATATAGTCAACTCATTGAAGTAGCAATGCTTTTTAAATGCTTCCAAAAGATGTACGCGCATTTCCATTACAAATGCCAAAAAATTTCTAATTTTGAAGGATTATTCCATATATCGAAATCTTCCTGGGAATGCCTAAGCGATTTCAATTGGAAAGACTTTAAAGGGCTGACTTGTATAGCTTGAAATTTCCTTTATAATGTTTGTCAGCCAACTTTGTACTACTATTGGTATGTGCATGGGATTGTAAGAAATATTTTGTGTAATAATATTAATTATATGTGATTACTGCTCAAAAGGAAATGACATTTGTATACAAGGATAATGTTTTAAATGTTTGAGTACAAAACATATATTTTTCTTTAATTTTTGTGAATTAAAAATTTTACCAATATAGGAAATTTGAAAATAAGTTGAACGTTTCTTAATGAAATATTATATATTTTGTTGCGTAAAAATGTTTTATAATTTTATAAATATAAATTGGAATTAAAAATATGAAATCTTTCATGCATCTCCTCTTTTATGAATCCTCTTACTTCTCTTGCGTTCAAATTTACTTTCTAAATTCAGTCTCAGCATATTTGGTAACAAATATTGAAATAATGTTCCCAAACGCTGTTTTATCTAAGAAGACGTTTTTTATGCAAACACTTTATTGAAATTCATCCGTGCATATGTTTTGTCCTTCTTATCTCGTCGATTCACTTAAATCGCTATTTCTATGTGTAGGACATTCGTATTTATATATAGCCCTAGGGATTATCTTCTTTCATAAGTTCTTACTTTCAGGGTAAATATCTTCTAGTAATACTGTACATAATAGCCCCTAGTGAAAGGAAAAAGTTTGTATTCACTGGAATTTTCCACGGAAGTTATTTGTTTTCTGGTATGTCCTTTGACGTACCGTATTAAAACATATATTTTGCTATTGATGAATGAATGTGTATTTACCAAATAACGTATTTTCTTACAAATATTTTATATTTTGAATGGATAAATGTATTTTATATAGAATAGTTTGTCATATATTTGAGGAAAACTGTAAATTTGAAATACTTTTTTATCCAAAATTAAATGTATTTTCCATATTTAAAATAATTAATAAAACATTTTAAGACATTCCTTTTTCATTTGCAGATAATCTGATTTATATTTAATTATTATTTTGTAAAAATTCATTGCCATTAATCTGTAAAAAAATATCAGTTTTTTTGGAAATTCAAAATATATTTTGAATATAGGAAATCCCTATATTCAAAATATACTTTTCTCAATTACTAGACTTGATCGAATAATTAGAGAAGGCGAAATGTTTCTCAAGTTCTTTTTATAAAAACAGAACATTTCCTACAATTAAAGATTTATTTGATTTAAAAACCTCAAATTTACTTTCATAAGAATAAAAAAATGTTTTATCTAAATAGTTTGTTTTTCTCCTTATATATTTATGTTCTTATTTAATGTATATCAAATAATTATATTATTTCAATTATAAATCAAATTCGTTGTAAAACCCTTAAAGCAGAGTAAAATTTATGTTTTTATTCAAATTCTATAACTTAATTTCAAATAAAAAATTTAAGGCAAGTCAATTTACAATGAAAAAATAAAATATCGTTGATAAAATTTCTAACGTTTTTGTGTGTATACAATAATGAATGTTCTTATTAACGAATTGTGTTCCCTGTTGCCTGGTTGGGTAGAGCATTCTTTCTGGTTATCGGAATATAATGAGTTTGAATTCGAATCCAGCATAATATCCATGGTGTTTGCTATTGGAGGATAAGACGCTTTTATTATGTTATGGTCGCAATGTCGTCAATGTGAAATGATACATCTGGGGTGGTAGGCTTAGCCAGGGAGTATTTGCTCGGTACTCGCTTCGGAATTACGAAGACATACATTTTCAGGGTAACAATGATACACTTTCTAGGAGTCCTACTCCTACTTTACCATAATTTTTGCCCATTGTAATGCTGAAAGTAGGAAATCCTATATATATATATATATATATATATATATATATATATATATATATATATATATATATATATATATATATATATATATATATATATATGTATATATATATATATATATATATATATATATATATATATATATATATATATATATATATATATATATATATATATATATATATATATATTGATCTTCTATTATTTGATATAAAAAATTATTAACTTCCTCATTAAAATTTTGATTATTAAGTTAATTATTATTATTTGTATTATTTCTTATATATAAATTACTTTTTTAAATGATTTATCATTCATAAATTACGAATCTATATTTTAACCGAAATATAATTTCAATGTTAAGGAGATTAATTAATCGTTTTTTTAAAAATTTTAATGCAAAATTATTCAAAATTTAACTCTAATTACAACTTTAAATTTTAAAATTCATAAGAATTAATTATTTTTACAATTTTAAATAAGAAGACTTTTTTTTAATAAAACAATTTTAAAAGGTGTTCTAGTATACTTTTCAGAACCTTTAATGAGACGACTTGCTTTAAATTTTTTCTGTTGTCATAGAAATAAATATTACTGCATATCATGCAGGTAAAATATCTTTAAAGAACAAAAAAAGAAACGTTGCCTGAGTGAACTATTTTGTATTCGTTTTTTTATATGTTTGCAAAACAACTTGGATAAGAACTTATAAATCTCTCATAAGTTTGTTTGGGAGTTTATTGATCTAATGATATTAGTTTTTCCCAGAAAAATACGACTAATTTAAAAATATTTTCCGCACTATTATTTTTTGCTGTAATGGATTCTTTGAATATTCTTCCTCTTTTTTTCTTATTTTTCTTTCTGAATTAAAATTTATATTCTACTATTTACAAATTCTTAATATCAAAAATAATATTGCTGTAATTTATTGAAATGGAACATTTTAAATTGCATTAAAAATCATATAAGTTTCTTTATCTAGTGTGATCAACTTCTTTTTCCATATAAATTATCTTTAATTTTTTTATAATTTTATATTTTGTTTTAATTATTTTTAGTTAGATTCTATTTTAAATTTTCTTTTAACACATAGTTTAAATTTGCCATAATGTTTAATATTAAATTATTTTTTAGATATCTAAATACTATTTTGAGTATTAATTTTAGGTATTATAATTTTCTTATAAATACCAAAATGTCATATTTTATGAATTTTCTTACAGTCTGTATCTAAATTTAAAACTAAAGTTTCATTAATTTAAAATAAATAAATGAATAATAATAATAAAATAAATATAAATAAATGCAATTCATAGACTTTTTCTTAAACTGGAGTAATTATTGAATGTGATTACATTAAATAGTTATTGTAGTTTAAAAAAAGTATTTATAATAAATAAATACTATATTTTTTGATTCAATAACCCATATAAATCCTAGTTTTAACATTTTGTGATGAAAATTGAAAATATTGTAGCATTTTTGAATGCATTAAGGTAATGTGTATTTAAATACATTGTACTTCATTTTAATATAGTAAAAGAAATATAAAAGATTAGGTACTTTTTTAAGTTAATTTCAAAGCATTTCAAAATATTGCCCAGATTGTTTCTTCATCTCAATATATACTTACTTTTTATTCAAACTAATGATGCATATTTCAGTAATTTTACTGTTGGTAATAGCAACCAGGATAAAAAAAATTAAGAGATGAAATTCATTTCACGAACTAAACACTCTTGTAATTTGTATTTCTTAAAAAAGAACTCAGAATAGTAGTGAATAAAAAAGTGAGTTAAGTGCATGCAAAATACAGAATAAATATAAAGAACTCATTACTAAATGGTATATGGTATAAATGCTAAATCTAATAATATCAGTTACCAAATCTTTCAGTTCAATGCAGAATTAAGAACTACTGGTTTTGCACTGACTCTAAAATTACGCAATTCCTCACTGGACATGGGAATTTCAATAGCTACCTACACCGTTTCCACATTAAAAACAGTGAGGTATGCAAGTGCAACTCTGGGAGTGACAACCCTTCTCACATTCTTCTTGAATGCCCATCTGTTTCAGAAGTAAGGAACGAGCTTTGTAAAGACTTAAATAACAGGTGGCCCCCGATTATGGTGGACCTAGTTAAGAAAGAGAATTTTGAATTTTTTGTAAAATTTATCCATGCTGTTATCTAATTCATTTTTCATTTTTATATCTTTTTTTTTCTCTCTGCTTCCTTTTATTATTACTTTTTTCATCTCATGTATTATTTGGATTTGTTTTGTAGTACATTTGTTGTACCTTCGGGCCCTGTGTGGTATTCCTTGGTGCACAGGGAGATATTTTTGTTTTCCCAAATAAAAAAAATAAAAAAAATCTTATTAGATCAGTTTCTAAGAGTCATAGTAATTGATGTTACCTCATTTGTAATGAAGATGTAAATATTGAGTGGCATAGTTGGTAAACGCTAGATTAAGACATCATGGTGTAAAATCAGGGTCATAAGTTGTATTTTTTCTAGTATTTTCCAGATTGTAAGAACATGTTGGAAATTATTTCTTTTAAGTAAACTGAATATGCTTGGTAGAATTTACGCTGAACATTTGTGAATTGTTTGAGTAATTATGTTTCACTTTTGAAATTATCCACAACTACGAGAGTCTTTTGTGAAATTATATTATCACCCATAGAAGAGACAACTGTCACTCTGGAAAAAATCAGTGTTAGGAAAAATTCTTATCATAACTACCTATATTAATAAATTCTATAAAAGCTGCAGATTTTCCTCTTCCAATTTAGGATAATTCCTCTCGCATCAAATACACTAAAATATACTCAATCATCACTTACTACATTGTTAATAGCTTAAAAATGTGTCCCTAATTCTCACTACGTCATGTGGCACTGAATATTGTTTTTTTCTATTAAATGACTGCTATTATTTCAAAGAGGACTGACTTCGTTGATGACGAGCCAAATTTGAGTGTTATCTGCATCGCTTTTTTGCCTAAGCTAACGGATTACAATCTTATTCTTTTTTAAAGTCAAATTTATGAAGTTGTCTAGTGAAAACTGGAATATATATCATTCAAGTAATTTAAGCGGCAGCTGATGAAACTATTCAAACATTGTTTCTCAGTGAATTTTTTCAAAATGCCGGTCAGTACAGCAATCACTATTCAATATTGTTTCTTTTGTTCTATTCCCACCATTCATAACTGTACCTATCTTTCGGAAGCTGTTCTATGCTTATAAAAAACTACGTTTCATCAATTTTAAGTTCTCAGTGCTCCTCACATATATTTTTTAAGTTTTTCTATGAATTTTAAACATATGAAGTTGTCTCAATATTTTCTTTTTGTGATACAACAGACGAAACGTCACTTTCAATTCCAGGGGAAGTTTAGCAATGCGCATTTTTTTCGTTGCTGAAGTTGCTTTCCATTTCGAACTGCAACTGTAAGTAATTTGCCCGCAATAATATACTTGTGTTGATATTTATAGAGGTGCGAAATTTCTAGCTGATTATTCTTTTATGGTACATATCGAGAAACACCCACATTACCGATTCCATTGTTGTATATTTAAACAGGAAACTGTTGATTAAGATCTTGTATATTGAGTATTTTCAAAGAAAA
Organism: Latrodectus hesperus; assembly: GCA_037975125.1. NCBI lineage: Eukaryota > Metazoa > Arthropoda > Arachnida > Araneae > Theridiidae > Latrodectus > Latrodectus hesperus. The sequence continues at coordinate 114,303,589 of CM075851.1, forward strand.
TATACATGTAATGCAAAAGTCTGGATTAGGAAATATTTCACGTTATCAACTTTTTTTAACCATAAGAAAGGGAAAAAATACTGGAATTCATCATGTTAATTTAGTATATTTCATTAAAAAAATTATGAAACAAAAGTTTCAATATTAAGGTTTTAATGAATCCCGAATACAGCGTACGTAAAATGTTTGACAGATATATTGATGTATCAAGGAAAATAAAAATATAAGTTCATTTCATCTAATAAATAAGTAATTTTGTGAAGTGTTAAAGTAATACTCACGCTATCATTTATATAATAATTTTTGTATCGAAACGAGTCCAGACACAGCTCAAGAATAAGTACACTGTCATTGAAATAAGTGAACACCACCTTCTTTGTACCCTGAAAGAAAAAAAAATGTTTTATTGTAATTTCAAGAATTCATAATGGCTACCTGTAAGATGCAAGGGGCAAAACTTTCTTTGATGAATTTTACAAATTTCTTACAAATTTGCTCCAATGAAATCAGAGTGGCACTAGCAATAAATTTAGCAAAATTAATACATAAATTTAAAATGTTCAAACTATTTTCATTAGTTGCTAATATTAACGATTAAGAATTAAACATTTAAAACTATCAGTTATGTGTGAATAAAGAAACATCCATAATTAATATTTACTTTATTAAATAGTATAACGTAGCAAAATGCAGTGATTTCTATATAAATGTAGGTTAACATATTTATTAAAGAGTTTCACAAAAATAAATTTAGTTATGATGATAGGACATTATCAAAACCAAATTTATTTTTGTTTCGTTTATGAAGATATATAATTTTTTAAATTTAAAATAAAAATCATGTAAGAACTCTGCATCAATATTTCGTTTCTCACATAGATTTTGCTAAACCTCAAACAGCTACTTTTTAAACTGTATCCAGTTTTTTATATTTGCTTTTTTTTATTAATTCTATGATATGTGTGGTGTGTTTATGGGTGGGCGTATGTGATTTACACTTTTATAAAAGTAAATTTCAGAGAGTTCTTAGAATTTTCAAAATTGTCTTATATTATAGAAAGAAGCCATATTTCTCATTCAGATATTTAAAATTTTAAAAGTAATGTTTTCTTTTGCCATTGTGCTACATGAACTATTTTCTCACAATGGTGAAGAATCCGAAGAAAGGAATCTGGTATCTTGCAAGAAAAACATTTCAGAAAAGTTAATGACTCTTTCAAAATAGTGGAAATGGATTCGTAGACCAATAATAGCTTTCTACTTCGCAAAAAAGTCAAACTAATTACTAGGAATACAGTTCCTTACCAAACGGATTCATGATAAATTAATGCTGCATTTATTTATACATTGAAGAATGCTTTAAGATACTACTTTAGAAATATTGAAGATATTTCTAACATAGAGATGCTACTATAGAAATATTATAATATATTCGAAATCACAATAGTTATTAATGTAAAATATTTTTATTTATAACTAAAATGTATCATAAAATCTAACGTCATTCATGAATGGAAAGCTGAACTTTGTATTTATTTGTAGAAAATATTTAAGAGAGTAATAATGCTCATAGTACAGTTTTACTGTTGTCGTATAAATAAAGAGTAAATTTACTTTTACGACAACAATAAAATTGTGCTATGATTATTATTGTTGTTTTCAAAAATTAACTAAATAAATAATTAATAAATAGTTGGTGGGATATGTTTGCATACCATAAAGGAGTCCAGGAAACTCTTAAATTAAGAAAACAAAATTATAACATCCATCTCAGGTTCTTCAAATCATCTGATATCGTAAACTAAAATTGTGGTATTTTGAAGATCGCAATATATTTTCTCTTCCGATTCCAGAACATGGTTAGTCTAGTATATAGTTTTAAAAACACATGAAAAAATCACATCCAAATAATTACATAAAAATAACAGCTTACTTCACATTGCTGCAGAAATGTTTAAAATAGGGCGATCGATTAATTTATACCCGAGAAATATCTCTGCATTTATACCGTAAATGATCACAAATATCTGTAATTGTAAGAAAAATAAATGTACTTTATTTTTGTTTCTTTTATAAATAGCACATTAAAAAGCAAAGCAATCTGTTCTTTCTATACATTGTAAATGAAAAATCGCGATAATATAAGCAAATACAGTAAAAGTACCCTTTTGTCAAAAATTAAGAATTGAAAATTGTATTGAATAATAATAAAGTTACACATTAATTTTCAAAAAAATTACAATTCGCATTTTAACGTAAACAAGCAAACATATTTATAAAGTAACTACGAAAATTTCAAAAAAAAAGTTTTATACTTTCTCACACAGCTAAGTGTTTTAACTATCCTTTTACAAAGTCTGGATAATAAACGTTATCAGTTTTTTCAGGTGACTGTGTAGCAACAAAATGTAATATATATATATATATATATATATATATATATATATATATATATATATATATATATATATAGATATATAGATATATATATATTAAATGAAATTGCAATTTTATTTTATTTAGCATGATTAAATAATTTTGAATAAAACTGATAAAGTGTTTGACAAAAATGTCATAATTTGTAAAATTAATTTTATCATTAACTTAGTGATAATTATCCATATTTCAAACTTAAGAATTTTGAAAATATTCTATCTAGTATCTTCGAATAAAATGCACGTTTGCAATTCAACATGTCAAACATTCCTTAAGTCAATTAGAATTTTTATAAGAAAATTTGTGGTATGTAAAAAAATTTAGATTTGTTAGAAAATTCGTCATTTATAAAATTTTTATAAAGTTTTAAATGCTAAAAGATCTTAAATTAACCTTATTTATGTATAAATGGTTTTAGGTGCTTATTTATGCTTTAAATATTTAATATATTTATAGTTAAAATTTTTAGAAAAATTAATTTCACAAAAAAATATGTATATTTTAAATTTTTTTAAATAGGTTTGATTCTTTTAGTTACACATCTGAAAACTGAAGCTCAAAAAAGAAGCAAATTCTTAAACATAAAAGAAGCTTTCAAACCTAAATCACTTAACTGAATTATATTGGATTAGGAAGTCTAAAGTTTGCCTATAATTTATTTAAAAAAATTATTTAAACTTTTGTGAAGTAAAAAATAATAGTAAAGTAAAAGAGTTACAAATTTTCCCTGAGGAATGGTTTTTATTAGAATTTTAACAAGAATAGATGAAATGTCTCACAAAATACAATGTTTACATTAATGAAAAAGAATGAATGTTATGTCGAGTAAGTAAAGTTAAATAAGCTAAATTTGAAAAATTAAGATTTACATAGAAGTGCTATAAATCAAGACTACCTTAAATGTATTTTAATTATTCTCATGAAATGTTTTAATTATTCTCAAAACTCCTGACAATAAATGTAATTTTTAAATTAAAATTAACATTTTTAAATGCCATACAAATATATTTATATTTTATTCAAAATACATGTTTTTTCCTTACATGTATTAAATATTTTTTAAATACCTGTATCATCATGTTGTTATACATAAATTCATACATGAAGTTGTAATTTTAAGGTAAATCTGATAAAGGTAAATGTTTAGGTGAAATAATATTTAAATATGTAAAAATACGAAAAATCTTTACATACACACACACACACACATATACAGTGAGTGTAAAAAGTATTCGTACAGTACGACAATTGATTTAAAAGAGATCCGTTCAAAAAAATTGTAAATATAAAATCCGTTTTAATTAATTAGAAATATATAATAGAACATATTTTCACTAGTTTCATGTGTAATTTACAAAAAAATAATTTATACATGAATAAATGTTTACAAAACTGAAACACTCCAACATTTTGTAGTGTAAAAAGTATTCGTACATCAGGCATATATTGGCCAACACAATCATAATATTACAGCTAATACATTGTAGGATATCCTTTTGCTCGAATAACTGCCTTGAGTGTTCTTTGGGTCGATTCCACCAATTTTGCTGTTATTGAGCTAGGTATGGCGTCCCATTCTTGATTAAGAGCTGATTCTAAATCATTTTTATTAGAAATATCTCTGGATCTAATATTTTTATCAAGAACGTCCCATAAATTCTTGATGGGGTTGATGTCCGGCGATTGAGGAGGAAGTTTCATAAACTTTGGGGTATTATATAGTATCCAGAGCCTTGTGTTTAGGGCTGTGTGCTTGGGGTCGTTATCATGCATGAAAACGTAATCACCATTCAAGCCCATTTTTGTTGCATTAGGTCCTAAATTATTGTTTAAAATGTCAATATAAAGTTGATGATTCATAATGCTTTTAATAAAGACTGATTTGCTCACCCCAGAAGCACTCATACACCCCCAAACAAGCAGACTTCCACTACCATGTTTCACTGTGGGCATTAAATTCTTAGGATGCATTTCTGTATTGCGCTTTCTCCACTCCATTCGTCTCCCGTCCAATCCAAATATGTTGTATTTACTTTTGCCTGTAAAGATAATCTTTTTTCCAGAAATCCGGACTTTCATAACGTATTGCTTGGCGAAAGACAATCACAACTTCCGATTCTTCTCACTAACAAAGAAATTTCGTCTCGCAACACGGCCATGGAAACCTTCATTTCTGCATGCATTTCCAACAGTACTTACAGAGACTGTGGTTCCCATGTTCTTCAGTTCTGATGTTAATGTAGGAGCCCTTATTTTGGGACCCTTCTTTAATGAACGTTCCAGAAACCGTCTGTCAGATGATGTCAATTGACATGGTCGCCCAGTACGAGAACTGTTTTGAACCATTAGAGTGGCAGATAACTTTTTTGATTGACTGCACAGTTGAACGGGGCACAGTTGAACAGATCAGAAAACTTGTTGTACGATTTACCATTTTTACGGAGCTTTAAAATCACAGTTCTCTTTCGGAAACACTTGTCTCTTTACTTTTACGACCCATTACAAAATTTCTAGTTTCTCACTACATAAAATTTCCACTGAAGAACCTTTTAAGTAACTTACCAGATAACGTCAATTAACTACATATTATTGGCTAAACCAATTATAAAATATAACAAAAAAAATTTTCACTTCTTTTTGTGTACGAATACTTTTTACACCACAAGAGGTTGGATTGTTACAGTTTTGTAAATATTTATTCATCTATAAAATTATTTTTCTGTAAATTTTACATGAAACTAGTGAAAATATGTTTTACTATGTATTAATTATCAATTAAAACGGAATTTATGTTTATAATTTTTATGAATGGATCTTTTTTAAATCAATTGTCGTTCTGTACGAACACTTTTTACACTCACTGTATATATGCATATGAAGAACAAAAAACTTATTCATGCAATCCACATAAATTATACAAATTGGAAATTCGAGCAATCAGATAAAATTCTAATATAAATTTTTCACTAGAATTATAATTTAGATACAGTACAAATGATTAAATTTATTCATACTATTTTATGCTAAAATAGTTTGTTGAATATCATGCACTGAATAAAACAGAACTTATTAGTTTAAGAAAGAAGGCATTTTTTTCAGAATAAGGATTCAGTATGTTTCTTACTTTGTCTTCAAAAGATAAAATTATACATGTAAAATTAAAATTCCAAGATTTGTTCTATACGAGTTTCATTTAGGAAAAACTCTACAGTCGATTTGATACACTAGAGTATTGAAAGATGCTGATTTGTTTGATGAAAAAAGCTATTAGATGTTGCGCTTGTTTGCTAGTTTTTATTTTCAAATTTTGAAATATTCACACTGAAATTACTCTAAATACTTTTTCCAGCTACAAACTTCAAAATTTCTTCTCTTACCACATTGTAACTAAAATACAATTCTTAGCATAATAAGAAATATTTTTAAAATGCTTAGAAATTACATGCCCTTTACTGTATATAAAATTATATTATTTTACATTTTAGAAAATCAAACAATTTAAAGTAAACTCTAAAACTGTTTTAGCTGTATTGTGCTTAGGTTATTTTATTTTTAAATCGATAGCCACACACATACGCCAGGAAAAGTGATGAATCCAGAAAAGAGTTTATGTTTTTTATCGTCTTAACTTATATAAAGTTAGTTGTACCGAAATTTAGTACATATAATTTATTTCAAACTACGATACATTCACACTCGAGGGGAGAATCGCACCCATGAACTGATGAACAAAAGGCTGCCATTCAACTACTTATATAGTAAAAGGAGAAAATAGAATTATGTTACTGTAAGAATTTTTTTCAAATATTATTAATCGTAAAATTAAATAATACACGAATATTTTCAATTAAACTCTGTATCATCCTTTTTATGAAGTTGTATAATTGCCCCTTTTCATTAAAATAAAAATAATTTTAAAAAGGATAATAATGAAAGAGAACATTTAATTTAAAACATGATTAAAATTTGAATAATTGATGCATAAATAATACCCATATTTTTGCATAATCTAACTAAAAGGATGTGTCTTTTGTTATTATTTCAAGAATTATGTTCGAAACTCAAATCCAGGAAAAAGCAGCTGAACTGACAAAATTTAAAGTTTTGCATTTTGACTATCAGTTTTACTATTCGTGAGTTTGAAATATGCAATGTAATTGTTTGTCTGTAAAGGGTCAGAATCAACTTTGAAATGAAAAGGGATCTCATTTGATTTATTTCTTCCGTAAATTTTGACCCTAGAATAACGAACAAACTAAGCAATCCAAAATAGCATCGAGTCAAGAAGTCGTTGCATTTGCTCTTTTTGATTTAATATCCGAATTTCTAATGTTTAAGATAAATTTTTTGTATCGTCCTCATTTTTTTATTAATTTTTTTATATCATATCATCATTTTATGTCATAATATCCTATTTTATATCACATCACTGCCGCCCACCCGGTCTAGTGGTCAGAGAGCCTGACTACGGCTAGGGAGATCCTGGGTTCGAATCCCGGTTCGGGCATGGATGTACTTTCTCTCTCTATCTACCCTGTCTTTGTCCTTTCCTTGTATGAATGTGTTGTAAATGGTTGCCTACCCTATAAACGGGTCCCTATGGCATGTGTGTACTGAAGAAGTCGGACTTCACACCAAAATAGGGTTCAGTTGAAAAAGTGGAGCAGCGCACCCCATAATGCAAGCCTAGCTGGCACACGACAACAACAACAACATATCACATCACTAATGTTGATATAAATGTGAATAAGAGAAATATTCTAATTAATTAATTTTCTATATGAATAAAGTTTCTTAATGTATGAGTTCAAATAAGAGTTTATAGTTGCAAAAGTACTGTTTGGTTTGGATTCTATCTGAGATTGTGAGCATGCATTTATTTAAACTTAAGGATTCTTAAATGTAAGAAGTATATATGGAGATTGAACTATTATAATTTTTATAGTTTGAACAAGGGTTTTGAATTTCTTTTTATTTAAACGATAACAAAAACAAATTCGATATTCAATATGAAATAATACCCATTTCATTAATAACAATATGAAATAATACCCATTTCATTAATAACAATATGAAATAATACCCATTTCATTAATATTAGTGATGAAACATAGATTAGTTTAAGATTGCATTAATTTTATTCAATCTTAATATCAAATTATTAATTAAGAAATATTAGTTTTTTTATTGATATTCAAATAACCAAAACGAGTTATTAATTAAGAATAAATTTTTGTTGTTGATTTTCTAAGTATAATTCTTAGTACAATTAAATATAAATATTTATTTTATTTTTAATTGTACTAAAATTATACTTATAATATAAAAGAAAATGTTATATAATATAAAAGAAAATGTTTATTTCATTTTCAATAAATAAATTATTATATTTATTTAAAATAAAATAAACATTTTCTTTAATTTTATTTTAAAAGATAATGCTGTTTTGAGCTGATCCGGAAAAAGCGCCACTTCCTTATCAATTGATAAGTTTGAAATTCATTGCTTAGTGATACATTTCAGTAGATAACAATAAGCTATTGTTCTTCCTACTGAGAACTCATACCCTCGAGCCCAGTAATTGGATATGGTGAAAATATTGGAAATTATATTACTTTTAGCATTTTCATGCATATTAGGAAAGATGGATGCGTAAGTATTCTCAAAATTTCTGTCTTGTAAGGATTAAACCCAATTCGTTCAAATAGTTTTGGAAAAAATAAAGATTGTTCGAATGCTCTGTAATAATCTTCAGTTTTTAGGTCTAATGATAAAATTACGTTCTTCAGAGTTTTGGGTACAAGGCTAATTTAATCACACAGATGATAATAAAGAAAGTTAATGTTTCTACTTTGTTGAGCAAATATTTCAGGAATACCCAATTTTTTCTTCAATATGAAACGGGAATATGGTAATCTCTATCTGCAAATTTTTCCTAAAAGATATTTTTCCTAAAATATATTAAGAGTCTGTGTATGTTAGAATATGTTATATACATCGAGAAACGTTAAGTTTAACCTTACATGGTATAAAATACAGCTTAAAATTATGGTAAGCATTGATGGCACGTCATCACTAGAGTGTGACTCTAGTGATGACGTATTGTGACTCTAGTGTGATTCTAGTGATGACTAGTATTAATAAAATCATAAGAACTGTGTAGGGTTCGCAGTCTTATTCGAAACATTCATTATTTTTGACATCCATGAAAAAATATATATGGGTTACTTTAAAAAGAGTACGTAGTTTTTCATGTAACCTATACTTATTTCACTATTGTTGTTTACTCGTGACTAAATTATTTTTTAAATTCCCTATTTTTAGATTTTATAAATGTCAAAGTACAGTTATTTAATTAATTCTGTGTCTACTTTTTGTTAATTATATGTACATATAATATTATATTTCCTTCGAATGAATTTTATTTCTAATTGTATTTATATATTTTTCTTAGGGAAATAACTGTAAAAAAGTGTTTAAATATAATAAAAACAGTAAAATGATTTTAACTCATTAAACCTCTGTTGAATTAAAAATAACTATTAATTTTTTGTCTGCTAAAAGCAGCATATTTTATTTTAATATTGGAATTAATTAATTAAGAAATAATAAATATTCTTTGAAAAAACAGAACAAAAAATTGTATTTAGTGTATTTTTTTTAAAAATATTTTAATTAGAGGAATATATATATATATATATATATATATATATATATATATATATATATATATATATATATATATATATATATATATATATATATATATATATATATAAATACATATTCGAAAGAAAATATGAGAATACTGATTTCTATAGGTAAAAAGAATATTTTAACAAGTAATAAAAGGTATATTTTTTCAGCTGTTAATTAAACTAAAAATATGTCTTAATGAAATGGATATTTTATTTTATTAAATTCTAGAATTGCTTTATCCTTATGTGGGGGTCTCACAATTTTATTTTACTAAATAAAATTCGGAATCATGTGCAGTAAAATTGATGCATATTAGAAATACCTAAGGTTGATGTATGAAAATCCCTGAAATTCTTAAAAATTGTATTAGTTTGTATTTTTTTTACTTTTATATTCATATATGTATTGAAATTACCATCGCACAATTGCTTAAATCTTGCACAATTTATTTTTGAACACGCTTTTTCTTCCAAGTATCTGCTTCTGTAGGAAATAATAAATTGCTCTTATATGATTTATTTCTTTTATAAAAGGTAAATAGGAGTTTGTTGATGCTGTAAAAGTATTTAATGTTTCACATTGCAATGGCAGCGGCATATTCGCTCATGCGCGTACACATCACGTAATATTGTAGCGAATAATTTTGTGAAACGAAGACAACGGTTGTTCCTCAAACGGGAATTTTTCCCTTTAACCTTAGTGATGCCTATTTGCGTCTGCAATAAAATAATTTAAAAGAAACCAGTCCGTCATACGTGTTAATAGTTATTATATAACCTAACCTCTAACATAAAAACAAGTGCCATTCTTTGCACTAAAATAAATGCTTTCTGTTGGAAATTGATTGAAATTTCGGTCGCATTGGTATAAGTCTCACACAGTCTTTAATACTAAATACTGAATATAACTGTAACCCTATGTAACATATTTTTATTATATAAAGTCCACTTACTTGTATAAAGAAAAATGTTGTGTTACAGATAAACGGCCGAGATGGTCGCTACTATTGTTATACAATATGTCTAATTTTTAATTTTAAAATATTATTTCCCTATGTTAGATTCCTTTTAAAAGAATTATTTCTGCATGTCTCTACTTAATTCCACTGCTTTTATACGCTGCACATCTGTACACAGACACTTTCATATAGAAACTTTAATTTAGACAAGAAATAATTTTTTAATAACATTGCAATTACAATCAATGTTAAATGTTTTACATGTTTATCAATCTTAATGTCACAATCACACAATCACAAATTAAATGTAAAGGATATCATGGATATCTAATAACATACATACATAAATAACTGTGTGGGGAGACCCCGGAATAATGTACCTTAAGGTTAACGGGTGCCGTCTCCCCAACACCTAGTGTGCTCCACATATTTATGAATTCCCTGAGGACGCCACCAACGTGGCATTTATAAAGGCAATCAAATTGAGCTTACAAAATGGTAGCAAGAAGTTACAATATATTTTAAGGGGGCTTTAAGCCCTGTTAAACATCAGGCAATAGGATTAAATATTTTCTCTTAGTTAAAAACAAAATTTGACATAATGACACGTATAACAATCAAGGAAAATACAGTTAATAATTTGATAAATAATTATGACATAAAAATACATTATATACATTGATGGCAATTTTATAGATAGTATGAACACTTAATTATGAAAAGGAAAAATATGGCATGATAAAAAAGATTATAACTATATACAAGAAAAGAATTTACATATGTTTAATAAACATCTTAACTTTTAAAAGCATTTTAGGTTCAAAAATTTTAAAATGTTTCTAAGATTCTAAAAGTGTATAGTATTCAAAAAGTTTTTAAAGTTCCTACAACTCGAAATATATTGTTCATAAGTTTCAATAAATTTATAAAAAATTTTTTTTGAACACCATTGCTAGTCGTGGAAAAGAATTAACTTTAAGAATATTTTTCTGACTCGTCTATGGAAAATTCTAGGTCGTCTGCAGGAGCGTGGCCTGTATCCCCGACAAAGTTCCAATTCTCGTTTGTTATGTATCATCAGCTTTGTGAGAAGTAATCTACGGTTCCATTCATGCATACTGGTGCAGGTGATCTTGGATTGTACTTATAGGTCACACAAAGGGCTTGGAATACTATCTCATAACTAAGTGCATCAAAGTTTTAAACTAGGGTCAAGTGATGAGGCTACACCTGAGCTGGCATCCTCTTCACCATCGGAAGGACTTAGATGTCACATATTAACGTGGACACGGCCCCAGCCAGTACGTGGACAACCTTTCAATCACTACCTTCATCAAATGATGCTTCTCTTTGCTGATCATAACTCCAAGCGGTGTGAAGCTACTGAGCCACTGGAGTACTGTCATCTTATATAGTGGGACAACCACTGAGTATACCCTCTTTACCTCGATAATGAAAAGATAAATAAATACTCAAAAGGAGAGAAACTCCCATACTCGAATTAGGATTCGAACCTGGGACTTACTGCTTTGAAGTTAGGTACTCATACTACTTCGCCATCCGTCGGTTCATCTAATAATGTAGAAGAGGGTGTTTTATTACATAAAACACATTATTATGTGATGAATTTTATGGGCAAAGAACTTAATTCAAATCAAAATTTTAAATTCGCTTATATAAAAATATTGATGCGGATATACTTCGCTTGAACATGCTTTACCTGATATTACGATATTTTTTAAAAAATATATTTAATCTCTTGTTTTGAATAATATATTAAAAATGCATTGACTATTAAATACTTAGGTAAAAAAAACAACTTTTTGACTTTAGAAAAAAACGTTTGGTATTTATTTCTATAAATTTCAGATTTTTTCATTGATATAAAACACATCAACATTGATATAAAACACAATAATGAAAAATCTATTAAAAAATTTCAGTACAATATAGAATCATTGTAAATTCAAGACTGTATTTCTGTAATCTTGGAGTTTATTTTTATTTTCCGTATACCATGAATAAAATTTTTAGCGATTACTGGAAATGGGATTTTTAGAGGAAAGTTGACGAAATTTAAATTAGAATTTTGCTAAAATTAATTTTTATTTAAAAAAATTTCTTTCAAACGTTATGATGAAATTAGAAATTTAGTAATTTTTGATAGGATAAAATTAATAGCATTCTTTTGTTAAATTAAGAATTTTAAACTTTGGAAGGATTTAAATTTATATTTTTATACACATTTTGTGCGAAACTAACTTTATCACATCTTCTATAAAAATATATTTTAACATTTTAATATATTTACTTAATAATATATTTTCTTGATTTTTCATAATACTTAATAATGTATTTTCTTGATTTTTCTCTTATTTAAGAAAAAAATAAGCCCGGTGGCTTAGTGGCAGCGTTTCATGCTCCCATGACACAGGTCCGAGGTTCGATCCTCGGTCTGGGCAAGGTTGACTCAGTCTTTCATCCCTTCAGTGGGTCGATTAACAGAGTACCAAGCATGCTTGGGAACTAAACACTGGGGGTTTCACGTTAGGCTGACCACCTAACTGGGACATATGCTTCGCACCCCAGGGCCCTCGGTCTTGAAAACAGTTATGGGCACTGTAAACCTTGGCTCACATGGGCTGTCGTGCCTTGGAGTTTAGTTTAGTTAAGAAAAAAATAATTGATCTTTTTTGTAAATGTAAGTTGGATTTAGATTTTTTAATAGTTTAAAGTATTATATAATAAATAATTGTGTGTGTGACAGCTTCCATTAAAAAAAAATCAAGAATTTCTAATGAATCTAATGAAAACTAACTATTGACAGTCACAATGTAAGTTACAATTTGTATTTTTAATAAAACATAATTTGTAAATATATATATTAGCAACTATTATGGCATATTTGTTATATATGTTATTTGATAACTCTGGTAAAGATTATAATAGCTATCATTCGCTGAACTTACTGATATTTTAATTTCCATACTAATTAAATTGAAATTCTCCACCTACATTCTTATTACTTTTAATATTTTCTGCATCGGTCTTCGAGTTCTAACTTATCTCATCATGATCTCTTGAAATTGGTCGAAGTTAGAACGTGAAGAGTCACGTCTTAATAGGATTTTCGAATTCCAATACCAAGCAGAATGCAAATCCTCTTAGCTCGGAGCTTCCCACTTTTCCCGTTACCTGAGGAATTCTGATGAAGTGAAGCACCCTTCCATCTCCATATCAAATGTGATTGGAAACGGCGAGTAAATTTCATGCCACACATACTTCTAGAGTGAAATGTCAAACCCCATTATCTCATCTTCAAGAACATTTCATGGAAAATGATTGAATGAGATCAACTTGAATGTTTTACTTAAAGCAGAATAAGAAATGGTTATAGGGACATAGAGCAGAGTGTGCGAGAAAGATGTCTCGTATAGTATATATACATTTCTATTTGAATTTATAGTAACGTGATAATATTAATTATAATTATGTTGTCAGTAAATTATTTATTTGGAGAGTAATTACTTGCTCATAGTTAAAAAAAAACACGGGGTTTGAAAAATTAAAATTTATCACCACATGTAATTAACAACTGTATAATAAATGTTTATGGTTTACTGAAACTTGCATAGCTTGTCAAAAATGAAATGAAGCTCTTTTAAAGCTGTTTTTTGTAATCCGATGAATGACATCTCCATTTGGAACCATAAAATTAATTAATTAATTTTTACTATGAAAAAGCAAGCATGATTTTTTTTTAATTATTAAGCTCGCATTTTCTAATTTGATATTTAATTTTTTTTAATATGTTAATATTTTTTGAGGATATTGTGACTCATGCAAATACTTATGAGTGCAATATGCTGAATCAATAGGAATTCAATTAAGATGTAAATTAATTTACTAGGTTATAGTTTGCTGAAACTGGGACATTGCTAGTCTAAAATGAAATGAAGCTCTTTAAATGTTTCTTTTAGTTATCCGATCAATGATATTTCATTTGGAACCATAAAATTAATTAAATAATTATGGAAAAGCATAAATGATTTTTAACCGTTAAGTTAACATATTCTAATTTAATATTTACAGCTTTTTTGAAGATAACATTTCATGTGACTATTGTGACTCACACAAATAATTTTAAGCTTAATATTGGAGCAACTATAAACTGACTCAATTGTAATTCAATCAAGTTATAAATTACCTTACAAGGATAACGTGTTGCAATTTGATTATAATTTTTTCCAAGTCAGGCTGCTGGTTTATTTTTTATTTTTCAACACTGCAATAAATGAAACTGATGGCACCTTTATATACTTGGTAACATAGTGGGTGTGCCATCAAGACTCCGAAAGTTGGTGGTTTTCATAATTTAATAGTTTAAGTCCTAGGAGAAGACACCCAGATTTGTCCTGTTACTCTAAAAGATATCATTCCCCTGGCAGGACATTGAAACCAAGACATATTTTACGTGTCCTAACCGTCATTTAGTGAATACGACGGATTTTCGATTGGATAGGGATTCGGACTCACAATTTTCCCATAACAAGAATTCACGTTAACCACCAAGAGCACAGCAGTCTTAATAAATAATAAATAAGTCGTATATTGTATCTGTGTATTAATGAATTAGTATAATATTGTATTTCTTATGAATCTTTGTCAGTGATTTAATGTTTAATTTTAAAATTACAAAATTATAAAATTAAAGCAAAATTTCATTTGCGATAAGTTTTCTTATATTTGTGAATTAAATAAAAAGATTATGGAGCTCTAACCTAGGCCAAGTGGTAAAATTTCGTTCTTCGAAACAGAAGGTCACCGATTCCATGTGAGCTCTTGTTTGGGGGGGGAGGAATTGATCAATGCTTTTCGTGAGTGACGTGTTTAGAAAATGATTTTCAATGAGTGACGTGCTTAGAAATTTTCATTTTTCATCCGTTGCCATGTGTAGATACGGCTTATTATCTATAAAATATCTTCCTTAAGATTTCAACATTCAGCTTTATATAAATTCATTTAAATAGTTGTCATTTGATGATTATAAGAAATGTACTGTCAAAAAATTAAAAAAATTATAGATACGCGAAATTTTTAAAAATACTCTTTCAATATTCAATGCTTATTTCATAAAAGTCATTATTTTAGTGCAAGGTATATGTGGACTTTTTAACAAACTGAAGAAAGAAATTTCAATGAAATTATAGCTAATATTGCTTCTAACTAATGAGCAAGCTAAGCTATCTTAAATTGAATTCTATAAATTAAAATTTTAATCTCTTTCAAACACTAATGATGATATTAATATTTGTAAAAATTGTAGTAAAAATTTGTTAAAAATGTATCACAAATAGGTCCAAGTATTTGTTACCTTGCTGTTTTTTTATATTTCTTACATTTCTAACTTGCATATTTTATAATGTAAATAATATATACAAATTACTAAATAAAGTAAAAAAAATTACAATATCAAGAGGTAAATTCATAATTTTACTTACGCTAGATTTAATTATATTATTTAATGCTAAATTTAACTACAGGAACTATTAGTATAAAGTTTTTAATATTAATTCTGCTTGGAAAAATTCAAAACTGTAATCCTCTATAAAATTACAAAAACACAGATATTCTGTAATTTTATAGAAAATTACATCCAATTCCAACAAAAAATAAAACGTGAATTAATTTAAATTTTAAATAAATCTATTAACTAAAATTCCAAAATTTACTAAAACTAATATTGGTAAAACATATTTTTAAAATGGATTTTTATTATGTATTTCATTATAATTTTTTAAGTTATATTCTAACAGCACAATAAAATGTTTTTATTTCGCTCTTTTTATAACATTTAAAAAAATTGAACTGCATTTTATTTCAAAAATTCACGTACGGATTTATTTTAGTATAATTAATAGATATCCACTTAAATGTAAAGAATAAATAAAATGAATAAGATATGAATAAAATAAAAAACACACAATAATTCTTTATAAGAAAACTTAAAACTTGTTTTGAAGATTTATTTAAAAAACTATATATGAAGGAAATTATATATTTATTCTAAGTTAACAACAAATGGAGATTTAATTCTTTAATTTCATATGGATTTATTTTATATTTCAAAAAATGTTTCTTTTATTTGTATATGATGTAAATCTTTAACGAATCTAGAAAAAATAGACTTATTTTTTCTTTAAAATGATATTTATTTTCCATAAATTACTGAAATGTAGGATGAAAAATATTGAGTAAACAAGTAAAAAAAATTAGTAAAGAAATAACTCAGGGTTATAATTTAAAAAGTATATATTAATATTCTCTTATATTTCGTGACTTAATTTTAAAATAAATTTAAATGATTAATTTACATTTATTATATATAATTGTGTAAAGTCCTATGATATCAAAAATGGATCAAAATACATATATTTAAGACAATAGAACAAATTTATTTAGAACAATTTAACATATAATTAAATACAGTAAGTTACGAATTTTATAAAAATTCGATATTTTTTATTATAATACAGAAAATTGAGAGCGATTTTGATTTGAAATTTGATTCTGAAAATATTTTTCTAAATGCTAATGCAAAATATTTGAAATTATGCAGAATGCTTTGAAATAATAATTACAATTTTTGAGAATTATAGTCTTATCCCTTTCTATTTCCTTCTCTTGTTAATTTAAAATCATTGTTTTTAAAATGTAACCATTATAGTACATTTTTTAGCAAACTCTTTTGTTTTCTCCATTTTCAAAGAATTTCTGATTTTTAATAAATTGAATAAAGCCTGTATCTTTTGAAGTTCAGATTATTTTTAGACTTTTCAATTGGCATTTAGAAAATGTATATTGAAATCATTGCAAATTAGTTCTATGTAATTCTATTTTAGTAAACGCTTAAATTTCTTCAAATAAAATACCTTTAGTCTGTAATTTATGAATTATTAGATATTATATTGATTACAAATACAAAAAGATTTTCTAAACCATTCAACCAATTTGCCTTCATATTAAAAAAGTAATTCTCTGCTTTAAATATTTTTAAATATTATAAATTTAACAATTCATGAAAGTTGATTTTATTCAATATGAAGATAATGAACATCACTGTAGGAAAGATATTTTTATTATTTAAGTTAAGAAATGTATTTTGAAATTCTTATAACTAATAAATAAAAATAATTTATTAAATATTATTAAATTATACTCTATTCATTATTAAAAACTATACTTTACTAATTATCATAAATTAGAGAATTAATTTTAAAAGTAATATTCATGAATTTGTTCTTAAACAATCAATTTCTCAAAACTGATCAAAAATATCTTATATATACTATGATTAATGAAACAAAGTAATTTAACTGTGTTGAATTTTAGATCATTAATAGATTGTGATAAATAGGGAACATATTCTAGAAAAACATATTGTACAAAATTCTTACACAATTAATGCTAATAAAATACAATACATGATGTGTCATAAAGTAAAAGAGTGTTTCTATATAGTAACATATTTTCTCCGGAATTCTATTGGAGGGAAAATTCTTGATCACAATCTTATAATATCCATTATCATGTTCAAGAGATACTCCGTAATGACAAATTCCAAAGAAATTTTCATGTGCCTTACTAGGAAATAATCAAGTTAATGCTGCATTCCAACAATCAGAGACAAATCTGCAGATTACTAGCATTTTACTAGAAAATAAAAGGAGAAAATGCTTTTGATATACTTACGTAAAGTGTGCAATTTAAGACATTATTCTCTGATTTGTGCACAGAATTTTAAAGAAAATAGAAAACCACGAGATTTAGAATAGATGAATCAAATACTATTAATTCGAAAAAAGATACTTAACATTGTACTGAAATAATTTTCTTATTATTTTCAGATCCATATGATAATAAATAAAAATTTTAAAGCTATTTTAAAACATTATTTTAAAAGTTTTATTAATGAATTTTAATTTTATTCAACAAAATTTAAGTTCATATAATTTAAAATTAATATATATTAAAATTGAAAAAGAATACATTTTTATTAATTTTTTTCAAAACGGTGAAAGAACAACAGTAGCATTTCTGTAAATATAACGCTAAACTCACTTTATAAATATCTTATAATAGTGAGCTCATTCTTTTATGTCAGGATATAGATTTAAGTTTTACAATTTAAAATCAAAATATCTCCTCTTATCATTAACAAGAATAATAATTTCTATCTTGAATTTTGAACATCAAGGAATTTTATTAATAATTATTAACAAGATAAGTATTTTTTCTCATTTGTATATTGTTAATGTATATATTTTTTGATTCTTAATCAAATCACATAACCACAGATCAAATAAATTTTTAAATTATTCTTAATTAGATATTAGCTTAATATAATAAAAGCAATTGAAATATTTGTATTCATTGAACAAAACTTATGATACAATTTTTAATTCTCATGTCATTTTAAGCTCAAAAAAGGAAAAAATCTAAAAACTAAAAGAGTTAATAATTAAGAAATTTGCTTCATCACACTTCACCATTCGGTTACAGTTTTCTCTTTAAACAAATAGTTTTATGTAATCTTTCCTTCTCAATCACAATTTTAGAGGAGGTTCATAACAATATATATTGTTGATGAGCAATCAAATTTTATTTTTATGTCTAATTTTTATCACTGATGGATCTATACAATTTATAATTTGAACAAAAATTTTACATATATTAAGTAATGTTAAAATTTTGAATTTATTATGCAAGGAACTTTTAAATTTACATAATAGTTAGAATTAAACGTAATTGGAAATAATCTTCAAAATAGATGAAAAGTTGGGGCATATTGCATATACAAAATTCAAATAAAATAAATAATAACTGATAAAAATTTAACACCAATATATGTGATTTTATAATAGGCTTCCCTTTCTTAAAAATTCACCTTGTTTTTAATTATATATCAGATAAAATATTTTTTCAATTTAGCAATTACACTTCGAAACCCAAATATTAATCTTGTTGGTTAGATTATTTGTATGCATATACAATTTGAAGATACAGCTGTATATTTTACTACTTATTTTAACATGAAAGCAATCTCAAAAATCTATTATTATGCTCATTATTCAATATTTTAATATAAAATAGAGAACGTTTATCTATAAAAAAGAACTTGTATTTATAATTCTATAAGTTTTAACGAATAAGAAAAATGACTTAGAATTTATGCTTTTTGAAAGGTTTGTAGGTGGAATAAATTCAACATAAATTACCCTTTAGTTAAAATATACTTTAAAAAAGTAGATACATATTTACATGGTATATTCCTAAATATATCTCGGCATATTTAAGAAACTATAGACATATATTCAATAACATTATTAATAATTTTATGAAAACTTTTATTATTTATGCCAATAAATAATAATATTTTAGAATACATTAAAAAGAATGTAAAGAATAATATAGCTGATTTCTGAGAAACATCCTCCTCAAAGGAAAAGATTATATATATATATATATATATATATATATATATATATATATATATATATATATATATATATATATATATATATATATATATATATATATATATATATATATATATATATATATATATATATATATATATATATATATATATATATATATATATATATATATAGCAGAATATGGAATCGATGGGTTCAGGACAATCATACGGAACATCATGCTGCTACCCCCATCACTAATTGCAGAGAAGACAGACATCTTATCCGCATGGTCACAAGGGATCATACAGCCACGTCACGAACCCTGAGTCGAGAAATAGAGTAATTTGCAAGGCAACAAGTTTCTCCTCGAACAGTTTGACGAGGTTTGCAGCAGCATGGATTGTCTGCACGGTGACCATGGCTTCGGCTACCATTGACCCTGCGTCACAGACCGGAGCACCTTCAATGGTGTGATCAGCGACGAACCTGGACGTGGGAACGGCATCACGTCATTTTTACAGATGAATCTTAGTTCTGTATACAGGACCATGATGGCCGCATACATGTTTGGAGGCATCGAGGAGAATCCGCATTGCCAGCTTGCATTGGACATCGCCATACTGGCCCATCTGCTGGAGTGATGGTATGGGGTGCCATTGGATACCCGTCTCGATCACCTCTTGTTCGCATTACCGGCACTTTGAACAACATCCGTTACATTTCCGATGTGTTAATTCCCGTGGCTCTGCCCTATCTTCGAGGCCTTCCTAATGCTTTGTTTCAACAGGATAATGCACGACTGCATGTTGCCCGTACTGCTCTGATTTTCCTTGATACAGAACAGGTTCGACTGTTACCCTGGCCAGCACGTTATCCTGATCTGTCACCAATTGAGAACGTGTGGTCAATGGTTGCCGAGCGATTGGCAAGCCATCACTCACCATCCACTACTGTCGATGAACTGTGGCATAGTGTTAAAGCTGCATGGACTGAGATCCCGGTACATGCCATTTAATCTCTGTTTGACTCCATGCTTAGGCGGATAAATACTGTCATTGCAGCCAGAGGTGGCTGCTCTGGGTATTGATTTCTCAAGATCAATACATCCTAATTTCCTGTAAATCTAATCACTTGTTCTTTCCACTATAATGTATGTGTCCAATAAATATCTTTCTGTTATTTGCATTCCTTCTTGGTGTAGCAATTTTAATGGCCAGTAGTGAATATATATATATATATATATATATATATATATATATATATATATATATATATATATATATAGATAGATATATAGATATCTATATATATATATATATATAGATATATAGATATCTATATATATATATATATATATATATATATATATATACGTAACTTCTATTTTCATTTAAATTATTTAAGAAAATTTAAAAATATGCAAATATGTAATCATTACATTAAAAAATGCATACAAAATTTAAAACCATGTTAAATTAATATTTATAAATTTGTCATTAAACTTTACGTACATTTTAGTTAACTTAAAGTATCATATTGATAAAATCAAAGATTCATTAATTAATTGATATTTTCTTACATTTAATTTGTCCTCTAAATTGTAAGCTTTATGTGAAAGAATAAATATTTTGATAAATTGTGTTTACTGAGATAATTATAATTTTGATTATGATTTTTTTATTTATGGGTCTTTAATTTAGTTTTCTGCTGAATATCGGTTCAGCATTTGTGAAATTAAAGATTAATTTAGCTTATCTTACAGTTTAGTATCCCTTTATATTGTAGTAATATTTTAATATACTTTATACTTTTGCATGTAATTTCATTTAAATTAATAAAAACTTAATCAACCATTACAGTTTGAATTTCTGTATGAATATACGTATTGGTAAATATAGAAATTCCTTTAGTCCCTGTTTTTTTCTCTCAAGTATATTTGTTTATTATTTGATACATTTTAAATTTCTCTCTCTTTTAAATAAATAATTTTTTAAGTATTTCTGGATATCCAGGTATTAACACTGTAATTTAAAATTTAATAAATCGCATAATTTGCAATTTTAAATTGATGAAATATTTGAGATGATTTTGGATACTTGTATAATTGTTCTGATTATTCAGTTCCTATGGAAGAAGTCCTAAACAAATTAAGAACATGTATTTCAAAATATATTTCGATTTTCACGCTTATTAATCCCATTCTTTTAATATAGTCAAAAAGCTCAAAATATAGAAAATCCACGTGAAATTAAATAAAAACTAACTCTAGATAATTGATTGGGATGTTTTACTTTTCCTCTGTCATATTAAAATCATTATTATTAAAAATGTCATCTTTTTGTTCCGAAAAGAAAAAAAAATTACATAAAACGTCAGGCAATTTATGTCATTTTTTCTATTCTTAACTTACGTATATCTAAATCATTATTTGCTGAAAATGTTATTAGTGACTAAAAATATTTTAAATGTATGGATACAGTATCTTATAAATTTACAGATGTTCTTTGTATTTCTAATCACGAAATTTCTCATTTACTTATTCTTCTGAAATATAGAGACACCAGAATACAAATATTGAGTCTTTCCTGCTACAAGAAAGAACAAAGAAATTAAACAGAAAAAGCAACTTTTTCTGTATCCAACTCTAGTGCTTTGCAGACGAAACAAATCTTGTCGGAAGTACTTACAGCAAGAAATCTTTGGGAACAAGGAGTTCTTTCCATTTCTACCTCAATTCTCGAATGAACTCGCTTTAGAAAGTTTATTTTATAGTAAATTAATGCCTGTAATAGTTAGCTGGAAGTTTCACATCCAGAAATAGAACAAAGTATATTGCTTTCTATAGAGACATTTATCGGTATCCATTATTTTTATGATAATTAATAATTGAAACCGGTTGATAAAGAATATTTTGCTATTTAATGAAATTACAGTTAATGTGTTTCACACATTTATAATAATGTTCAAAAATTAGCTAATTGTATTTGAAATTATTTTAACAAAAAGTTTTCAAAAAACATCAAAATATTTATTGTTAAATGTTCATTTAAAGTATGATGTGTGTCTAAAATAATCCATTTTTCTGATTAATGTAAACAAAAGAGCATTTCAAGTTACTTACAAATAATTATTCAAAAAATAAATCATGTGCTGAAAATTATAATTGATCAATAATTAAGAATTACTTGATTGTTCCAGCATTTTGAATACTTATGAAACTAATATATATTTATATGTTAAAGTATAAAGGTTACAATATAACTTCAAATAATATT
The DNA here is from genome assembly GCA_037975125.1 of Latrodectus hesperus. Taxonomy (NCBI): domain Eukaryota; kingdom Metazoa; phylum Arthropoda; class Arachnida; order Araneae; family Theridiidae; genus Latrodectus; species Latrodectus hesperus. The sequence continues at coordinate 114,326,439 of CM075851.1, forward strand.
TACACTGCGTTTTATTAATTTCATTGAAAAAATTGCATTTTCATAAAACTATTATTTTTAATGTATGTGCTTGTGATAATTTGTCTTAGAACATTTTCTTTAATATTAATAAATATTATGTCATAAAACGTAAAATAAAAGTAATTTTAAATGAATGTACCAAAAGTAATACATATATTACTTATTTTGTCAAAAATGTTTCATAATTGAAATTCTGAAAACATATAAACAGTTTTATAAACCGTTTCTAAAATCAAGTTTTATTCATTAATTGCTCTACATATATTTCTCCTAACAATCCAAGTATTTTCTTTCAATACAAGTCAATTCTACTTTGAGTTTTTTTCATGAATAAATCAATAAACTTTTAGTGATACAGCATGTTCTCCAGAGACATATTCACTGGAATAATTCATATTTTTAAGAAATGTATGTGGGTACAGATGGTCATTGTTAAATTATTTTTATATTATTCGGAAAGTTCTGAATATTTTGAAAACTCAAATTTACTTTTCCACAAAATGTCTGGCAGGATATATGAAACAAATTTGTCTCATGTTTTAGTCATGAATTAAATCATCACTTTTTGTCAATGTGAATTTTTAAGCTTAACTTTGAAATGAATAAAAGATGAATGAGCCTATGAGGATAAATATTTAAAGATTATTATTATATAATTATCATAAAAGTGGAAATTTCTAAAAATTATATTAAATTTTCTAATTTTGTATATAATTTCTCTTCATGAACTAATAAATTAAGCAAAACCTTCTGCAAAACTTCCATTCAAAGCATAATATGAGAGATTTATTTTTGAATTACAAATTCATTCACAGTGAATATTAATTGTAACACAAATAAACTCAACAATATTTTTATCAAAAGTTTTTAAAGACTATAATTAACGGTATAAAATAATATAAATTCATTTATGATATAGAAAAAAATGTTGCATAAATCAATTTTATTTTATGTCCTTATAAAATTTATGCACATATTTAAATAATTTTATAACTTTAAAAAAACAACCAAATTCTCATTGTGAAATAACATGGAAAGGTGAAATTTATTTCAAATTGGCTTTCGGGTTGTATATATGTTTACATAAATAAGTTTAAAATAAATTTTTAAATTTATAATTTAAATGTAAAAATAAACTTATTTAACACGTAACTTTTTTAAAATTATATAGGGGTTTTTCATATTATAAATTAACTATTTTCATAAAGTCAATTTATTTATTATTAGAAATATACAAAAAATAGATTAATTTAGTATTTTGACAAGGATTTTACAGAATCATTTGGGGTATATGTTGATCCTTCTCTTTTTTTCGGGAAATTTAATGATATTTCCTGATGTTTAATTGAACACACTCTTTCTTTTAGATTTTTTAGATCGAAATTTATTTCTCAATAGCAAATTTTTAAGATTGTATTTATGAGCAAATAAAAAAGTCTTTTTCAAATATTTCTTCATTTTATCGAAATTACAAAATACTTGAAATCATGGGCGATTCTTCATAAATTTATTATATGAACATTTACTCGTTTGTATAAAAATAAAATTTTTCACATATACATACAAATATCCATGTATAAAAGTATATATATATATATATATATATATATATATATATATATATATATATATATATATATATATATATATATATATATATATATATATATATATATATATATATATATATATATATATATATATATATATATATATATATATATATATATATATATATATATATATCATTGCCTTCTGAAAAATAACATTGAAGGAAATCTGGAGAAGCTGCAAATATTGCTCATTTATGTTCGGAACTCAAAGAATAAAGAGCACAACATAAACACAATTTGCAATAATCCAGTTGGCAACGGATGATGGAATAAACACTTTACCAACAGATATTTTCTACTGCTGCGTAATATGCAAGACGTCCACTCTGTGATTGTTGAGATTAATGTCTTTTATCCACTTCTCCATGTTATATGTGCTCCCCGTTGTTAGCCATTTAAAGACGGTTGCATAGTCTTTGAACTGTTGGCACTATTTACAATGGCTGGACGTGACATTCCACATGCTGCAATCACAGCTGATATTTCCATAGATCTCCGAAGTCATAAACGTTTTTCCCACAGAAACCTTGGACTTCAAAGTTTGAATATGTTTCTTGCTAACGTGCCATTTTCTTCTCGTATTAAGCAGCAATGGTTCAAACAATCCAAAGGAAATTTGTGCAGTTGGAAGCGTGGAACTCAATTATTGTCTGCGCAATCTTCACTTTTATTTAGGAATATGAAATTTTCATAAAAATATAAAGCACAAACTATGAAAATAGAAATATATATTTTGTATATTCGGTAATTTAAAGGTTGAAATCGATTATGGTATATTGAGTATTTATATTTTGTCGATATTATGTTGGAAATATGTCAAAATATGTAGAAAGCATTGTTCACGCGTTATTTAAATGAGAGGGCATGAGAAATATTAATTTATATTGAAAACGTGGAATATGTAAAATTTAGATGCATCACAACCTCAAACTGGAGAGGTAATATTGCCGTTTTTTTCCTATTAACACAGACTACTATTAAATGTGTTCCTGTGAATTGGCACCCCCATTATGATATATTTTTAATGAGAGGTATAAACTGTTATTCCGTTAAAGTTTAAGGATTTTATGCAATTAAAAATTTTAAATTTTCAATGTTTATTGTGTAAAAAATGTAAAAAGAACTGTATAAGGTTCCTTAATGCTACTGTATTTAAATACTAAATTAAGGGAAATCATATTTTTAAATTTAGTCATTGTGTGTTGAAGAAAATATTAATTATATTTACATGTAAAAATGTTGAAATTATTTCATATGCCTTATTGATGACAAAATACATAAGTGGTGATTTGTGTTATAAGGATGAGGTAAATGATATCTAGAGCAGTTAAAATTACAGATTGAAAAGAATCGTGTTATATTTTTATTACAAAACGAGCTGTTAATTAAGTACCTGTTTATCGGTACTCAAATTGCTCCAGGGCAAAAATGAGAGATGCAACCCACTTTACGGAAGACAAATAAAAAGACCTGAAAAACTTGTTTTTGCGACATTATTCTCTTACACGACAACACAAACCTTCTTATAGAAAATACCATTTGTGATATTTTCATGGAAATTGATAAATATTACCTTTCGTAATATTGACATGTTATATATTCTTTTTATTTACCCTCTTTTCAAATAACTTAAAAATATTAACGTATAAAAGTTTTTTGAGTGACTCTCTTTACTCTGAAATAATCATGGGAAGCTCAGTTCGTTCTATTGTCAACGTTATTTGCAGTAACTCGTATTTTATTTTTAAGCAATAGATCCCGATTGTGTCATAGAGAGTCAACTAAAACAATAGTTTCTTCAGTCAGCCAAATTTTGTTTGGTAATGAATATACTGATTACATATTAATACAAGCTTAAAATGCCCTAATAATTAGACTATTGTCAGAAAAATAATATTGGTCGATATAGACTTACATTACTACACGTGTGGTTTATTTTACTTATCATTTAATATCATACTAAAGTTTTTTGACAGGTCCTATCAAAGAAACTGCAAGAACGAAATAGCTGGATCAAGGGTACTTTATCAAGGATACTTTGCAGATACATTATACGCATACGCATTTGATAAGAATCTTTTCCAAGGCCAACTAAGACTTGTTTGAAATATAGTATAGTCTATTGAGGAAGGCCTTTTCACTTGGTTCCATGACAACACAAGCTAAAAATCCAATAGTCCTTGTAAGAAATGGATCGGCGGCAGACTCAAAAGGCAGTGTCTTCAGAAGTACAACTACCATCTCCTTCTGAGTTTGAATCCAGTCCAAAAGCATGACTGTCCCTTCATGAAACTGTACCGATTTACATCGGCGTGTGTATGCCACATCGAATGAAATATTCCCTAGTACAAAATCTTCACCGGCTTCCTTTATCATTACTTGAAGACTCAAACTAAGAGCCAGACTCTTAATGAATGAAAGTGCCATCTAGTTATTAAGTCAAATAAGGCATTTCTTAAAAGAACTCATCATTCGTCCCTTAAAAAATGGAAAGTTTATTTAATCTGATTTTACTAATGGATCAATTTTACGGTAAACTATAAATCTAGAACTTACTTTACTTCAAGAGTATTAATACCTCAAAATATGTTGTTAAATGATTGTGCTTCAAATCAAGATACGTGTTTACATATTGAGAGGCCAATTTATTTAAAAAGTTGACTTGCTTTTTACTTGGATACATAAAAATGCAATGTATGAAAGTAATACATTCAGATGCAACTTGTTGTTGTTTTCACTGCAGATTCTCCATTTTGATATATTCTTCCTCTTTCGTTTTGTATGCGAGTACCAACTTTTTTCTTTCAAATGAAGAAAGTTATTCCCCACCAATCACGAGTTGTAACAATACACGAAAGTCCATTGGAGCCGCGCGTTCCCATTATAAAAGGTAGTGTGTTCGAATCCCGACCAAAGATCCGTCGTGTTCGCTAATGGCGGCTGGGGCAGGTTAGAACTGGGCATGGTTAAAATGTCTTCCAAGTGAAATGACACCTCTGAGGATGGCAGGCCAAGTATTGGGGATCTTCTATATGGTTCCTGTTTCAAAATCAAGAAGACTCCACCCGGCTGCTTCTGTCTAACTGGTAGAGACCAACCTAGGGCTAGGTACAGGGAAGCATGCTGCTGCAACAACAACGCTATAACTTATAGGTAAGTATCAATGCTATATTACTTGTTCTGTTAACTATTAATGTTAAGTCTAAAATTCTCAATTTCTTGTGACAATGTCCGCTGTTTAAGTACTGTTTTCTGTACCACATATGTTAATGAGATAAACATCATCATAGCTAACTGACAGAGCATAATTATAAAATTTACGCAAAAGGAAAAATGCTTTTATATCTTGAAATGTTATCTAAAATTATTACACAGTGTAAACATATTTTAAAATAAAAAATAGATAATTTCTGTAATAAATGCATTTACTTATTAAAGTAGATAATGCAATGTTTTCAATTTCAAAGTTCATAGAAAATGAAGTCGAAAACTCATTAGATAAGATAAAGGGTAAGCGTATTAATTTTAATTTCAAATAAAAATATGTTTACTCTATTTGAATTAACACAAATTAAATAAACATATAATCATAAAATAGAGTAAACATACTTTAAACTGAAATATGTTTACTCTATTTGATAATTTTCTTATTTTAAGTTAATTTAATATTCTTATGATTAGTTATTGACGTTATTATGTGAAATATGTGGTCACAAGAAGACTTGTTATATGTTTTAGAAAAAGATTTTATTGTAATTTTCACACACACAAATTAATGTTAAATGTTGTTGACTGATTTAATAATTATTGGAATCTTATATAACCATCAACTGTACAATAAAATTGCTAAAGAAGCTAAGAATAAGTTCTTTTTCTGATGTAAAAATTACATTGGTCGGCAATGTAGAAAGCGGATACATTTTTGACAAAAATATTTTAAGAGAGAATTATGATTCGGCTATTATGTATGGTCCATGTAACATTTCACTGATGAACATTGCATAAAACATTTCATGATATTCAATTTGATTTTTATTAAGAAATATATTATTAAATTCCTAAATGATTGTACTTTTGTTGTAAAATATTTTTGTTTAATATTACAACGAAATCAATACTTAGTTTTTTAAAATTATTGCCAAATACCTAATTTTGAAAAAATACTTTCCGAAATTTATGCTTAACAGTAAATTGTTTAAATCAGTGTGAATGTTTTATTCATTTCATTAATTATATTTTTAATATATTTAATAATATTTACATTTATACTTATTTCATTTTATGAATGTCATAGATTACGTTTAATTAATTAATTTTTTCATTCTTTAAAATATTATATTATAGATTACTATTATTATACTGGCCATAGTGTATTGTTTATTTATCAATTCATTATATTTTAGATTTACAGAGATGAATATTGTGGACTAATGTCATCTATAAAATTTAAGCTGCAACGTTTCACAGTGGCATTTTTCGTGCAAGAATATTGTAATATACATTTTAACTTTAAATGCGTTTGTAAAATATGTTTTTATTCTCATCAAATGAAAAAAGTAATATGTGAGAAATCAGATCTAATTGCATATTGTAGGCTTGATCCTATTTCAAAGGTCATATAAATAAAATAAAGTACTATAGTTATTTACTTAATCATGTTTTTTAAGGAAATTAAAATTACTATTCTTAGTTTCAAGAATTAATGAATTTCGAATAATGAAAAAACTCTATTATAATTTAGTTTAAAATCTTTTGTAACTCCATTCTGTTTCACTGCAATGAAATGCATATAATTTATCTCATAAAATTTTCTTTTAGGAATTTAAGTTTTGTTCTCTGTAAAAGTATGCTTACGATTTTAAGGATTTATTAAAGGATCATTTTTGCAGTTCAATTAAATACTTTTTAAATTTAAATTAGTTGAATTTAAATACACTGCGCATTTTATTAGTTTAATTTATATTATCGTAATTAAAAAATGTGTTATAAGTATATTTTGTGTTTTATGAAACATTTCTGACAATTTTAGATTAATATATATTTTATTATAAGTAATAATAGTAAAAAGTCCCAGAAAGTGGAGAAGTTAATTACATGAAAATAAATTAAGAAATAAAATAATTGCACATTATAGTAAATATGCATACGTAGTTATTTACTTGGAGATTTTTTCAAATTTTTCTAACAAAAATGCAATTATCAACTTACTAAAGTATAATAGAAATATTTTCAAAAAATGTATCTTGTCTTTTAAAGGAAAAAAAAAGTCTTGATAAATTGACTTGCCACTGGGAAACAAAATCCTCATTTTTAACTTGAAATTCATTTCTTTAATGGTTCGTTTACTTTTATTCATGACTGGTCAACCTAGAAACCTCCATGGTATGAAAGGAAATTAATCTTGCTCATCTTTTTGTCAGGAGATCTTTAATTTTCTGTAAGTGAATAAGTTGGAAAGATTTAGAAAATAAATCTGTTCAATAAAAAAATTTTAATAAAGCAAAAATCATTAATACCTTAATACAGCAAATGTATTGATTTTTTTCTTAATTAATTTCATAACATTAAAGATACAAATATACATCAGGTGATAGTGCATAACACATATAAATGCTGCTAGGTAAATTAATAATATTTAAGCTATTTATTGCGCAAATTTAACATGGTAATTATTTTCTTTTATTATTCAATGATGAACGAATATGCTGTAAAGTAGGCACACACACACAAATAAACATAATTTTTAAATAATTAAAAATATCTTTACACTACGATCAATAATTTGTATTAATATATTAAGGTAACTAAAAATATTACTAATAAAAATATTTCCTATTTAAAACTTAAGTATTAAATATTTAAAATAATGATTGAAAGGGTTTCTTCTGCAATGAAAAAATATGCACATGGTAATTTTACTAAAAATTGCAAAAAAAATTATAAGAATTTTTTTAAATTTTCAGATGAGTTTAAAATGTTTTCAATTATGATTTCAATACAGGCGTGGGAAATTGATAATGAATATTATAATTACTAGTAAACTTCTCCATCAGATGCAAACTAAACAACATATATGCTTTCTTTTCTTCATCTTTGCAAATATTTTATGGACTCTTTCTCGTCTTTTTTTATACTTTTATGCTTTAAACCTGAGAAAAGATTAGAATATTTCGAGACATAGTGATAATGCATATCATGACAGTAGAGTAAAAAATAGAAGGACTTATTCAATTTTAATTCTAAAAATATTTTTAGAGTTAAAAATAAAAGAAGTCAATGTATGACTTTTATTACCCATTTTAATTTGGTTTTTATTAAGTTCTTAAAATTTTCTTAGTGAAAAATAATCTTGAATTATATTAATATTGTATAGGAATCAGAAAATTCAGTTTTAATTAAAGAAGTTGTAACGAATATTTCTGTGTTGTTTATTGAAATAGATTTAATTTAAAGAGAAATAATTTGTTTCGGTAAAACTTTTATAAACTTAAAATATAAGACTAATTATAATAAAATACAAGTTTGAATTACTTGAAATATTTTTATTTTTTCACTAAATAAGTGAAGTTGTGTTTTATGCTTTAACATCCTATTAAGTAATTGCTAAATCTCTATAGCTTACTTTATATGGGAAATATTACAAAAACTTCATATATATAGCTACAAGAATAGCGTTAACTATTTAAATAATTCATTTATCATTTTTAAAATATCTTTGTAATTATGATGTAGACAATGGATATTAGGAAATTCATGAGTATACTTATCATACTTAAACTGTGAAAACACATATTTTAGGAAAACTATTTCTAGTTTTATGATATCAATAAAAAAGGAAATGATTTGATACGCTAAATGAGGATGCTTTGGATTAAGTTTTTCTTACAGATGAATCGTCAATGAATAACATAATATAAGTCAGTCATTTTAATTTTTTATTCCATATAAGTAAAAAAGGTACTTTTCCGTTTTGCCGGCGCAAATCTCGCCAAGCGAAAATTAAGTCGCTAATTGGCGACAACTCACAGTATACGCATAAATATTTTTAAATAATGTTGTACATAAAAATTTTTAAATTTATTAATTTAATTGTTTTTCTCGTGTTCACGTTATGCTTGGAATGATGGGTGCCAGAGCTACAATTTATTTACTTATTATATTAGATTACAATTTATCGGGTGATGCATATTTTAAAATCTTATTTTTTTAAAATTATTTTTTATGTGAATTTGTTACGATTATTATTTTTTAAGATATATTTTTAAACATCATTTTTTTCTAGGGAGATTTCATGAAATTATTAAATTTGTATACATAGCAACTTAGCATAAAATTATGAAATGGAAAAAAAAGGACTAGAAATAAAGTCGTTGACAATAAAAAGCCGTCACATGTTTTGGAAACGCAGCAGTAAAAGGTTACTAGCGGAGATGTTCCCTCTACCGCCGGTTGTATCATTTCTGGCGACTTTATCGCCTGCGCCGGCGAAACGGAAAAGTACCGTAAAAAATTAAAAAAGTCTTATTCTTATAAATAAAAATGATAAGATTGATTTAAAGGTATGTTTTAAGTTTATATCTCTGAACTATTTATAATTCAGTATTCTATAAACATTAAAAACTGATTTTATATTTAATTTTTAGTAAAATTTATAGAATACACTGCTACTATGAAAAAAATATTGAGTTTATAAAATACTATGAGCAAATTATCATTTCATAATTTATTTCAACTTATAAGTTATTTTTATTTTCAATATTTAAGGTTAAACTTTATATAGGTCTATTTTTATTACAATGATCAAATTTAAATTAAGGTTTAAAAAATTTAAATAAAGGATTGCGTTGTCTTACCTGAAAACTTTACTTGTTTTGTTTGACCTTGATAATTATGGTGATGATTTTTTATCTTGTTATTTTTAAATAATTACTTGGTTTGCACATTTGCACGATTAACATTGCTATTAATAATTAAATTTTTTTGGAAAAATTCTGAAAAGAATTCTATGTTAATGTATTTAAATGGTATGGTGTATAATGATAATTTAATAAGTAATATCAAATTGAAAAATTATGAGTTTGAAATTTTAATTTCCATTATTAAATTTCAAAAGTTTTACAGTGCAATGAATAAGACGAAATTTAATTTCAAAATGCAGTCAAAATTAAAAAATTTTTGACTAAAAATACTTTGAAAATATTACAGTTGTCTCTTGATTAAAATAGCATTATGACATTCAAATATGTAATTGTTTAATTTGAAAAACAAGTCAACCTCATATTAAAACAGAATTAATTTATTATTGTCATCAATATTTTCAAATTATTAAAAATTTCCACGTTTTTTTTGTTATAAAATAACTGATGCTATTATAACTATAATGACAACTTATCTTACCGTTTTATTATTAAGTGCTTTGTAATGCATATTATTCTGAACATGAGTTCAAATTATAAAAAAAAGTGAATTTATGACTGATGAAGATGCTTAACACGGATTAATCTTCTAGCCAAATCAAACTATATCCGTTAAAGAAACTATTCTGTTTGTTACAATGAAATATATAAAAACAATTCATTTTTAGTTCTTAAATGTTATATTCATTTAGGTGATGTTTCATGATCTCAAAACTTTTGTAAATTAATTTTTAACCATTAAAAAAGGTATGAAATTGATAACAGTTTATGAATTAATGGAAAAGGTAATATCAAATGCTTTCCAGCGTGTAGGGAGGACAACTTTTATGAAGCTTCTTGAAAAAATAAATACACATTGCATGATTCTTTTCTCATTCATAAAACATATTTGATGATTCCCAGTTCCAATAAAACTTGCATTTCTATTGTAATATATGCTTTAAGTAAAATTAGGATATCAATATTTTGCATAGATTACATGTATATTATGATGTTTTAAGAGGATTATTTAAATGCATGCTGAATATTTGTAATTGTTATTTTATTTCCATTTGAATTTTTACACTTATTATAATACTTTTTGATTTCTAACTCACATGAGCAACAATCTTAAAATATAAATTTCATAAATATGAGAAAACATTAAAAGTAAATAATCTATATATTAAATATAAATATATATATATATATATATATATATATATATATATGTTATTATTATTATTATTATTATATATATGTATATACAAGTGGCTATTACATTTAACGAAAGAAATTAGTTTTATAAAGAATCTTTGTCAGAACGATCTATGACCTCCTTTGGTAAGCAACACAGCTTGCATTCACCTATGAACAGATTCATACAAGAACTGTATAATGTTTAGTGGAATACTATGAAAGAGAGTTTTTATAGAGATGGCAATGAAGCATTTCTATTTCATATTTATCTCTCTAAAATTTATACAAAGAGTTCTTTTATATTGCGAATCAGTTAACCAAGTTTGAATATTAACTTTTTTCGTGTTCATCAAACCATGATTGGACAGGTTCCACCGCTTGAAAACGTGCCTTCTTATCCGAGGAAATTCCCTTTCCTTCTGAACAGAAAGTGATAAAAGTTTACAACCAGGAACTATTTGATTTCTTGGCAATTTTTTGACACCAAGATAAGTGTCAAGATGTTACTAAAACAGGACCGCAACTACAAAGTTATAAAGAACCTGGTCAGATTAACCTTCCTAATACTCTTGAACATTATCCAGTGATCATATCTTTCTGGATTACGATTAGGTCATTATAATAGATCGACACAACTGTCCAAATCTTTACAGATCTACCTTGATATTTGTAAGGAATAATCATGGTTATATGATTTTGGTATTCTTACGTAAAATGATTTTTTTTTTTTGTAATTTTAATGAAATTGTTTTCCTCTTTAGTAATCATTATATTAAATTTTTAATTTTCTCAAACATTTCAAAGATAAATTTTATTTTGCTATACGGACAACAAAAGAGAAAGCAAAATAAATATAAGTATGATATTATAATGAAATGAAATGAGTTTTCGATGTAATGTTTTTTTGATTGAGTAAGAGAAAACATAAGCATTAAGAAATGCTTAAAAATAAGTGCACAAACAGCTAAACTGTTAAATATAAAGTTATAAATAATATTTTCCTAAGCAGAAATGTTTATTGTTTTGGCCTTGCAGGAAAAACTGATATAGATTCGTAGACAATCACATTAATATGCTGTCTATCAACAAATACAAGAGTAATATTTTATTTTCTCTTATTGGAACTTTCTTCATCCACATATTATCAATTAGCCATCACCGAATCCAGTATAAATAAGTCAGAAATTCTCGACGTATTATTGCATGAAGAATAATGGTATTTCATATTTGTTCACAATCTGTTTACTTTCAATACCCCGATATTGAAACAAATAGTTTTGCAAAAGGTTTGGATAACCATACCAATGTGGTTCATGACCTTATACTGAAAAATCACTTAAAAAAGGTTTTAGTTATTGAACATTAATCTATGTTTGATCAATAAATCTATCGTTTTGAAACATGATTCACATAATTTTGGTTTGTCAATGGATTTCTAAAATCTATAGTATAATAATATTGAATTTTTTGCACAATAAATATTTTTTAATTTAGTGAAAATCAAGTGGCAGCAAACCATTGATTATAACTATATTTTATATTAGGACGCATAATGTTTTAAATGATTAAATAGGTAATAACTATGCTATTAAAAGCAACTGAGGATCTCATATTAAAGTAAACTTCTCAATAAGTATAGAGCTTGAAAGCATAATGTTTCCAATTTGTCTTATATATAATTTATAAATAGTATTTTCGAAAATTGATGTTCTTTATAAAGATGATAGAAAAGTAGGAGTTATTAAATAAAATTAGAAAAACATTTAGATTATAATCAGTTTTAAGAGAATTCAATGTTTATTAAGTAAATAAACCTACAGTATTTATTTCCATTAAAAGTTATATAAAGTAAGAACTAAGTTCTTTCATAAGGGGAATACTAATTTATAAAATTATTACTTTTTGTGCATCCCTAAATCATACATATATTACTCCTGAAAATACTTAAATAAATGATAGATCTTTGTTTTTTTTTTTCAAATTTCATTTTTTCATTTTATTTTAACAACAAAAATTACCTGTTATATTTTTAAATGGACTAAATTTCAATGTTTTTGTAATTAAAATGTTTATTTCGTCCATTCCCCGTCAAAAGATCGTATTTAATTTTTTTTAGTAAAAAATAACAATATTTGTAACTTAAATAAAAGAAATATTAAAAAAGTCTGAAAATTGAATTTATAATTTTATTACATTTAAAGCTTATTATATGCCTCAAACCAGAATCAAGACATACATCACAAATTTTGATAAAAATAAAAACTTATACAGTTTTAAGTTGTTTCGGTTTTAACTTGTTTTCTTTAACATTATTGAAAAATTTCATACATAGTTTCAAATTATAAAAAAGTATTTCGTATTTTATTCAAGCAATCAAAATATTTAAGCAGAATAAAAGCAAAACATTGAAATCTGGCATGAAAATTTTAATTACTTAGAATGAAAAAAACTCAAGATTTATTAAAATATTCTTAGATTAAAAAGCATTTCTAACGCTAAGAAATAAAGTATTTCGTATTTTATTCAAGCAATCAAAATATTTAAGCAGAATAAAAGCAAAACATTGAAATCTGGCATGAAAATTTTAATTACTTAGAATGAAAAAAACTCAAGATTTATTAAAATATTCTTAGATTAAAAAGCATTTCTAACGCTAAGAAATAAAGAGATACATGAATGAAAAAATTTTATTTGATGCAGTACCTAAAAAGTAACCTATAGACTTCATAAAATTTTAATATAAATTATACTTCTATAAATTTCCTAAAAACTTTTTTAAAGAAAATGATTTCACAGAAATCGTAATATTTTAAATATATTAATAAGGGTTTTTGTATAATATGACAAATATTTAATATGAAGTACTCATTTTTCAACTTTTTGTATATCCTCATATTCAGAATTATTTATAAAAATTGCCATATAAATTATTTTCCGGTACAAAATATAATATATATAAAATAAAAAATATAATATATACATATACATACATATATATATATGAATATATATATACAGGGTGATTATAAAAAACTTTGCCAACATCTGCACTTCTAGCGTCCATTCTATTTAACCGATCAAGATGATATTTCAAATATAGTTCTTTTGAGATATGCGCTCGAGATTCTGTGAATGGCAACACAGTGGCCCTCGCGGTTACAGTTATAGTGACAGAAACTCGAAATTTTCGAATAGCAACGTCTACTTTTTACCATCGCAAAATGTTCAGCACATGCGAAAACCCTAAATAGCGTTGAAACGGTACCGATATGTCTAAAAACGGACGTGTTCTGCAAACACAAAAAAGAGTTCTGAAAACCGGCCAATAAAACACGATCTGGGCGCACGCAATAAATTTGCATGTGACAGAGTCAAGAAACCAATCACAGAACGCCGGTCGCCAGATATTCAACGTAGGAAACCTATAAAATACCAAGCGGGTATGCGAAGTCGTCATTCGGGAACTCGCACATGCCGACGATATGAGTCTTCCTAGGAAAGTTCGCGGTGAATTGATCAAACTCTATTACCAAAATGGGATGAACGCTGCAGAAGCCTTGCGTGTGTATCGCCGCAATCATCGACAACGACGCGGCCCATGTACTCTGCAAGCTCTGCGTGATTTAGTGCGGAAATTCGAAGATACAGGCTGCACCTGTGACAAACAGCGCTCCGGACGGCCAACTGTTTCTGAGGACGTTGTCATGGAAGTGCACCATACAGTGACTGCAGGACACACAGAAACCGCAAGAGGCATAGCGCGCGTGTTGGATATTCCAAACTCAACGGTCCGCAAGCTCTTGCGCTCGGTACTTCACATGTTTCCCTATCGGTTCCAGCGCGTCCAGATGTTGGAGCCGGGTGACCCACAACAACGTCTAGACTTCGCAAATGCATTTTTGTTACGATATGATGCGGATAACGACTGGCCACTTCGCATACTATGGACGGACGAGGCGCATTTCACCTTAAATGGCAGCATTAACACAAAGAATTGTGTGCACTGGGGAGAGACGAATCCTCATGCTGTGGCACCAGTACCATTATTTGACGCCAAAGTGACTGCGTGGTGCGGCATTACAGCTACATTTGTTCTGGGCCCGTTTTTCTTTGAGGAAACGACCCCGACTGGCCCTGCAACATGTTCTGTAACGGGCCCTCGGTATGCAGCCATGCTGAAAAATTATGTCTTACCGGAGTTGCGTCGGCTGAATGCACTCAATGACATTGTTTGGATGCAAGATGGCGCACCTCCACATATAGCGAGGTCAGTTAAAAGGCTCCTGGATCAGCATTTTGGTGATCGCATCATCTCACGCTATTATCCTTTTCCGTGGCCTGCGCGATCCCCAGATCTGACGCCTATGGATTTCTGGTTTTGGGGCTATCTCAAATCCAGAGTTTATCTGTGCAATCCTCAAACTTTGTCGGACTTAAAGGATTCTATACGGCGTGAGATTGGAAACATCCCTCGTGCCATGTTGCGTGCAGCGACATTGTCCACCGTCTCCCGCATGCAATGCGTAATTGCCTGTGATGGCACTCATGTGGAAAATGTTTGAATTTAATAAAGATTTTTTTCTCTATGTGTTTTCATCATTGAGCAGTGTCTTGCATTATTCCTCCGTGCGCCTTGAAGAACTGTTTGTATGTGTATAACACGTCGGTTTTCGGACATATCGGTATCGTTTCAACGCTATTTAGGGTTTTCGCATGTGCTGAACATTTTGCGATGGTAAAAAGTAGGCGTTGCCATTCGAAAATTTCGAGTTTCTGTCACTATAACTGTAACCGCGAGGGCCACTGTGTTGCTATTCACAGAATCTCGAGCGCATATCTCAAAAGAACTATATTTGAAGTATCATCTTGATCGGTTAAATAGAATGGACGCTAGAAGTGCAGATGTTGGCAAAGTTTTTTTTATAATCACCCTGTATATTATATATATATATATATATATATATATATATATATATATATATATATATATGTGTGTGTATGTATATATGTATATATCACTATTAATTACCGTTTTTATTTTAATATTTTCATCAATATGAGTTATATACTCATTTCTTAGTTCAAATTTTCACTGTATTTATTTAAGTAGAGAGTGCTCATTCAGGGATTAATATTTAGTAATAATATTCTTCAAGCTCTTTTTGGATGCTCAAACTTCAAGAATTTAGTACTTCACTTATCTTTAAAATTTTTTTACGTTTTCCTTCGTTCGCGAATGAATTCGCATTTTAAAAACAAATAGCTTTGTTTTTCCTAAACATATACTGTCTACACCCCACAATAACCCGATAAATCCGCAGTGGCTGCACAAAATATTGTGATTGTTAAGTTTTGTCATTTGAAAGGAATGTATATAAATTACTGTTGCATTACCTTAAAGTAATACCAAGTTTTGGTAAGTGGAAAAGAAGAGTTTAATATATTTTTTCTATTTCAATACTTGATGAAGTTTTCTTAATTTACAATGTAATGGCTCGGAATTTTCCGTTTTAAATATTACATATCATTATCGGTAGTTGAACGTATTGTTCTAATGTGAAAAGAATGCCAAAAATAAATAATTACTTTTTTATTTGTCTGTACTAAAAAAACTTTTGTTGCGTAATACTTTATATTTAGAAAACTTTCTCTAATAACTTTTACTAAATAAAATTTTCATCGCAAATTTCACTAAATTTTTATTAAATTCTTGATTTGCATTAATGTTTTAAATATCTTTATTTTATCAAAATCTAAATTTTGATTCAATTTTTTGTTTAAATTTAATATATTGCCACTTTTAGAAAATTTTAGAAGAAATTTTTTTTCCAACAGCGGGCACTTAAGTGTTGAACCCTATGCCACAACAAGGTCTGACACTGCTACTCATTTGTCGTTACCCAGTGGGAACCTGTGAACCAAATCACGGAGGTGAGTAGCGTTACCCGCGTCATACCACCACAAACACGTTTATAGGGTGGGCCACATTCATACATCATCACGGAAAAAAGGATAGAGAAACACAAAGGGAACAGAGAAAGAAAGTAACATCCATGCCCAAACCGGGATTCAAACCCAGGACTCACAGCTCAAGAGTCAGGATAGAAGAAATAAAAATAATTATAATGATTTCAAGAATATTGTAAGCCATGGGTTTTACCTGATGATAAAAATCCAACTACTGGCCTTTTTCGCCATGCCTCATCGTTAGCATACATAATATTATAGCTTTTCTTTAATTGGGATTATCATTCTAAGTATAATATAATAGTTTTTTGTACTCGTAAATGTGCTAAGAAATTCATTACGTGATACATGATAGCATTAATTGGATCTCATTTATTTTAAAAGAGTCAAATAACTTGGAATATTTCATTAGAAATTATAGGATTTAGAGTTTGATTATTATCAAATAAACATTTTACTGTTATCAGGAATAAAAATAAAGATATTTCTCAAAATAAAATGATAGAACATGTATTCAAAAATTAATATTAAATGAATGTATAAAAATGCAATTTTAGAAAAAAAGGATGGGATTAATATAACTAGTTCTCTTTTTCAATGTCATTGCTAAACTTTTTGAAAATATACTTAATCTTCTTGTTAATGTGTTCTTATACGTAAGTTATTATAGTATTATATTAATTGTAAGTACCAATTCTTATATCTAATTTACACTTCTTGTAAAAGTTTTGAAGCCTACAGTAGTTTTTGTTTCTTTCAGAATTCATTTTATACTTTTCCCGCAGCTTCCGTTAAAGATGTCGCTCGCAAAATTTAATCATTGTGTAGCTAAAAGTACATTCTTTTAACACTACACAAATCAGTAATTTTGATTTCAGAGAAGCCATTTAGAAATTAACAGTGTGTTAAGCACTTAAATTATTCAATTTTTGTTTATTTTATATGGACAAATATTTTGTGATAATTTTTAATCTAAATTGTAAATAATGTCGACACACTTGAATAAATTACTTTTCTATAATTTCCTTACGTTAACTGTTAAACAACTAATAACAAATATACGCAGCCTTTAGCATAATTTAAAAAAATATTTCTCATGTTAATTAGTAATGAAAATTATGTCAACTATTCAGATATTTTGTAAAGCTATATTTAAATTAAACTTTTTTATGTACTCTATTCATCAGATATTTCAAGAAAAAAGATTTTATATCACGTATATTGGTTTCTCTTTAAAATATAAATAAAACTCAAATAATTTATATCTGCTGGGTAAAAGTTACATTCTCATGGGACATTTAAATAAAATGTGTTTTAATCCCAATAGATTAAGATTCCTCTGTATGTTTTATAGATTTATTTACTTGGATTTTCTTTGTTGGAAAAGTAGCAAAACTTTTATTAAGAGCAACTACTTTTTCTAATTAATTCTCTGAATATTTATTTTTATTTGCTATTTAATATGAAACAGTTTTAGATTTCTTCTCATTTAATTTAAAAAATACATTTGTTTGAAATAAGATTTAAACAAACATAAGATCTGAAAAATCAAGTATATTCTTTTAAAAAATATTGCAGATGATAAATTTTTGAAAAATTCTTTATAATAAATTGATATAAAAAGTTATAATTATGCGAATACCAATGCTTTTCTCTACCTTTCGCAGTATGCGATACGTATTCCATGAACTTAAAATACGCAGATTACATAAGAGTAGATTAGAAACTGTCTTTTCGATAAATAAATATTTCAAGAAAGCTATGTATATTTGTATAATATATATATATATATATATATATATATATATATATATATATATATATATATATATATATATATATATATATATATATATAATGAATGAATGCTAAAAATATTACATTTATTTTAAATGATCAATAATTTTAGACACTTTGAATGAACGCAGTGAATGGAATAAAATAACTAAACAAACAAGAAAAAGTGGAGATTTAATATAATTTTAAATAAAAATATTTAAATTAAATAGAAAAATACGCTTTTTATTTATCTATCAAATTGGCATTGGTTTCTGTGTTTCACTTGATTTCCTCACATCAAAGTAGATAAAAACTCGTAGAACCTATAAATTCCGATTATGTAGTTACCTCTTCAGCTTCGAACTGAAGAAAATAAGGAAGCCAGTCAAATATTTCCTGCTATATTATAATTAGATATTAGATAAATATTGTTATTTAACAAATTAGGCCATATTTTGTATGTTTGTAAAAGTTCATTTTACTTAATACAAAAGTATATTATGAAACACAATGATTTACTTTTTCTAAATAAGTATTTTCATACCTTTTATAAATATAATAATTTTATTTTAATTTTAGGTTCTCTTTAAACTCTTTTTACGGCTGGTTTAATGGCATGTACCACTGATGATTCAAAATGCTGCGAAGAGAAATTAATAAATGTGCATATAAATTTGTATGAAAGATAGAGAACATTTTTGAAATTTGCAAATTATTAATTTTTTTTAAAGTATTTATAGAAAATCAGGTCTGTTTTCAGATTTTTTAAGCATTGCATTTAAAACATAATAATAAAATAAACGCTATGTCTTAAATATGAAGACGAATTGTTAAAGAAAATTTTCTGACTTTGGGCTAATTTTAATCATTGCGATTCATCCCAAATCAGTATTGCTATTTATATTGGTCAAGATCACAAACCTTTCAGCTGAATATATAAGTTAATATATAAAGGTCTTGCCACTGTATGAAGTGAAAAAAGCTATATGAATTTTCCGATGTTATGATTTAAAATCATGACGAGCGAAAGTAAGACTTCAAGTCGTTATAAAAACAGGTCAATCACGCACTGTGATAACTGAAATAGAGTAAACAAATTGAAGCATGAATTAGCCTGTTTTTCGTTTGTTTTAAGATGTCAAAATAGGTTTATCATCTACTTTATGAAGCGTATGAATGTAACCCGTGAATAGAGATAGGTTTGAGAAGGAATATTTGTCAAGTCACATATTACAAAAATTCATGTGAACAGATTCGTGCAATTGAAGCAGACTTGCATAAGCTCTGACGGAATTCTTTGTCCCCAAAACTTCCGAATTACAATGCAAAGGAACTGCAAAACTGGAAACACACTGATGGATGTGTGATGATGTTCAATGCTGAGGAAATTATTTGTGTAAAACTAATAATATCAATCTATTTTTACTACTGCTGTTATTATTCTGCTTTTAATTATTTTTTAATTCCAGTTGGAAACATCAAAAGCCTTATATGCCTTATCGTATTATAATATCAATGGAATCACAATTGTCTAACTAAAACTACTGGATCATAATTCCTCCTTATCAGTAGAAATTAAGAATATTCCACATATGGTTTTAAGGATCGATCAAATACTTAGCAAACATTGCTATAAGAAACGAAAGGAATTGTAAGACAATGCATGCCTGCAGGAATGATTAGCTAAGGTTCAAAGCAACATGGACATTATTAATGCCATAAATATTATCAGTAACGCCTCATATTACACAAGGGTTCTCCAACAGTGTTATCAACAGTGAACTTGTACACAAAATTAGTATGATATTGTGTTTTAAAATAAGTTTCACCTGCTAAATAAAGATTAGTTTGCTTGCTCAACGATCCCAGCATCTTTCATATTTGATGGTATCATGCCGTGAACAATTTATCGGAGATATTCAAATCAGTAATACTAATCGCCACTTGCAGTTATGGACTATTTAAGATTTTATTTTTATTATTTGTCAATAATTTTCATTTTGCATTCATTAAAATCATTTTTTAATTTTCCAGTATATTGAATAACACTAGTTATATTTTCATGCTAATGTAGATTGTAGCTGTTATCTATGTTTTCTGCTCTTAATTAGCAAAACATTTCAGCAAGAAAAGATGGTAACAGTCTACTACAATTTTTGCTGATAAAAGTTATATTGAAGATTGGAACCGATATTCCATTCATGAAGTTCTCTTGATCTCATATCAGTTGAAAATTTTTGTTTCACTGAACTATTTATGCTTACACTCACTAATGTGTTTGATTTACTTTTAGTTATTGATTAATCTTCATGGACCTTTGTATTCAAAATTGCTTTCAACATTTGCTTTAATCTAGATTCAAGAAGACAAGTATTCTTTTTTCTATCTATTTTTTGTTCTCTTTATATATTTTTATAAACTGTGTCACCTAATTTTCTAAAAATTAATGATTTGCTCATAGAAGATAAAATTAGAAATAAAAAAACTATATCATGGATATCGCTATACGTAGGACTAGTTTTGCTTAGATTTGAAACAAGTATTTCTTTACTTTTTATAGCATAATTACATTATAACATTACAAATTGTACGTTATAAGTGAATTCCTTTAATTTTTTTCACATATCTCATTTTTTAAACTAAAATTTTTTATTTAAGCTGAATACATCTCTCTCTAAAATATTTAAAAAATATAACATAATTTATTTCAGTTATTAAATATAGTCTTTTTGATTGAAAAAAATATGTGTTAACAGTTGCAGTTCAAAATATTTTTGGACATTTTGTTAACCTTCGAAATTTCTCACATTAACTATCTTATTACATAAAGCAGCTACGTTTTGAATGATTGATTAAAATGTATTTACTTATTTTGTGAGTTTATTCTATCAGCATTATATTGTATTCGATTGTAGTATTTAATTGCAGGACTTAATAATTAATTTTAGTTATATGAAAATGTACATAAATTCAAAAATTAGACAAAGTAAACCTTGTCAAACTATATTACCTTTATATCCATAAAAATTTATTACCATAAAAAGTATATTTTCTGAAAACAATTAATATTAATTATTTGTTGAAACAATAATAATCCTCTTCCACATAAACATAGTTAGTTTTTATCATTATTTTATTTGTTCTTTCAAATTTAAAAATTTGAAATTTAAATTTTTTGATAAAAACTTATATCTAAATTCTATTATAACCTACGGCTAAAGTACATGCAGAAGATAAACACTGCTCGGAAAATTCAATCATTTAATGAATGAAATAATTAAAAAAATTTAATCATGAATAAAAGAACTTCTGGTGTTCCTATAGTTTTTGTTTTACATATTTTAATAAAAAGGATATACTACCGACAACAAATATATTAAAATTAAGAAATAATTTAAAATACATTTAAAGCAAAAAAAAATTACAGTAAATGCAATATTACTGTGAAGTTATTAATACATATTTACTTCATTTTAATTTTATATTTCAGTGTAATACATTTTTATGCTATTCACATGGTACCTTTTCTTGCCCTTCGAAATATATTTGCAAAGAATAAAATGGCTATGTGATGGAATAACACAACGTTACTTTTTTGAAGTAGAAATTGATGGAGTTTAAAAAATATTGATTTTGAATAAACAAAAATGATTACCACATAACTGTATTTAAATATATTTCAGAAAGGTTGTAGTAGAAGTTGGAGAATTTTATTATTTTCTTTTTCTTTTGCGGATAATAGATATACGATTTATTGTCTGTGAAATATATTCCCAGAAGGTAATCTGAGGCAAATGTCAAAAGGGCATGCGACAGTTTAACAGATAAGCTATCTTCTTTGTGACCAAATAAACCAAATGACACTTGAATATAATTATAGTAGTATAAGTTATACCCATCCATATTTACAGAACATGTAATTCACGTTTAGTGATACTTGGCACTAGACACACAAGTTCATCATAATTTGTAACACTTGTAATTTACAGCAGTACTCAAAGCAACATTGCATTTTCAAAAAATGTATTTTAGAAATATTATATAATATATTATTAAATGAATTAATTTTGTCTCCATTGTGTATTCAACAGCTTATGATACAGATAAACGTTATTAATTAAATATGATGAAGGACGAAATTATTTATGTAAAATAATGTTTAAATTAGTGTTTAACCTGGTATTGGTTTTAGAAAAGGAAATACTTTGATTCCCAAACTTATTTATCTGGAAGTTTAATAAAATAAATTATTTTCAATTTTTTAAGGATTACTTCTTTCTCTTCCCTACAATCGCTTTTTTTCTATTTCAGACAAAAGTTGAATAAGGATTGTATTTATATAGATTACAAATGATCATATGTACTGAAAGAAAAAACTTTAATCTCGAACTTAAATCGTTTCAAATTGAAAACTTATGACAATGCCTAAAACTTCGTAGAGAAGGAAGAGGAAAACAATGAAAAATCTTAAATATTAGTATAATTACATCAAATCTATAATGAGAATATATGGGATGGTATGAAATTATACTATTGTTGACTGAATGAATGAAAATTTTAAAAGGATGGAAAGAAATAGATGATCATTTCTTCAAAGATGTAGTATTCTGAGATGATGTGCATTAGCAATTAATTTTATTGCGATTTCAAATCACCATTAATTTTTGCTTAGAATAGTTATAAATGGCATAGCTAATATACTGATATGAATCCCAATGTTTTAAGTTTGTCAGAGATAAACATCTTATTAAATATTCACTTCATTCAATTTAGCCATTCCGTGTTCTCTTTGAAAAGAATTCAGCAAAAAAGAAGATAAGAATTATATTTATAAAGATTACATATTTAAAGTTACTTATTAATGAAAAACATAGTTTTATTCAATAATCACATTATAAAAGCTAATGTAAAACGCTTAAAATTTTGATAAGTTTCTAATGGTAAGTTATAAAATAAATATAATGAATAATATAATAAAGGAAATCGAAATTCTACGTTATTTCAATATGACGTGGCTTAAGTGTTTGATATAAAGATTTGTTCTGATAAAATTAATTAATATTAAAATCCACTTGATAATAGGGATGGAAAAATATTTTTGTTATTCAAGAGACAACACATCTGCTTAACATTTTTATTATAAAATAATTTTAGTATCCAAATATATCTAAATATTTGCATAATATTTCATTCAATGAACAGAAGAAATGCAATAAATGAATTTTGCAATATTTAATTTGCACATGTCTGCGGTATTTAATTTGTATAAGTATTATATAATAATACATAATCTTATTATTCTAAATTACATTAATTTCTTTAGAAGGTATCCCTTTTAATTAAATTTTAACATTATTCTCAAACTAACTTTCATATATTAATCCCTAATGAGTAAATGCTTCAAATCTACAAATGTTAATTAAAAATAGATACACTGTCAGAAAATTAATTTATTTTGCAGTTTTCTGATGATGCAAACAGTAAATACTCTGTGATCTCCTTTTAGCAAGAACGGAAATCATATTAATTAGTATTATAATACATACCGGACATTCTAAATGAAATACACTTTTGTTTTCTAAACAAATGGTAGAATGAATATTCCAAATATCATTACAAACTTAAATTTTGTAATATTTATTCAAAAAAGTTATACATTAGATTTTCAATTGAGATTGTTGTAGAGATACCAATAAGTTAAAGGCACCAAAAATATGTTATGCTGTATAATTAAATTGGGTTCAAGGGGAAGAACCGTGTAAACCGCATAGGCTGAAGATCAGAGACAATAATTCAGAATAATTAAGTTAAATATGTAACAAATAGTTTTGTTAAGCAATTTAACATAGTAAATTACACATTATAAGCAATAACTTTCTTGATTATTATTTAATTTAGCACGAGCTCCGTATTTACAAAAAAACAATGGGCCAGTGTAATGAGGAAGGGATTAATAGACTGGCCCAATGGGATAGTCACTTGTTCATAAAATTCCATCCACTGTTGAAGTCGTCTCCACTTTTCTTAGTCTTCTAATTGCCGGACATCTTATAGCTCCATTTTGGCATGGCAAGACTGGGCTTCTACTTGATATTATTGATTACCGAAACGATTACTGGAAAGGAATTGTTCTTGAAATCATAACTAAAATATATGTTTCCTCTTTGGCTCCTTCCATGTCGTTAGAAATTATTAATTTCTAAGCAAAAACTGTTTGCTCTCTGTATAAAAGTCAATCTTATCCTCCATATATGAAATATAACGCAGATTTTTGGAACATTGTTTTAACGTGATACAGATATTACCCACTTTGATAATTTCTAGTGGAAATCATTGAGATACAATTAAAAATGTGTCAAATCCTGTTATTGAATCACCTGTCAAAATATAAATATTTCATAAAATTATATAAAAAATAATTAACATGAAAAATAAAATCAATTTTCAAGTACATTCATAGAACTAAACTGTTCATAAAAGAAATAATAGCAATATCAAATAATTTATTTTATCTTTAGCAATTGTTTCGTTTTTAAAAAAATTAAAATTATACATTAAATTAAGGTAACTTAAGGAAACTCTTTTACTAATTCATTTAAAATATTTTTTATTTATTAAAATCAATTAAATATAAAAACATTCTACTGTTTATAAATTATTTTTTCGTATTTATATATTAAAAGTTGGTATTACTAAATTAAATAAATTTTGTAATTGCCTTTCACAGGAAAATGAAAACTGAGTTTATTCAGTAATTTTGCATATAAATTCTGTACTAAAAGAAAGAAGTGAAATATTCTTATTTAAATTATTTGTTTTTGAAGTAAATGTGGATATTAGCCTATAGAGTATTTTCTAAGAATTAATAATCAAAAATAGAATCCAAAGATATATCGTTATATACATTTAATTAAGGATGTAAGTTAAAAACTTACAATGTTTCTAATTCCACGCCATGATATATTGAAATCATCAAGTTCACACAGCCTAAGAGATGAAGACTGTTTAAATCTTAAAAAGAAAGGAAAAGGCGTTGAGATATAGAAATTAGTTAAAAACACTCTTTAATAAAATGTAATTACTATGAATAGAATTTATAGTAAAATTTTTAACGTAAAATTAACTGCAAACCACATTTCTGCAAAAAAATTTAATTTTTAAAAATTATTTTTACCAATTACAATGAAAAGAACATAATGGGAATTTGAAATGCAATAGAATTAATCATTTTAAAAATAAAATTAATCAAATTAATCTTACTAATGTTTAATAAAATTGTTAATATTAATTTTGACTTCTTTTTATTTACGGTAAAGTGAGATTACGTTCTTAAAAAAAGATGCTCTGAAATGATATCGCTGTAGAAAACTAATACAAAATGATCAACCAATATATAGGATACTTGTATTCCACACTATAATGTACAAAAACATATTTCAAAGTTGTATTAAAAAGTTTATGGGAATTTAAGTAATTTATTGAAATATTTCTAAAAAAAGGGGATATATATAGGTTAGACATTTTAACAATATATATATATATATATATATATATATATATATATATATATATATATATCTGCATTATAAAATGTAATAGATAAACATTTAAGAGTATATGCTTTTCACAGATTTATTTATGATGATATTAAAATTTTAAATTAATCTAAATTACATTTTGTAAGAATAAACTTTTATAGAAAAGGCAAATTTGTAATTATGTTAAATTGAAAACAAAATACTTTTATTAGTATTTTAGAAACTATGTATGTGAAGGAGAAACTAGTTATGATTTAGAAAATTGAGCAATTTAATTTAAAGACACTGATGCGATGTCTAGACGGAAGATTAAAAGTTCAAAAAAAAAAAAAAAAAGAAAAGCGGAAGCAATTTTCTAAAGAAAGAATTTTGAAACACTTTCCGAACATATAAAATAAATAAAAATAAAAGAAAATTAAAACTTATATGAAAGTTTAGTGTAGAGAAAATTTATCTACGTTTGTATTATGAGAGCAAAAGCTAATTTATTTTAAATAAATGTATTTTTTTATTTAAAAGTTATTCTTAGAACTAGTTTAAAATATTTATTATACTTGTTTCTTAAAATAATAGATATGGTTTCTTTATGATGAACTAAATAACATTATTGCTTCCATAAAAATGCTTTTTTTATTCAGAATTATTTGCATTGATATTATATTTTATGTGTATCAAATTATTTTGAGTTTTATTATACTATTATTTCCCCACCAATTAAAATACTACTGAGGCAGTAAAAATTTTAAGTATTAATTATCCATACATCGAAATATTTAAATAATTGTCAAACAAATAAATTGGATTAGATGAAAAATTTGATGAAAGAATAGTAACTGAGATGTGTTCAAGACGTTTCCTTTTGAAGATAGCCAATGACGAGAGTGAAGATGCAGCTACCAATGCTCAAACCAGATGAAGATGAAGGAGTCCTCCACGACGGAATCTCAGATTCGAGAAACAACGACAATGATTTGGATGAGAATTGAAAAGACGAATTAGACGGGAATTGACAACAATGTTTACAAATTTCTTCTTGAACATGTTACTGCTCCTATTTATTTTTTATTTCAGGAAATTCTGATTCCAGACGAATGCTGAGGTCAGCTATTGTCATCAGGATGGCCGAATGTGGGATTGAAAGCCCCACCAAAGGGCCATTCACATGTTTGCCGCCGGACATGCTGAGAGAAGAGAAGAAACGACGATGTGATGGATGAGAAAAGACGCAATGACGAGAAGACGCGAATGGATATTGTACTAATTACGAATCAGAACTAAGATGTTAGATCATGATTTTATATTCCTTTGTAAATATGTAAATAGCTTTTTCTTATTTTGTCCAAAACCATAGTTAAATCATTTAAACAATAATGTGTATTTTCCTGACAATGAAGCAACCGACCCACCCACAACACACACACACACACACACACACACACACACACACACACATACTACATACACACACACACACACACACACACACATATATATATATATATATATATATATATATATATATATATATATATATATATATAAGTAATTCAATTAAACATTTTTTGTAAAAAGTAAGAAAATATTTGAATTAATAAGTTTAAAAATTATCATTTCTAAGCACTTCAAGTTACAACTATTAAATTTTGTGATAGGACTTCATATTTTTCCACCAATAAGATTAAAGATGTAGGCCGACCCACCCGAAGGTATGCGGCAGAGTCGTCGACGGTAATCCATGAGAGGAACAAATTTGCAGGTGGTGGATAAAATCTGAAGGAGCCATGGGGCTAAAAAATCCGTCTCAAATCGTCTATTGAGTCTCACTTGATTTGGAAGATTTGCCTTTCCTTACATTTTATTTATTAAATATTAATTCTTGGTTACAATGTTAAGAGTTACAATAAAATAATATACAATGGTTTAATACAATGTTAGGGTTACAAAGATTAGAAATTATTTACAATTTTACAATATGTGAGTGACATACTACAATTTCTTTGGTTTAATCGTCTTCTTCAACTTCTTGTTGGAGTTGTTGTTGAAGTTCTTGTATTAGAATCTCCCTAATGCCTTGTCGGAATTTGGGGTATTTTAGCAGTCTTTGTAAATTCATACTATACTTTGTAAATTCATAGTTTTGTTGTCGTAATTCAGTGTATTTCTGACAGCTATAAATGAGATGCTCGGGATCTTGGGTTTCTTGATCGTGGGGGCAGATATCAGGTTTGTTATGAAACCTCTTTCTGTATGTACCAAACGTCCCATGTCCAGTCAGTACTTGATTTAGGAAGAAGTCCGAACATAGTCTATTTTTGGAAACTTTGTCATAGATTTGGTAAAGTCTTCTAGTCTTAGTCGATGTATTCCAGAGATCCTGCCAATTTTCCATTTCCCACTCATTGGTTAAAGTCTTAAATTGCTGTCGCCTAAGTTTAATCGTCCTATTAATGGTGTCAAATTCTGCTGCTTCTTTTGCGGCTTTGTCAACCTCTTCATTATGTTTAATGCCTACATGGACTTTAACCCAATGCAGGTAAAATCTGTTCGGGTGTTTTCTCACAATGTTGTTGATTTCCAAGAGTGTTTGGGTGGAAGTGTTAAATCCCTCTAGTGCCATTAGGACAGATCTTGAGTTCGAGTGTATATGGCAATTTGGAATGCTGTTGTCGATGATAAATTTCATTGTTTCTAATATGGAAAGTGCTTCTGATTCAAATACCGAAGCTTCTTCATTTAATTTGAGTTGAATTTTCTGAATTAGGACGTTATCTTTGTAAATTACAGAGGCGCATCCTACTTTATGGTTAGTCTTGGACCCATCTGTGTAGGCGTAGTGTTGAGTATGATTGGAGTCGCTATCCCAATTAATATTGCAAATATTCCACGGCTCGTTTATTAGTGGTACTTGTGTCCACGCGTTAGTACTATTCCATGTTTTATTCTTTAAGCTTACACTTTCGCCTGTGTTCCATAATTGATGTCTCATTTTAATTGATGCTGCCTTGAGATGAATTGGGACACAACCAGCGAGTACGCATAGTGCATCCGTTGAGGTGGTGCGGAACGTCTTTGTGATCTTTATTAGAGCTATTCTCTGAATTTGGCTGATTTTCTGCTTGATTTTAGCGTTATCTTGATACCAAGCTGGGCATCCATATAGTATAATACTTTCGATCACAATTTTATAAAGATACTTAAGTACCGGGGGTTTCAATCCCCAAGTCACCCTCGCAATTCTAGTAATTTTGTTTTGTAAATTACTGATTTTATTTTTGATATCATTAAGGTGGGACATCCAGGTGAGTTTAGTATCAAAGTTGATCCCAAGGTATTTAATTTCGCTCGTGTATTCAATGCTGTTGCCTTCAAATTTAATCGGCGGTCTTCTAGTGATATCTCTATTAAACGTGAATATCGTGTACCTACATTTATTGAGACTTAACTTGAGGCCGTACTTGTTAAACCAAGTGGAGACATGTTCCATAGGTAACTTGGCACTTTCAGTGAATTTATAATATGATTTGTTCTTTAACAGTATCGCGACATCGTCTGCAAATGCTTGGCAGTGTGCTTCCTGTCCAAAGTCCTGAATAAGTAATTCGTTGATAATGATTAGCCATAGGAAAGGACCTAGGCTTGAGCCCTGTGGTACACCAATATTGTATTGTGTCTTGACACCGTTGTAGTTGAGAAAGCTTCTATCAGTTAGGAACGAGTTTACTAAGTGGAAAATGTTCTGTGGGAGCTTGTGTTTGTGAGCTAGTGCTGTGACGTCATTCCATCGAGCGCTGTTAAACGCATTTTTAATATCTAACGATATTAAACAAGTGTACTCCTTGTTCTTATTGTTAAGCTTTATTTTATTTACAATCTCTAGTAGTGCGTCGCAGGTGGACTTTCCTCTCATAAATCCAAACTGTTTGTTGCTGAGCAAATTGTTAACCTGATAGAAGTATTGGAGCCTTCGCATGAGGAGTTTGTCTAAAATTTCACCCTGACCGGCAGGAGGCAAATCGGTCTGTAGGAATCACTAAGTGTGGGGTCTTTGCCTTCTTTTGGAATTAAGACAATCTTCGCAATTTTCCAATACTGTGGGAAAATATGTTTGCTTAAGCACTTGTTGAGAATGTCGACAAACCAATCTTTGTCAATGTTGAATAATGCTTCGTAGACTTCTAAACAAACGTTGTTGAAGCCTGGGGCTTTATTTTTGTCCATACTGTGAATTACTTCGGCAACTTCCATGATGGAAAAGTTAGGCTGTGTATCTTGGTTGTTAGTGTGAACAATTGAATTGTTGGTCTGATGGAATGGGAAGTGGAATCTGAGTATAGTATTGTAGGCTTCCTCGATGTTTTGTGTAAGCGAGTTGTCTTCTCTTTTGATCATATTAATTCTAGTGGAGTTTGTGCTCTTGCTTCGAATAATTTTATAGTGAGTGCCGAAAGCTGTACTGTTAGTGATATTACCTAAGTATGTTCGGAATGCGATCTTCTTGGTTTCGATGATATGTTTCCTGTAGGTGGAAGCTGCTTGCTTAAAGGCCTTTTTCCTATGTATCCTCAATGTGTCGTCTGTTTCTTTTTGGAACAACCTTCTAAGTGCTCGAACCCTACTTCTTTCGATAGTTAGTTGAGTGGTCCACCAGTAATTGGTTTTAGCGATTTGTTTCTTATTTTTCTTTTTGTTCTTTTTACAAATTAGAATAATTTTATTTTCAATTTCCTCAATTAGCTTTTCTATTTCGTAATCATTAATGTTCTGAAATTCTATGGGTAGTAACTTTAATTCATTTACAAAGTTAATCCAGTCTAGATTTTCCTATTCCATCGAGTGTTATGTTGTGTCTTGGTTGCTTTTTCCTGTATAGCGCAGACCATAAGATTATGGTCGCCCGCTGTGTATCTGTCGTCTATGTGCCAATTAATAATTTCATTGTTATTTAGATTTAATGTAAGTAAGATGTCTATCCAACTCTCGCCTATTGTGCTTGAAAAAGTTGGTGGGCTGTGTGGATTATTTTCAATGATTAGGTTATGTTTAGCTACGAACTCTAAAAGTGCTTCTCCTCTAAAGTCCGTTCTTTTGGGACCCCATGCAGTTGATTTAGCATTGAGATCATCGAAGATAAGCCATTTCTGGTTGCTGAATGCGGCAAGATGTGGCTCAAGTTGGTCAAGATTATCTTGTAATTTTTTAGATGGTGGACAATACGTGGTAGCAATCATGTATTCCGAGGAGTTTAAAATTAATTTAATAATGACGATATGTTTCTTAATCATAATGGGGAAGAAGTTTAAGTTTTTCTTAATCACTATGGCTGCCTTAGGTTCTGCAGTAGAGATGACAGTGTAGTCCCTCGGGAATCCAATTACTTGTCCATTAAAATGAAAGGGATCATTCAGTGAAATTAATTTAAAGTCCGAACGATTAATGTCCTCAGCTAACTGGTAGTTGGCTGCACGGCAATGGTGCAAATTTAAATGGGCACAATAGAATAAATTTTTATTATCTTTAATTTCCATAATTTATTTTGCTAATTAAATTATTAATCTCCTTTTCATATATTGGACATCTCCTATCTTTCGCTTCATGATTTGGATTATATTTAGTTCTAAACTTTATGTTTGATTCGCAGCAGTTGCTACATTTTAGTGTCTTGTCGCAATTTTTATTTATGTGATGCTTCCCGCATCTATTACAAGTCTCCTGTCCTCTACATTCGTTAGCTTTATGTCCGTATTTTAAACATTTAAAGCATTGCATAATTCTTAAATATTCACGAAATCTTACACTGTTCCAGCCGATATATAATTTCTTTTTGCTCATTATTTCGTTGAAGCTATTACCGTCTACTGTTAATATCCAATTAATGCCGTATTTGCTATTGTAACTATAAACTGGAGTTATTTCCGCACTGCTATTTAAATTGTTTTGATTAATTAACTTATTGGCTATTTCTTCGTTAGTTATGTCTTTATCGACGCTATAAACGATAATTTTGGGCTTTCTCTTTTCCGGTTTACTAGGCTTAAACTCCTCTCTTGTGAGATCATTTTTCTTGACCTCTTCAATAATTTTATCAATTTCGTCTGCACTCTTAGTTTCTATTATTATACCGCCTTTTTTAATGTTTCTAACACTTGTTATGTTTAATCCCAGTTTAGCTGGGTTTATAGCACTTTTAACTTTTTTCTTTGTATCCTCAGATGTTTGGTCCTTATTCGGATAGATCATAACAATGTTCTGAGTCCTATGTCTCGATCTCTTGCGTCTCGTTTTAATACTACTAGTCACTTTCTTATTGTTTTTCACCTCTTTCGAGGCAACTTCTGCATAAGTCTTTTGTGGTTCAATAATAGTTGTCCTAGCTTTTACTTCTCCCTCTAGGTGAGCGTTTTTCTCCGCTAAAGTCATGGCTATTTTAAGCATGCCTGACACTCCGCTTCTTATTTTTTGTGCCGCAGCACTACTAATCTTGCAACTAGCGATTGCTATTTGTAATTCCTGTTCTATATCTAACAGTTTGTGTATGTCAGAACTAAGTTCCGTCCTATCTTCGGAGGTAGAGGCTTCGCAGTTGTAGACCTCTACCTCTGCCGTATTACTGTCTTCACTCGATTGGGCCATTGCGTCAAGCTTAAAAGCAGTGTCTGCTTGACTAGTCCCCTTGCCACCGTTAGCCGTCCGAAGACGTTTCCAGGATGCACCGCGTGGAGGTGGTGGTCAAGTGGTTCAGAGAAAATTGAACTTGTTCAGTTAAGCTCAAGGAGCGCCTTTACTTCTCGGATAGACTCTGGGCCGTTGTCCGAGAACGTAAGTATAGCACTAATTACCAATAATCTCTTGTGGGACTGACTCCCTTTTTCCACCAATAAGTGGAAGTTCTTAATTTCACAAAGTTAGAAATTTAACTGACGGAAGAAATTCGTTATGTTTTAAGGCAATTGAACAAAACATATCGCAAACCAGTTATAGTTACTATCTTTATTCAGTATAATCCCGACTAGAAAGAGATGTCCAAGATGGAAATACTCGAATGAATTTCTTTCTACAATGAAGAATAGAGGAAATGAGTTTTTGATAATAACAATCTTATATCCTCGGTTGTGCAGTCATATTTAGCCATTAATGTCTCTTGGATCAATGCTGTATTATATTGACCGCGTGCAGAAACTTATGTGCAGTTCAATGCGAACTCATGCAGATGACTGATGCAACCTCCATTAGGCAAAAAAGAAGTATATTTCTAGAGACGATATAATTGAGACGTTTGTATCCAAGTTAATTCCCAGTACTTCCCATGATTCTTATACTCCTTCAGAAGTAGATTATAGCTTCATCTTATAAAGATTAGCTTTTTAAGGTAGATATGCTAACATCTCAACCTATTTATAAATATATTTGAGATTGAACCATTGAATGCTTAAAATTAATCTGTGGCATTACCTCATTTGCAAACAAATATTTTGCATTACTATCTTCTTAAATATTGATACTTTCAAGAAATTAATGTGTTTAAAAATCTCTTATGTTTGGATTTTTCTAAAGAAGTTATCTCCGAATCTGTTCTTTGATATTTGTTCACTTAGTAATCTGAGAATATTTAACTTAATATCAATTTCCGATTGTTTGTCAAATATCTTCCAGCAACTTCTTAGATTTTCTTTTTAATGCCGAGACAAAAAGGTTAAGAGGTTGCACGTTGCAGAATTTAACCAATCACAGTTTCAGTAAAAGTAGCTAACCAATGTGATTCAGAAATATCTTGAGAGTTAGAAGGTCGAAGAGTTTTTTCCAGTGTACCCAATTTGATGCTTTGTAGCTCTAAGTCTCCCAAAGGCTCTTCATCCTGTTTATTTAATTCTTTGCATAGAAATTCTAAAAGAAATATAAACTACTGGATGCAAAAGGTCATCCTATGTGTTATCACCTTTATAGACAAAATATTGTAGAATGCTTCTGATGCCACATGGATATTGCTTAAGAGTCAATTATTTTCCCCTCGGAACCATTTTATACTTAGGTATGTTATTTCTTAGGTATATTAGGTGAAGAAGAGCTCAAATCACCCCTCTAATAAAGAGGTCCGAATTCGAGACATTCACTTACTCACCTTTATTAATCAGATATTTGCAACTGGAGATATCCCTCAGATGTAGCAGACATTAATCAGGGACATTGCAACAACAGATGTAATTATAGGACGTGAACATGGATTTATGGTGGGATTGGGAACGGATAAGTTATTAAAAATTAAATCCTCTGACAAACAAGTGTGTAAAATAAACATACTTCTTTTAAAAGCATAAATTTAAACAAAAAATATTAAGTTTACTTTGAACATCTATAAGAAAAACATTTTTTCATCAAGGAATTCGCTTTTTAAACGAGTGGTGTTTGTTCATTAGTTATTTTTAGAATATAGGTAAATTATAAATAAATATTTACTACTAGCATTATAATCATTGTATTATTAACTGTATACTTATCATTTGCATATTTCCTAGTGATCAGATTTTAACCAAACCGTGCTTTCATGACTTAAAGATTTATGGTTTTATAAAGATCAATGAAATGAAATATAATTTCATTTAGGAGGAATTTAACAATACAACTATATATATATATATATATATATATATATATATATATATATATATATATATATATATATATATATATATATATATATATATATATATATATATATATATATATATATATATATATATATATATATATATATATATATATATATATATTAGTGTTGCATTGTTAAACTATATTTCATTACTAGTTCATACCAAAAACTTCATTAACATTTTATGACCTGGAAACAGAGATAAAAAACATTTTATTATTTGTCTTGTAAATAAGACAAAATTAAATATCAAAACATAATAAAATATCAATGAAAATATTTTCTTTAAAATAGAGCATTAAATTTTTCTTAATTATAGTAGCATGATGAAACTAAGTGCATATTTTACTGGGAAAAGATAAAATTACAGGAAGGAAAATGCTAATTAGGTAAGCAAAATTAATGTAAGTATTAACAAGACTAAGATGATTAAAGTAAAGATCATACGATCTAAAATTTAAAAAAAAACTAAATTTAAAGATAATATGTTGTGCAATATATATAATTAATTTGAATTTACGTTTCATTTCAATTAAGTAAAATTATTGCGGAAATATATGCGTATACAATTTTTAATTAACTAATACCTAACAAAATAATTACAGATATTATATTTTATTTCTTGTTTGTGATTTTTAAAACAGTCGTTATATTACGAGTTGAAATTTATAACTTTCACAAAGTTCTTACTAAACACTCTAATCTTAATGACAGAAAAATAATAATAGTAGAAAAAGTTATATATTGCTGAATATTTTAGTTTCGTGTAACTAACTGATTAAGTAATTCTTTTAAAGATTTATTGTTAAGCTTATAAAATTTATGGCATTCAATTTCTTGTAAAATGAAAAGTAAAAATGGCCTCATTATTTAAGTAACTGAGAATTTGACATTATTATCAAACAGTAAGAATCATGCTTCAATAATGACTAAAAATAATTTGTAGGTATTTAAAATAAGATTAATTGGATAAAATAAGAAACATTAAAATATAACCGATATCTTTATACACATTTAATTAAAAATAGCATTTGCAAATTTGTTTTAAATATAGTATATGTGAATTATATCTTTTTTAATCTATTAAAATTTGGGATTATTTTATCTAATTAAAAAATTAAAAACAAAAAAATTAAGTTATGTATTTTTTCGCCTAAAATTGATTTTTTATGTGCTAACCTAAAAAATCTTATTTCTGGTTTCTCATTAATAAAATAGCATTTTATAAAAATTACAGTATTTCTGTAACATTTTTTTCATTAACTATTTTCTACTTAAATCGTAATTATATTTTAGTATCATTATTTAAAAATATTTCTTATTTTTATTATTTATATCTTTGTGGATTATTGAAGTGTTAGTTGTGACTGCATGTTGATTGAGTGAGTACTTATCGTTAATCTAGAAAAGTCTAAAAAATTATAAAATTCGAATTCAAAAAACAAGAGATTTAGTTTTGCTTTCGGTTTTGATGAAGTATATAGGCAAAACATTAAATAATACTTGTTTACTTTATTTATAATTACAGATATTTTTGTAAATTTCAAAATATTCAACTATATATACTTTTTGTTAACAAAAAAATTAATTTGAATAGTCTCTAAAGATAATATATTGAAATAAAAATGGATTTATTAAGAAACCCCTAGAAACTCTCTCTATTCTACTTAGCAATAAATTTCATTTAAATAAAAAATGTATTTTATGAAGAATTTATACCAAAATTTTAACTACTGATAGTAAAAAATGTCTACAAGTTGATTTTATGAAATATTTTTAAATAATTAAGTTTAAAAATTTTAAAATTTATGTAACCAATTCAGATTTTAGTTTCAATTCATAATTTTATAAAATTGTTATTAATATAGTCAACTTAATGTATCATTTGTGGCATTCTTATTTTGAAACCGCCGTTTATTTTTTTTATTTTGTTAGAAAACTTTGTACGGCATTAAGCAATTTAGCCACAGATTTGTACATCATTCAAAATAAAATATATTGTTTTCCTTAAATATATGTTTCGTTTTACTAAGATACATTTTCTTGTTATTTACAGATCATTAACTGGCATGTCAAGTTGAGAATAATAAGCATATTTGACAATTCCTTGTTTTTGCCTACAATCAAGGGTCTAAGGCCGCAAAAACTGCTTGCAACATTTTCTCTCAGGTTTTCATCTTCTATTGAACATAGCAGAAACTTAAAATAAATCGATATTTCCTGCTCAATAATATTTTATTATAATTTTTTGACATGAAACATTATTTTAAACTATTAGACAAAAATATCTTTTAAACAAATTTGTTAATTTAAAATTGAACATTATCTCTTATGTCATGATTACCTTTATTATGTTTTGTACTAAATTTGCTTATAAATAGAAAATAATAAATTGAAAAATGTATTTTTTTGTTTATTTTTGAGTAAGTTGATATTTTAATTTCGTAAAGTTATTTGACTTAGAAAATTAGTTAGTTAGAAATTTAATAAGAATCAAAAATAGATATTTTGAGATTTTAGTTTCAGATACTTTATGAGTATTAGCATTATATTTTAAAATTGTTTTGCTAATGAAATATTATATAAAATATTGATGTATTTATGTGATATTGTACTTTTTAAAATTCTAAACAGTAAATTGATTTGTTTATGTTACACAATCTTCTTCATGTTCTAGCTATGAAAGAAATAATATTTGATGTGTTAAGCTTCTTTGAAACATTTATTTTTACTATCTTAAATTACTCTTTAGTAAAATTGTCTAATTTTATTTATTTGATTTGATATGAATGACGAAACATCAATGTATAAGTTTAAAATTATATAAAATTCTTGTTATAGAAATATTTTTGTTTTGCCTTATTTGATCTATACTTAATTCTTTAAATACACAAGTAATAATTAATTTTAAATAATAGGGCTTATAAAATATTGTCATAAATATGCGAAATTAATTAAAGTTAAAAATAAAATTAAAAATATTTTAGTAATAATATACAAACATTCTTAATTTCTTTTATACCACAGATAACATTTGTATAGAATATATAGTTATAAAAATATATTATTCCTTGGTAAATCAAAAATTTCCAAAATTAAGCTCAAAATGCTGAAACATACTTGAGTTTATTGAAAATTAGCTGCAGAAATCTTAATAATGAATGACAGAAGAACATTGCATATAAATCTGAATAATGAATGATAGAAGATATACAGCGATAAGGCTGCCATGACGTCATTAAAACCTTAAAACTTTATAAACTGAAAAAATATCAAAACTTTCAGATTAAATTATGTATCATTTTATAAGAATTATAGTAAAAATTAAGTTATTGGAGCAATAAGTGAAATATACATTCCAAATGTTAGTTCACGAAACTTGATTTTCGGTTTCATGATGCATACAATAGGTCGCTTGATTGTAAAATTTTATGAATTTTCACTCAGAAATTTAAATGACGGTCAAAGTTATTAAAAAATTCCCTGAAAGTAGTTGAATGTAGATAAAAGCAAATTTTTTGTATTAAAAGAATAAGGAATTAAGGATTACTTTTACTGCAGTTAAATTTTTAAATTTAATAAGTAATTACTTTAAAAATCGCGATAATAATTAAACGAAAATTAGTATTAACAATTAGAATTGTTAGGCAATTTAATTCTTAAATTTAAAAAAAATATCTTTGTCTCCTTAAGGTTTCCTGCAAAACACTTAATAAAATTATTATATGTACGAAGGGGAATCTATAGCTGAAAGAACCACCCAGGATTGGTAAGCAAATTTCAAAACAGGAAATTTTAACCTGAAGGACACATCTCGTTCTGGCCTTAAAGTTGAGTTCAATGAAGAAAGATTTAATCACCTTTTAGATAAAAATCAACGTCAAACAACAAAGGAACTGGCAGAAACAATGCATTGTTCTCCCACTACTGTAGAGAAACATCTTCACTCTATAGGCAAAATTCAGATGTGTGAAGCATGGGTGTCTCTCAATTTAAGTATCACTGACAAAAATCAATGAGCCACAATCTCCGCTGATTCCTTGCGCGTCACCGGGCAACCCATGGACACAAGGAATGGTTTCTTCACCGAATCGTCTTAGGTTATGAAAAATGGTGCCTCTGCATGAATTTGAAGCAGCATAAGAAGCTCATCCGCGTGTTGGGCATATGATGGAACTGGGAAGGAATTCTCCATTTCGAATTGCTTGAAAGGTACCATGCGATCAACGTCGCACTGTATTTGCAATAAATGGAACAAATCAATATGGCTATTCAAGAGAATATACCTAATCGTCAGCATCATGTTCTTTTGCTGCACGACAACACCTACCCTCATATCGCCAATATGACTAAGGAAGCCATTCAAACACATGGTTGGGAAGTGATGCTATACTCACCATACTCTCCCAATATAGCACCAACGGATTATCACCTCTTTCAAATGCAAAGCTGAGAGTTTTTTCAATACTGATGTAGAAATGAGAGCTTCGATGGATCATTTTTCGAGTCTCAAACAGGAGATTTCTAACAATCAGGTATTGAAAAATGTGTTGAACGTTGGGAAAACGTTGTAAACAAGAAAATAGAATACATTCACTAATTACTTGTATATATTTATTGAAACACCTTAACAAACATTATTAAAATGGCGATAACTTAGTTGCCAACTCAATATATCGCGAAAATTAAATATAAATATTTGAGAAAAGCAATTCTCTTTAAGACCGAAGTTTTAAATGGTATGTCACAAACACACTATGATGAAATATTAAAATATTACATAAGTTAACAAATATATAACTATTGTACTTTATGCCCATCAATCACATTTTTTTGAATAATATTGTGCATACTTACATAATACTATACAAAAATTTTGATAGGTAATTCATTTAGAAAATGCTTGAAAGACTATGCAATATCCTTTTCTGAAAAGACATTTGAATACTGCTACAGTGTACTTTAATTTTTATACAATTATATGTGTTAAATGAATTTACTGACCAGGTCTTTTCTATGAATATTCATAAGGAATACTTGGAACTACATTGGTATATTACAGTCACGATGCTACGACTGATAGTATCAAATAATTGATGAATTGAAACTTTTTAAAAAATGTTATACTTCAAACGACTGACATTCAGAGATTTTTCTGCAATCGCATGCTGTCAGAAAACAATTTGAAGTGGTTTATTAATCTTGCATTACGATTTATGTAGGGCATTTCAACTTCTTTATATATCAAGGAAAACTACCATATTTTGATTTTTTTTAAATGATCAATGGTTGATGTAGAATTTTGTAAAGCAAATAGTGTAAGTGCTATTTATTCCTCCTATGAGTTATGCAAATTCATTTTGGATACAATGATCTACATCACGGGCTGCACTGATATGAAAATGCAGTGATGTCAAGGTCATAAAATGCTAATCTTTAGATATAAGCTTTAACAATGTAATCATGAAAGAGATTTTGAGATTATATAGTCACAGCAGGCACAAATTGTAATGTTTATAATATTTTCCTATTAACTCTAACTTTTAAGTTGCAAATTAAAATTTTCCTATCCTCAATTTTTAATTTCATTGATTACTATAATAATATTCAAATTATGTTTTTATATTTTTTAACTAAAAAGGCTTAGAATTCAGCATTTCATATTAAAATATTTTTGTTAACTATGGTTAATTTAACAATGATGCTGTAAATTATCCTAGAAACTCTCCACATGCTTAGGTGGTGGACCAAACTAAGAATAATGAGTATGATATTGAATTTATAGCTGTTTTATAATCAATAATAACCATTTTATAGTTGATTTATGCATGTTTGATAGTAGAGTTTTATTAAATTCATAACACATAAGTGGTTCAGAAGCAATGTAGTGAATACACATCTTTTTGGTTTACAAAAAATATTGTCTTGTTTTATTTTCATTCTCAATAAAAAAATACGTGGAGTTGATAATATCTCTCATAATTTGGCATCTAAATATAGTATGCGTTAAAACTCCTCATTCACTCCTTAAAATAATTAATGTTTGTTTTGTTAATGTAGATTTTAATTCTTTGGTATGAAACATTTGCTTTACTTGATGATGTTTCAAAGTTACGCTTAAAGAAAATAATTCAAATCAAAGTTCACAGACTGACTTTAGTCATCCAGCCTGTCCATTGGATGCTTAAAAATAGAAAAGTTTCTAAATGTATTTAAACATTAAATACACAAATCGCAATTTAGAAACTTTAGTTACATTTAGTTACACAGGATCATATAAAATACGAGATATTTGCTGACCGATATTAGTTAATGATGTTTTAACATTAATGATAATTTCAAAATGAATAGTTAGTATAATTACCGTTGTCGCCTATAACCCCTGTCACATGCTTTTACATAGAGATAATCTGTTGTAGTAGCAGGTAGTTTATTTCAGTCCAATTGTTATGCAAGAATGGAGAAAACGTTTTTATTGGTGATAGGGGAACAGCTTAGTCAAAGAAGGAATTTATTTTAATGAGTAAAGAAGATTGCTTAAATATTGTGTCCTACGACTGATCGGGCTTTATTCAGTTGAAATATAACTTTAGATAAGTGCTGATGGTAAGGGAGGGCTAAGTTCATTGCTTTATAAATGCATCATGCAATTTCTCATGATTTACATGCTTCCTTCAGGATGCTTATTTTGGATGGGCAGCAGTGTATTTTAAGAAATTATGCTTTTATTATATAAATATTTCTTTGAATACTTTTTACTTATTTTATTTAATAATTTCATACTGTTTTTTAACAGTATGAAATTATTAAATAAATATAAATAAAAAAATAAAAAGTACTTGTTGGCAAATTTGTAATTACTAATTAGATACACAAAAAAAGCGTATATTTAATTTAGTTACATTGATTTTCCAAACAAACATTCATAACACAGTTTTTATAAAAAAAATAAAAATGTTTATATATGAAATTACTTTATATTATAAAACTCTAGCAAAAATATATAAATTTCTTTGATATAACAAAAGAGTGAAACCACGTTATATTATAAGATTACATTTCTTCATCATATTAAAATTGATTCATGAACTTAATTAAAAATTACTCTTTTAAATAAAAGTAGAATGAAGTGCAATAATTTTCTTCACAACATATTTATTAAAATTTATATTTAATGAGTTAACAAACACGTAGACTGATAGAAAATAAATTAAAATTTACGAAATTATTCTACTATTATTAAAGTATATAAATTTCATTTTAAATTGCATCCGTGTATTGAAAAGCACGTGCATGTAAATTTCTAATATGAAATAGAAGCATATACAAAGCAATTTAGTTACTAATTTGCATCGCTGATCCAATTACCAAGGTCACAATTATGGAAAGAAACATTTGTTCAAAATGTGATTGAAATTATAATAGTAGTCTTACAAAATGCGTATCTTTATCGAAAATTTTCCTTATTCTATGTGACTTATTCCACACGTTGAATCTAGTAGAATGAAAGTACTGATTGACGCAAAAAGCTTTTGTCAGTACTTGTTAAATTTTTAATAGGCGTTTATAAATTCATGATAAAAATGCTTTCATTTGAATTATGTGTTTTCAAGTTAAAGGATTTCTGAATAACTCATCATAACTATATCCTTATATTTTTTCCAACAAATTGAATACAAATTAAAAAATTTTTCTAAAAGTTGAACTTGAACTTAATTTTGGAAATATTCATTTTTTTAGTTTGTCATAAATTTATTAGTAATTTTTAAAACTGATATATTTAGAAATTATTTTAGCTAAATATGTATTTAATGATCTTAATAGAAAATAAAAATTACATTAAACAGAGAAAACGTGATATGCTATTTTTAGCACAATTTTTTTTTCTATATTTGAGTAGCAAAAGTATTTTTCACTCTAAATAACTAACTGATTGGATTCTTTTTTTAATTCAGTATATGTATTATAAGGAGAAAAATGAAATATATTTTCAAAGAATGACATACCACGTATAAGTCATTAGCTTCAAAAGAAAAGAAAAAGAAACAAATGCGGGTCAAAACTAGGCAAATCTTGTTATATTTAAATATCTAGTTTCACATAAATCTAATAAAATAAAGTCAAATAAATATTAAAGGAAAATTATTCACATCATAATAATTTTATTCGGAATAGGATTAAATTTCTTAACTCAATGGTTATTTTGTAAGAGTAAATTTATTTATTTTAATTTCGTTCTTTAACCGATTCAAATTTTCAGTAAATATTTCTAATATAAATTTATTTTCTTTGTATATATGTAGTTGTAATTTCTGTTAAGTTTTGTGAAATGTTTTAAGCTAAACATGCATAAATCCAATGAATGTCATTGAATGAGCAAAAATATAATATTCGATTATGATAAGAAATTTTGACTTTGCCTATTTTTTTGATTATTATTTTAGTAATTAAACTTAAATTTAATTATCATTAAACATATATATATTTGTATTAAATAGGATTCTTAAGAC
This sequence comes from Latrodectus hesperus, assembly GCA_037975125.1. Taxonomy (NCBI): domain Eukaryota; kingdom Metazoa; phylum Arthropoda; class Arachnida; order Araneae; family Theridiidae; genus Latrodectus; species Latrodectus hesperus. The sequence goes on from CM075851.1 coordinate 114,369,606, forward strand.
AATATGTGTGCCACTAACAGTTTCCTAAACTAAATATATTTTTATTAAAATATTTGTGTTAGAAAATAACTTAAGTATACTCAAGACCATTTCTGAAGCAAAAGTGTCAGACGATTATTCATTTGTTTGAATTACATTTATTCAAAATTTTCTTTGTAAGTTAGAAATAATATGAAAATTATACTCATTGATATATCCCTCGACATTTTCCTTTATTCAAAATAATTCAGAGTATAAGAAATATGAATTAATGGATTTTGGAGGATCTTTTAAATGTTTTATATTTGTCCAATGTTAATGGTACTTTTTTGTGTGCACAATACTTTTCTGCAAAATATTATTAAAGGGAAAATAATATTTGAATATTTTGTTTACATATTTCCCTACAGTATATATTCACAGATAAAACTATTTCAATAATGTTAAAAAGTCGTATAAAATACCCCTTTGTTTTGATTTATGGTAGTCAATAATAACATTTTAATAAATTATGCAACTGTATTTAGGGGAAAACTAATGAAATGATTAATTCTTTTATAATGAAGGTACATTTAGTTACTTCTTATGATTAAATATTTCTTTAATTTAAAAAGTTTTTTTGAATATTAATTTTATACTTACCATTTAATATGATTTTACTCACCAATTAGTGTAGTCATATTCATATGTTTACAAGGAAGTCTTCTGTAACATTTCACTAAGCTGATATTAGATACATAAAATAATATATCTTGAAATAGAACATTTAACATTTTCGCAAAATGTTTATAAAATATATAGAACAGGAAGCTGATTTTCGCAATATCTAGCATGTTTTTTAACAGTTGACTAAACAAATAATCTTATGAGTTTAAATTCATATAGTAGAATTTTTATTTTTTAGAATAATGTAACTAATAAATATTTCATTTGTAATTTAAGTGATCAAGTTTGAAGTCTCAATTCCCTTGTTTTTACTTTTAAATATCGCTTTATCAGTAAATGCTTAACTTTTAAGTATACATTGTCTGTTATAAATGTATGTAAATCATAATCAACTGCAAAAATTTTACAGCAAATTATTTGAAATTTGTCAACATATTTTAGGAACTATGCATTTAAATGGTTTAATATAATAAAAAGAAATAAATTAAAGAAAATCCAATGTACCTAACAGAAAGATTATTTATTCCGGATATTTGAATTTTTGTGTTTAAATTAAATGAATATAAAATTAAAGCAAATACACATTTCAAATTTTAATTTTATAAATAAACAAGAAAGAAAAAAATTGGACCATTCATGTAATTAAAATTTGTGTTATTCATGTATAATTTTATTTTTGAGCATTTGGTAATTCGCATGGTAGAAAATTATTCAAAAAATACAAATAAGTATTAGAATTTAATGCGAAAAACTTCTATACATATGAAAAAAATTTAAACTAATGGTTTCTTAGATAATTTGCATGGCAGTTTTAATAAATAAATAAATCAGTTAATTTTATTATACAATAAAATGAAGTACTAGATAATGCCTTTTTATTAAGTAATAAATTATACTGTTCAGCATTTTTAAAACTCAAAAAAAGATTAATAATTTCTTAAGCACTATACTTGTGATGAAATCTGTAATGTTTATTAGGCAAAATGTTTGTTTTATGCAAATAACTATTATTAATCATTTTAATATCAAATCTGTTGATAATAACATTATTACTGAAATATTTATGATGTATCACATACTAATTTTTGTATAAAGACTTTTTGTATAAAGAATGATTAATACATTGACATTATATCTTCACATTATTCATGAGAGAAATGTAGAAAAAAAGTAATGTGCAATGTTTTATTTTTAATATAATATATTTAAAGTAATGAATATATAATATAATATATTTAAAATATATTATACTTAAAAAATAAAAGTGGCTATAATAAAATTCCTAATATAACATTTTTAAAATGATAATGAATAAATATTTATATAAGATCATGAATATACATTTAAAAAAATTAAAATGGAATATATTTTAAAGATTAATTTTATTAATATGTTTCCTTCACAAGGAAATGCAGGAATAAAATGATATTTATTCCCTTATCATAAACAAAGAATAAATTCAAATATTTTAATTTTTTTAAGCAACTAAAAATAAATTTTACTTCAAATTGAAAACTGTATCTTTAAAAACTAATGAAAGTAAAGAGAACTAATATAAAATTTGAAGGATTTATTCTAGATTAATATTTTTATTATTTTTTACATTTTAATGGTAAAATTATATAAGCGTTGTGTGCATAATTAGTGTTTTCAAAAACTAAGAAAAATCATAACTACGCTGCGTTACGTAACTATTAACTTTTTATTTTCATTTAGAATTTTTCATAGCAGAATTGTTTATTGTTAGCCTTTCCTGAGGTACTGATATTTATGTAATATTATCCTGATATTTATGTTCTGTATTATATAGGTAACATTAGAATACCCATGTATATCAATGCACCTAATGATTAATACATTGACATTATATGTCATGTAAATCATTAGAATTCACTGAGATTTTAATAGCTTACTATCCTTTAAAATTCATAAAAATTACATTGAAAATTCAAAAATAACTTCTGTTCTGTCTTAGAAATTTATCTTTATGTCAAGTATGTATTTCAATATATTATATAAATAACATAAATATAGTATGTTTTTTGTCATTTATAATGTTCTTTTCAATGACGAATAAAAATCGAGAGCAGGAATAATAGTTTTCCAAATTTTCTCTTAGCTTATTGTAAGGCTTCATGTTTTAGTGAACCTCTCAAATCTTAGCTTTAGTGAAAGTTATTTTTCCTTTTGAATTCTTATAGGAGGCAATTTATCATTCTTACTTTTTTTTTACAAAGATTTATCTTTTGCTGCGTCATCCAAAAAGTTTTAATGGTTTTTAAGATTATATTTTAGATAAAATTACTTATGAAATATGCTAGAAATTATTTGCGCTATATACTTTTTTCAATTATGCAAATGGCTTTGAAACTAATAGAATACATCAGAACTAATTTGAATAATATTTTAATCCCATGGAACACTAGGTGCATATTTGGTGATCTTAGATTAATATGAATATACAATATTTCATTTCTGTCAACAAAGAATAAGTAAGAAGAGATTACATATTTTTACAAGCAACAAGAGGTTAAAATCATATTTTAAATGACAATATATTTTCTCATAAAATATTTGATCATCATTTCAGTATTATAATAAGCATAATTTGCTTTTGCGTTACTTTCAGCAACGTATTATAAGTAAAACCTTACATTTTTTTTACTATAGAAAAAACTGGAAAAACTGGGAATTATCAATCAATGTTAGTCCAACATATATTTAAAGTTTTCAAAACAAGAAGACATGTAAGTAAATTTGAAATATAAAGGTTTGAATAATTTTCCTAATCAATTACTTAATTTTGTGCGTATATATTTTACTCTAGTCAGAAAATAATAACTGTAAAAGGAAAACAATAAATTTTTCTTTAAAATTGAAATAAAAAGTAGGGTGTTTTATTTATTTCTCCTTAACGCAATTTTAGTTTTATGGGGAACAATAATGCTTAAATTAAATTTTGCTTATCCGGAGATTCTTAATTTTATAATTTTTAACTTGATAACTATATTAACAGGAATATATATAATGAGTATAAAAAAGATATAATGTAGACAAATGAGTTTAAACGTTTATCAAGTATCCAAATTTATTGCAAAATTTATAAATCATTGTTTATTTAATTAGGAATTCAAACAATATTAAAACTTTTACTTTTCAAAGCATGAGAATTGTAGAAACAAACACATGTTCAGAGTAGCTTACAACTGAGCAGTAGGTAATATCTTTTTTTTTCCATAATTTATTTAACATAATTGATCTTTTTGTTATTGATCAAACATCACAAATTTAGATTTAATTAATCTTAAGAAGGATAAATTATAATAATTTTATCAAGTGTTTTGCAGGAAACCTTAAGGAGACAAAGATATTTTTTTTTTAATTTAAGAATTAAATTGCCTAACAATTCTAATTGTTAATACTAATTTTCGTTTAATTATCATCGATTTTTAAAGTAATTATTTATTAAATTTAAAAACGTTAACTGCAGTAAAAGTAATCCTTAATTCCTTAATCTTTTAATACAAAAAAACTTACATTCAACTACCTTCATTGAATTTTTTAATAACTTTGATTGTCATTTAAATTTCTGAGTGAAAATTCATAAAATATTTACAATCAAGCGACCTATTGTATGCATCATGAAACCGAAAATCAAGTTTCGTGAACTATTATTTGGAATGAATATTTCACTTATTGCTCCAATAACTTAATTTTTGCTATAATTCTTAATAATTGATACATAATTTAATCTGAAAATTTTGATATTTTTTCAGTTTATAAAGTTTTAAGGTTTAAATGACGTCATGGCAGCCTTATCGCTGTATATCTTCTATTATTCATTACTCAAATTTATATGCAATATTCTTCTGTCATTCATTATTAAGACTTCTGCTGGTAATTTTCAATAAACTCAAGTATGCTTCAGCATTTTGAGCTTAATTTTGGAAATTTTTGTTTGACCAAGGAATAATATATTTTTATAACTATATATTCTACACAAATGTTATCTGTGGTATAAAAGAAATTATGAAAGTTTGTATACTATTACAAAAATATTTTTAATTTTATTTTTAACTTCAATTAATTTCACATATTTATGACAATATTTTATAAGCCCTATTATTTAAAATTAATTATTACTTGTCTATTTAAATAATTAAGTATACATCAAATAAGGCAAAACAAATATATTTCTATAACAAGAATTTTATATAATTTTAAACTTATACATTGATGTTTTGTCATTCATATCAAATCAAATAGTTAAAATTAGACAATTTTACTAAAGAGTAATTTAAGATAATAAAAAGAAATGTTTCATAGAAGCTTAACACATCAAATATTATTTCTTTCATAGCTAGAACATGAGGAAGATTGTGTAATATAAACAAATCAATTTACTGTTTCGAATTTTAAAAAGTACAATATCACATAAATATATCAATAATTTGTATAATATTTCATTAGCAAAACAATTTTAAAACATTATGCTAATACTCATAAAATATCTCAAACTAAAATCTCAAAATATCTATTTTTGATTCTTATTAAATTTCTAACTAACTAATTTTCTAAGTCAAATAACTTTACCAAATTAAAATATCAACTTACTCGAAACTAAACAAAAAAATATGTTTTTCAATTTATTATTTTCTATTTATAAGCAAATTTAGTACAAAACATAATAAAGATAATCATGACATAAGAGATAATATTCAATTTTAAATTAACAAATTTGTTTAAAAGATATTTTTGTATAATAGTTTAAAATAATGTTTCATGTCAAAAAATTATAGTAAAATATTATTGAGCAGGAAATATCGATTTATTTCAAGCTTCTGCTATGTTCAATAAAAGATGAAAACCTGAGAGAAAATTAGTATTTTTAAATATCTTTCCATAAAATTTCCTATTTTGATATTTTAGCGATTGAAATGATGACTGAAAGAGATGAAATTATTTCCATATAAAATATTTGTCTAAAAACTGAAAATAACAAATGCAAAAGTTTTATTTCTTTTTTAAAAAAGTACACTGGTAAATTAAATTATTACTTACTTTTTCAATAAAATGAAGGGAAAATAAATAAGGTGTATCTTTGATAACATAAGTATTGATTGCATATGAATTATTTTTGAAATTTAGTTTTTAAAATGATATTTTAATAAAGAATAAAACAAGAAAAGCAAATCTACGCTGAGATAATAATTAATTAGGAAAATTGATTTAAAACGTTAAATAATCATGCATTCTCTGATTTATGATATTTATCTAAATAAATAATTTATACAATAATTTAAGGTGGTCAATGTAGAAAAGAAAACTTTATCTTTATTTTAATTGTTATAAGTAAAATTTATAGTCTGTAAAGTCTGTAAAACTCATCAAATATAAATAAATTTTTTCCGTGAATTTTTATCCTAGTTTTTTCTTATGCATATCGAATGACATTAAATATGAAATAACTTCTGTGTGTTGATTATCTGAAACTGCTACACATTAAGTTAATCCAGATTGTAAATTAATATTATAAAATTCTTTTGAAACTAAAACTGATATAAAAAATAATACATTGCATTTTAAATAAAAAATTAATACACATAAAGTGTCATTTTTTCCTAATATAAGTAAATTTTATTTTTTCATTATTACTTACATTTGGTAATTAACGTTTTTCTTAGACTTCCAAATTAAAAAATTATTTTCGTTTCTGAGTAAATTTTCTATAAAAAAAACTGCTGCAAAAAATGTTTTTTTTTATCACAGCATATACTTACAGTTAAGAAATCCTATGAATTGCAATCAGTAGTTAAAAATATTTTTCTTCCGAATAAAAATCAAAGAATTTTATTTTTTTCAAATTTAATTAATTAATACTGTAAACATTAATGAAAAAAGTGTTTTGAAACTTTATCATTCTTTTTTACGTTATTTATTTAAAATACATCTAATCCAGAGTCTTCTGAGTTGTAGCTAACTTTGCCGAGAGTTCTTAGAATTCTTTGTATGAGAATCAAAATTACTTATTTCTTTTACGATATACTTACTTTATCACATGCATATGCCACTCTAATCAAAGAAATAGATACTGTATCATATAATGCTTTCAGTGAGTAATGGATAGAATGTGTTCTTCGCATTAAGATAAATATATACTTTATTTGTGACATTAAAAAGCTTTTATGTTTTCCTATTTAGAATGAGAAATTGAAAAATTGGAATGCAAGCAATTTGATAGAAAAGTAATCTTGAAAGATTTATGTATCAAAACTCTAATAAAATGGATACGAAACAAGTTTAGAAAAATGATATTTTTCTTATTTATAATATTTTAGTCCTTTTTCTATAAGATTACATTTGAAATATTAATTGATTGTAATGTGTTGATATGTTTGAAGGAATTATTGGGTTTAGATAAAGCAAGACAATTTCATGTTTTATGTTTTTAGTTAGTAAATATAGGTCTTGAATAAAATGAATCTATAGAATGGTTTTAAATATACAATATAATCCATGATTTCCATAAAAATCGATGTTGTTTATACGTTTAGGGAAGTTTCTTATTTCCAAATAAAAGTATACATTTTATTAATTTAATCAAAAACATAATGTATATTACTTTTTTATTTTCATCCAAAATTGATTTCTAGTACGCAGAACTATATAATAATATAAGCTCTAGTAGTATAAGAATAGTACAATATGAATGAATATATTGATCATTTACATAAAGAATTGCAAACATTATTATTATCATATAAGAATATGCATAGTTTTCAACCACTCTGAACGCTGAAATAAAAATCGAAATTTTGTAATCTACACTTCTCATGTGCAGAAGTGCATAGTGCTTTACTCATGTGTCAACGCAAATTTGAGATTTTAAATTGTAAATATTGTGAATATTATAGAAATATCATAGCGATTAATAGAGTACATAATATTTTAAATTAGAAAACACATTTTGTTGAAAGTAAATAACATAAATATAAATATTTCTAATTGAAATCAAACACACAACAACGTAATAAGGGAATAATTTATACCATATCATGCAAATAATAAAGTTGAGAAAAAATGTATCGATTTTCAAGGTGTTTAAAACAATATGAAAAATTTTGTTTTTATATACATATTTTATTTTGGAAAGTTTAAGTTTTTGAAATTATATATATATATATATATATACATACATATATATACATACATATATATATATATATATATATATATATATATATATATATATATATATATATATATATATATATATATATATATATATATATATGTGATATTATATATATATATATATATATATATATATATATATATATATATATATATATATATATATATATATATATATATATATATATTTGATAAGAAAATGTTCGATTTGGAGGAATTGAGAAAACACAAATAACATTTTATTAATTTTATATAAAATGTTAACAGCAAAAAATAAATAAAGGAATTTTGAAATGATAGTAAGCAAATTATATATTTTAGAAAAATGAAATAGTTAATATATGTTTTTTTAGTGATACAATAATACATTTAACGGAAATATGTTACGTAACACAATAATTTGTGTGATTCAATCGCAAAATGAGTGTATAAAATACAATAATTCCGCTAAATCCAAGTTGAAGTTAAAATAGCTTAATTGCTTATATTTCACATGCAAGGAAAGCCTCACACAAAATTTTATAGGTAAAATTTCATATTTAAAGCAGTATTATGTTTTGACGTGTGATATTTTTAGACCGAATGTTTTTTACGATGTAGTTTTCTATTGAAATAATTTCTTTGTTTAATTTGTTTAGTTTATGAAAATTTATTAGGTAAATAATTTTGTGAAATTGTACTTTAAATTGGCAGCTTAAAATCAAAAACTTTATTTTGGTTATCTATGCGTTACGAATCAATATATTTGCATTTGATTTACATCTGCGTGTAACAAATTTCAAATATAAAAACCTCCCTTATCACTATATATTATCTACATATATACATATTATGTTATATATGTATGTTCGTACATACATACACACACACACACACACACACACACATATATATATATATATATATATATATATATATATATATATATATATATATATATATATATATATATATATATATATATATATATATATATATATATATATATATATATATTATCTAGCACATTATTGTTCTTCATGAATCACATTTTTAATTTACATTTAAAGAGTTATCCATATTCATATGCTCTGTTTTCATTATATCAGTTTACATATTTGATCTTTTTTTCTAAATTTAAATTAAAATTCAGCTTGATAGAGATTGAGCAATGTTCTTTTCCTTATATTAAAAAAACTTTCCTAAAAATATGTAAAATATTTCTATTTAATAAAAATGTGAATAATGAAGTATATTTTTTTCAAAGTCTTTGGCGCAGTACTATGTATTAGAAATAAAATATTTTCCCTCTGTATGTCTGGTTATAAATATTCCTAAATTAACTTGCCTTTTGCAAAATTTTACTTATATATTGCTAATTGAATTGAGGAAATTACACATTTGTGTTTTTTTTCTTTTAAATCTATCATTTTGTGAATTGAAAAGATAACATTTTTGTTTGATATAAATAAAAAGTATGCAGGAATTTTTCTAACAGTTCTTATACAAATATTTCTTCATTTATATATATATATATATATATATATATATATGTGTGTGTGTGTGTGTGTGTGTGTGTGTGTATACGTAGAAATAATAACATAATCTCTGATTTCTAAATTAATAACTGAGTACTTTATCTTCATGGTAAAAAATAATATCAAAATTTTATAGAGCGAAATACAGTGATTTATCTTAAGTTTTTTGTCATCTTAAGTGAGTAAAATAAGGTTAAAAGGATTATTACTTCAAAATAGTTTTTCAGGAAATTGTCTTGTTATTGAAATCTACTTTGATGTTTTACAGCTTGAGGAGCTTTTGAAAAGAAGGAAATAGATTTATTTATCAATCTTATGTCCAAAAAATAGCTTCAAAATATAAAGTTGATTGAAAAATAGCAAGAAACTTAACATCCGTTTTCTCCAGAAAAGCGCTTAAAATGAACAACTATGTACTAACTAAAATATTTTGTAAGTTGAAAAAAATAATGTTATTAACTCTTGTTACGTTGATATTTTGAAATTTTACTTTTTACTATAAAAAATTTAAGTCTCATGCTCTTATATAATCAGCTTTCGAAATTACTTATTCGACAAAAAATAGCAACGTTTGACATTAAATGTATTTTTAAAGTGTATCAGTGGGAAACATAATTTTTTAAATTGAGTTTTTTGAAAAATATATGGATTTCCTTCTCATCATCAAAAAAAAATAGAAACGACATATGGTAACATGTGAAGAGGGTTTTTTATGTTAAATTAAATTGTAGTGATTTACAATATTAGAGTAAATAGTGTATTAAAAAATTTTAGCATTCGTAGTTTTCAATTAATTTAACCACAGATTTAGTCATTCAATCCTGTAACTTTGAATCACCTGGAAGTAAATAAACCAATGTGTGCCTTGTTGTAATTATCAAAAAATATTTCCAACTACTTCGGGAGGAAACATATTTTAAATGGAAGAAAGTCTTTATTTACAAGCTTCTTACATACAAATGAAAACATTCTTATTAGCGTATCATTATATAAGCAATGAACAATAAATATTCTAGACTACAATCAAAAATACAGTAAGACTTACGAAATTCATAATAATTTGTCATTCTGGTAAAAAAATCTTCAAATAAAAAATATTCTTGTGAAATTAAATATAATTCAAATATATATATATATATATATATATATATATATATATATATATATATATATATATATATATATATATATATATATATATATATATATATATATATATATATATGTAAACTCTGTGTTATAAGGGTGAGAACGTTTTTAATATATAAAGTACAAATATAAGTTAAAAATGTAAGAAATACAAATATACCAAATAGATTGTGTACATGTAAAAAATTGAGAGGCATGAAAGAGAAAATAAAGCCATCCATAATTTGTGTGTGCACAGCTTTTCTTCATTTACTTACTCTCTTCTATCATACCTATGCCTTTTCGTAATATTTTTATGTAATAGCAAAGCAGCATCTAAAATTAAATTTATATTTTTGATACATTTCTATACCATTATGGAAAATTTCAAGTGGAAGTCTGTTGTGTCGCAATGAAAGAAGCCATGTATTGATGCTATTCCTTTTTTCAAATAAGCATCAATACTTGAGTTTAATAATTTTTTTCCAAAAACTCCTAAATTGCTTTTAGTTTATCATTTGTGTTTTCATACTTTAGCGTCACAGAACACGATACATACTCAGAGTCAAATGTAGCTTGAGAAATCAAGAAATATTTACTTTGGATTGTCTATTCCTTCAGTCATAATACATTTCCGAAGTTTAATTTAAGAAGGCGAAAAATTAAACTTATTATTCATTTCATGGCAGAGATTTCTAATATAATAATATTTATTAAAAATATAACTTTAGGAGCCTAAAAATCTTATATCAACTCATGATGACATTAATGTCGCCAATTACATGTAATGATTTATTTTAAATTTTGCTGATAACGTAAAACATAATTTTATGATTGAAACAAATATTCTCTGTTTTTATACATTTCTCATTAAAGAATTTATTGAAGCTTAATTTAGCTTTTTTTATTTATAGGACTCCAAAATTATTTCATTTTTAAAGGAAAAATAATTAATAAACAAGCAGTAAAATAACAAATATATCACTATTTTCATTAAAGTTTTTCTTAAAACATGAGTCACAATATTGTTTTTTGTATTTGTTTCCACATATGAATTGATCTTACTAGTTAATAATCCAATAATTCCTGTTATAATGAAAATAATTATTTTCTTAATATGCGCACCTAATTTAGTGATGATATATTGATTTTATCTTTGAAAACTTTAGCAAATAATTAATAAAAATTGTATTATTTTAGACTTAAGAGAATGAAATCATTTTAATTATTACTTCCAATAACATTTCTTATATATATATATATATATATATATATATATATATATATATATATATATATATATATATATATATATATATATATATATATATATATATAGTGTGTGTGTGTGTGTGTGTGTGTGTGTGTGTGTGTGTTACCGATCAAATTTAAAAACTTTTTGTGTTAACATTACTTCCTGATTCTGCAGTTCTCCATTCTTAAACAAAGTAAAGAATTTTCTAAATTTTATATAGGTGATGCTTATATTAATGATTTCAGTATCGTTGATTTTTTATAAGCTAATAATTGAAAAGTAGATTGTGTCAGTTAATTTGTTTGTTGCTTGATTGTTGATCATTTACTTTAGTTCATCAGAAACTGAGACAGAAAGAAACAACACCATGACAACTTCCTAAATAGATTTAATAGTTTTTGCCATTTAATTCTATAAATTATTGTTCTTTAAATAATTTGCTCTGTCAACTACTTTGTAGAAAATTTGATTATTTTCATTTGGTTTTTAATAGATTAAATAAAAATAACTAAAAGTAATATTTCTGCATATTTAAAGCGTGAAGCTGTATATATTGCTACTGCTTTTACAAATTTCTTATTTTAATTTGCTTGTCACTCAACGTTCATTTATTACACACGAGGGTTGATTAGACCGGGACCTACGGCTTAAAGTGGATTCCGAACCATAACAAACATCCATTCCCAAGGTGGGATTTGAACCCGTGAACTGTTGAACCGAAGGCAAGAGCGCTAACCTTTCGGCTGCCAGCTCGGCCTATTTTAATTTTAATCAGTACCTTATAGCTTATGTGTAAATTTACTAAGTGATTTAATGATTATCTCGATTATTTCAGAAACTATTTACTGTTATTGAGTGTAACTGATCACACCTTCATTAATATGAATATTTTATTTACATTTATGTATTTTTATTATTACTCTAATATGTGTTAAATAATTACTTTCATATTCGGGACTCATAGAGCTATAGTTTGTAACTTTATAGATTTTTAAAATAAAGTTTAATATTTTATAATCATAAATATCATTATTTGGAAATGTTGAAATGGCTATGAAACTGAATTTTTAACTTGAAATATTAGAATTATTATGTATTTAATATTTATTTTAGTTATAAATATAAATTGTAATTATCAAAAAGTTTTTTTCAAATATCTAAAATTTTAGAAAACTTTAAATAAAATATTTCAAGCTTTGTAATAATAAATGGAAATGTAAGTAATTTATTGACTATAATGTAGTTACAATAACATAGTTTTTTGAAAAATATATGCTTAAATTTATAATAATTCAGTAAGACCTGAATTTATGTTGTTTTTCAAACTAAACATCTGTATATATATATATATATATATATATATATATATATATATATATATATATATATATATATATATATATATATATATATATATATATATATATATATATATATATATATATATATATATATATATATATATATATATATATATATATATATATATATATAACAAATTAAGTAGCTATGAAATTTGCATTTTATGATTTCTATAATCTATCACTTTATTTCATTAACAATTATTATAATTAGATGAAAGCACAAATTTTAAAATTAGACATGATAAAATGATATAAAGATGTATCACTCTGATTTAAAAAAACGAAAACTTTATACTAATTGGTGATTATAATTAATTTTTTTTGTTAGACTAAAACTGAAACTCTTTCCTACCTAATTTTTGGAACAATGTATCTCATTCAGGTAATTAACGTTATTATATATTCATATAATTTTGCTAATAACTTTTACATCATGCACTACTGTGCAGATAATTTATAATTTTCCCAGATAACAGTGAGTAAGCTTCTGCATATAGAAATGCACAGTATCTAATTTAAACTGTACAAATGTGGCTATGACTGAATGTGAAACAATTCACTGCAGCCAATGCAATGGAATTTCTAGACCATATCAATAAAATTGTGATTCAAATCATTCATTTAGTTTCATAGAAAACTTGATCATTTGCTTAATTAATTATTCAGCTAGAAGTTGTATTTTATTAGAGATGAACTGAATTCAAAATATTATAAATTATGTATGGTTATTCGAACAAAAATATCATCAGAAAATTGAATTACTGTATTTTACACTCTATTATGTAATCTATGCATTTAAATAAGGAATATTCACGCTCTACTTATTCGCTTTTTAAGATGGAAGTGAATGTCACTATGGCAGCATCCTGCGAACTCATTATGCACCTCTTGAAACCTGGAACAGCACATGATTTCAAGGGTCATTTTCATCCCTCTTCTAATGCAGCGAGGCAGACAGATTGCATCAATTGAATACAAAGTTTGAGTGCCACAAAGCATTATACTCAGTAGTAATTAGACTTAGTAAAGTATTAAATTTTCATTTAAAAGTAGGTGCATTAACAATAAATTCTCTGTTCTATAAATTTTGATTCTTACTACAAAATCTATTCCACGAAAAATTTATTTAAATTAAAAAATTTATATCATAAAAAATTCTACCTACAATTATTCAAAATTTTATTTTATGATTTTATTAAATTAAATTTATTTTAGCGCGCAGATTTGCATGAATATTCATCACACATTAGAAGAACCAATTCAGTTTAAGATGTAATATATTTTCCTCTATAATTTTCGTTATTTCTAATATTTTTCCTATTATAAATCGTAATATTTACGCGTTTTCTAGATAACTAAGGTAACCACCTTTTAATACTTTCCAATCAGATAAAAAATAATAATATCATTATCGTGTATTAACAACATTGATATTTAAATAACCATTATTTTTATATTATTGACTACATTTGATTAAATGCTGTAACTAAAACATAAGACACTATATATATGTATAAAAAACTTGATGTTAAATAATAGTTGGCTATTAAATTTAAAAACTCTTCCTTGTAAGATACATAACCTTACATTTGAAAAAGTATTATGATTTTATAAAATTTAATTTTCATGATAAATAATATTTAATAAATCAGAATAATTATATAAAAGAAAAAATTATTGATAGATTTTAGAAGAAATATGTTAATATTAATCCTCAAATTCTATATTACCTTCAAAAAGCAGAATAACATAACTGAAAAAAATTTCCCATGGAATGCTCTCTAAAGTGTATAAAAGTTTCTACTTCATTTTCAGTTAAAAGTACTATTATGGTAAAATAGAAATACTTAACCCAAAAGAATTTCACATAGATTTAATAATTTTGATTCATGCTACATGTTTTTGTATACGCATATAATTTTCAAAAATTTGAAAACATTTGACTCTTTTTAGAATAGTTTTAGAAAATATTTGACTTTTTTTAGTTATAGAAAACTTTTTTTATAACTACAGATTAATAAAACAAGTATGATTTTCTTTCAATTTGTAATAAGCAATGTTTAATTTACATTAAGCGCTTAATGCATTGGCAAAATTTATCATATCTTATATTATTTCTATGACAATTTTCAAATCAGTGCGATACGTAAAATAATCTTTTCATACATTAAAGTATATTGCATTTATTACAATTATTTATTTATATACATGTACTATGTTTTATATACATGTACTCCCGGCCAACGCAAGCGAAATTTTTTTACCCCCCGATGGTATCTTCATCTTGACGTGGTGGGCGGGCTTGCGTGCTCCTGCAACCCAGAGAGCTATGCCGGCGGTAGCTTAGCTACTGGTAGGGTCTCCCATGCCGGACAGGTCTTCGTTGGGTAGGAGCCAGACTAGAAGAGATACCTAGGAGAAGGAAAACTCCGATCCAAACCCACGTAAGGAGCTAAGTCAGCCTTCTACCTTTGGTGCTCCGGTCCACTTGGATAACAGAAGCTGCCCCTTTTCCCTATCTATGAATATTAAGTGTTTCAAAAGCCAAGCCACTCCGGATCATATCCTTGAGTGCTTGGGACTCGATAAAGAAGATCTTCTGGAGCGACCATTATTGGTCATTGATTTCCTGTGAGTGTACAATGTCATAGACTTGGTCTAGCGCTGCTAGACAACAGGGATCAGCAACAACAACATGTTTTATCAACGAAATCCCTGACTGGGTAGGACCCATATTCTTTGAGGCGACTATGAACAAAGAATTCGATTTGGGAATCATAGAGAAGTTTTATTGAAACTTTTCAAAAGAGGAACTTCAATTATGTTACTTTCAGCAATTTGATGCAACATGCCACATGCTCACACCTAAGAAGACGAGAAGCAAAGTCCTGTAATCTCTTTTGTCACTTGACCTGCTCACTTGGGACTTCTATTTGAGTTAAAGAACTGAATTGAAGAACTCACAATCCGGATGGAGACTGTTATCAATAGCATCACAACAAAAGGAATAGCAAAAGTATGTATAAATATTTTCAAGCTTGCTTACATGTGGTGAAACGGCTGAGTTGCAGCACTTTCAGCACCAATAGTGTGAGAAAGGGAATAATCACATTTAATACATTAGACTTTTTATTTGATGGCTTTACGTGCCACTCTATGTATTTAAATAATACCTGTAATCTTTACTTTCACGGATATGGAACAAATATATTGAATGTAAATTTTTAATTTAGCATTCAAAATATGAGTTTCATGTCCATCAAAGTAACATTACAGGAATTAATTAACATTACTTAAAAATATATTATAGGTAAGGATTAAAAAAATGTAAAAAGTAACATTAAAGGAAAAGATTCCGATAAAAAAACTTTACGCAAATCTTTTTATTTTATCCTTCAATTTTTAAAATTTTATTCAATTTTGTGAAAATTTTTACAAACTACGATATTTAGTCAATATTTTGGTAAACCTATATTTTATTACAGATTAATTTTTTTCCTGTTCTAAGTAAATTTGTTGTAAAAACCTTATGATGTATTAAAAACAAAATATATACTTTGTCATACATTTTAATTTATTTTTTATTAATGTAAAAATATATGTGTAAATAATTTTGTTTCCCCCTAAAAAGTAATGCTAGCACTTTAAAGAATGTATTTTTTCAATTTCATTGCATTTGAATTCCACGATGATTGATTTCAAATATGTTCTTGCATAATTTATTAATATTACATTTGAATTTCTCATTTTTTAATGTTCAATTTCTGGGCATTTTCTGAGATATTAAAAATAAAGAAACTTTGATAAGAAGTTCATGATTTCATTTATTTATAACAGCTATTATTTCAATGATTTCCACAAAATTCACAGTAATATAAATAAAAGTATCGTCGCACTCATCTAATAAATTATGCAGCATAGTAGAGAAAAACCTTATACTTTTTGCTGGATTAAGCAGATGTTTCATTTTACATAACACAAAATTGGTGTAAGGAGGTAACTTAGACACAATAAATGTTTTGAAGTGACAAGTGTCCCTCGATTCACATATGGTGGTTGGGAAAATATGTTCACAAATTGTCAACTCCACATCATGTGATAATGCGTTAAAATTGTAAGAAAATTGGTTTTGTATTTATATAATGATGGGCAGAAATTTGCAAACAGAAATACTTAGAATCAACCATTAATGGATGGACAGAAATAACAAGAAGTAAATGTGTAGTAAATTATGTATGTTGTTTTACGAGAAATTCATTCAATTAATCTCTAGCAAAAATTATTTTTAATGAAACATTTTGGTTTGAATTTTATAATGCACAAGGTGTTTGTTTTCTGATCCTTAGTTGGCATGACAAAATAAAATAACTGCACAGGACCAAAAATTTGCAGAAAGATTAAAACATCAAGAGGTTTCTAAAACATTCTTCTAAAGTAAAATCAATATAATTTAAAGTATGGCCAGTGAAGCCTGAGATAAATGAAATTTGATGTAGATCTTAAATTTTTTTGTCCATGTTCTCAAAAGAAAGATGATTGAAGTCTTCATTGGCAAATGGCGAAAGAGAAGTCTCTTGTCATTTGTTGCTTTTGAAAAAGATAAAAACATCAGAGAAACATAAAATACCATTGATATCCCAGAAAAAGTTTTCACAAATCCCTATGTAATTTCCGTTTCTCTGAGAAAACTTCGCTGAAAGTGGAACACATATCTGGTTGAGGAATGACAATCTGCAAAATTAATAAGGTAAAAAGCATAATTTTCTTTTAATTTCTATGATTACAAGCAATACGTACAAATGAATATGTAATTACCACTAAAACCTAGTTGTTCACATAATATGTTGCTAAAACAATTCAATTGATTATCCTTATTTCAAGGGTTATGATTAAATTAATTGAACTCTAACAATACATACATACATAAAAACATACATATATATATATATATATATATATATATATATATATATATATATATATATATATATATATATATATATATATATATATATATATATATATATACATAAATCTATTAATATTTTTACTGTTAAATAAAAGTGATCTAAAAGTATTCAACACACATATGTGTTACATCTCTGATAGTAACATCATTTAGAGGAAAAACATACAATGCTTTTTAAGAAAGGATAAATTCAACTAACTGAATTGCCAGACAAAAATTATAACCAATGGATTTTTATTCCTTAGTGAAAATTCCGAAATTCAAATGAATTAAAAACTTTGCATATTCTTATAAGAGCCTAAATTTCTTCTTATATTTGAAAAGTTTTTTTTAAGAAGAAAATTTAAAAAAATCTTTAATTATAAAAATTGAAGGTTACTTTTTTAGCTTTTATGCCATAGCCTTTTTTTGGCTCATAAATGTTGTTTTTGAAATTCCTAGACATTTTTCTTAGATTTCATGTGTTTTTTATAGAACAATTCTTTCATACTAATCTCAAAATTTTAAAAGATATTTTAGAATGAAAAAAAGAACAGTGGATATAAACTTAAATCGAAAATTGAAAATGAATGAGCAATGAAGTGATAACTTCGAACTAGCAGATTAATGGTTTTTCGTT
Organism: Latrodectus hesperus; assembly: GCA_037975125.1. Taxonomy (NCBI): domain Eukaryota; kingdom Metazoa; phylum Arthropoda; class Arachnida; order Araneae; family Theridiidae; genus Latrodectus; species Latrodectus hesperus. The sequence goes on from CM075851.1 coordinate 114,388,297, forward strand.
GCATGAGGATTCCATTAACAAAAACCGTGGTTTGCTTTTATTATAGTTGCAGTCATAAATACAATATAATGCTGACAAAACGATGTTTAAATCTGATATTTATCAATTGATTTTTACAATTCTTTATTTAGCAGAAAATAAGCAGAACGTTTTAATTTTAAATAAGTTAATTACAAAATATTTTATCTCGTTTAAAAAAAATCATATATGTATATTATAATTTTAACAAACTTATAAAATGACATTACTTACTATGAATTTATTATAATGTTTTAAATTCAAAATTATAATAAAGAATTGCAATATAAAACGTTTTTAAATGTGCTAGAGGTAAATTAATTTTAGTAAAACAATTTTTATTTGCTTATTGTTCTTGCTGTATTTTTTGACAACTGATCTTATTATACTTTTTTCACAACCAAACTGTTAAATATACGTGATAAGATTCCTAATCTGTTATAGATTAACTTTTTGATTTTAATTTGTCATTTTAACATGTAAATTTCATTTCGTAACTAAACCTCATTTCCAAAAATAGTCTCATATTTCACTTGATTCTCGTTCATTGCCCACATTCAAATCGCAATGAACAAAATACGTAAGTATGTATAAATTACTGTAAATATTAATTTTAATTGTGACTTAAAAATTGTTATTTTAAGTATTAATTTAAAAATTTGTCTCAAAATAAAAATATCCTTTTCAGTATATAAATTACAATTTGAATATGAGGGAAACTTAGCATGACCAATTTACTTTAATCAGTATCGAAAAAGTAAAATAATGCTAGTAATGATGCGATGGTAGAGATAACGGTGCAATTGTTTACAGAAGAGTCTCAGACGTTGTGAAACGTTTCTATCGATTTTAAACAGTACATTCTTTCCTTTGCTTCTGATACTAAAAAGAAACTAGTTTGTCACGCAAGCCATTTGAGAATTCTTTTAACAAATAAACAAAAATCGAAATCTTCACAGCAATACTGGTCATCTGATGACAGTTGTCTCTCTCTCTGATAAACTTGAAATTTTAAAACTTCCACTTTTATTTTCTGATTATGCTTGCAGTACATGCACACGAGACTTCCTATTGCACGATAACATTATATGATTCATATGTTAGAAATTATTGGCTGTAATCATTTAATGATAGCAATGAAGTATTTCAACTATTTTCTTAATGAAGAAACGTTCAAATATAGATATAGGTTATTGCTACATGACATGCTTTATATTTCCCATTTTCATCATAAAAGCATTCCAAAAAATTCATCATATTTATATATGTAAGTAAATGTCATATAAAACCATGAATTTCATTTGGTTAAAGACTGCATATATCAATTTAAAATAAAATTAGAATTCTTAATGTTTTTCTCGGGAAATAATTTTGATTGTAATGTTTTCATTTGATAGAAAAAAATGCTATTCTAGTTTATAATGATTCCAATATAGTTTATATAAGACATGTATATCTTTATTATTTAATCTACTAACTGTATTAATTTACAAATTATTATAGTATTTCTAATAACGTTTTGAAAGTTCTTTTAAACTTTCTCCAAAATTTGAATTTATTCTAACTGAATTATTTTTCTAAACAACATATTTTGTTTAGAGATTTAACATGAAAATAAATATTCTTTCGATTTAGAAAAATGTAAAAATGTTAAGAATATTTTTATTGACTATATATTTTTATCCAATCGGGAAAATTACTCTTATAAAAATTTTACTTCAACCCTCTCTATTATTAATTATTCGTTTAGAACATGTACCTACTTAAAAAGCTTTTAAGCCCGTTGTAAGTCAGAGATAGAAAAATTAAGTTTTCTATTGTAGTGGATATTAGTTTTAATGCAAGTCTTTCCAATGTCCATTTAATAAAGTGGGTAATAGTAAAACTAGATTATTTTTGATATGGAAAAAATTTGCAATCTCAAAAGAGGAATTTATATAACCTTATTAAGAATGTTATAGAACTTTCAGAAATTCAGAATTATTCGGAAATTTTATTCCCAAGTTTCATTTTATTGTGTTTAGATAGCCATTCAAAAATTCATTGTTTTTTTAGTCAAAAATATGAACAGCAAGAAAAAATAATTTAAATACTTAAACTGTAGATTTGATTGCGTATTCTATAAATTTCTCAAAGTAAATATATTAGAAAGTACTATTTTTGAAAGGAATAAAATGTTAAAGAGCAAATCCTGTAAAAAAGTTATGATATTTAATTAAAATAAAATAATGAAAAAATTATTATTCTTTAATGATAAATGGTTTCGTAAAAATAATTCTTTCAATTTAAAGGTAAAAGGAATAAAGACAACATTTATTATAAGTGATGGGTTTGTATAGTAATATACAATTTTCATCCTTTTAAACTGATTCCTTTTCTTCAAATACAGTTACACACATTCATACAAGCAATAATTACATAGGAACATTTGTTCGCATTCCACTCTAAGAAGCAGAAAAGAGGAAAGTAGAAACGCACTCAGAATCTTTCACGAATTTACCGTGTGCAAATTTTCACAGAGAAGAAGCAACATTTTGCTCTTATTGGTTACCGAAGAAAGCCAATCACAGTCGGCGTTGTCTTTTAAAAACGCAATCAACACGTTTGGTCTGACAACTATGCCCACTGTACAACCTCTCGTTGACAATAGCAGATATTTCTCATGAGCATCTGGGCAGGTATCCTTCGTGATTTCCTGGTAGGCCCTTACATCCAGCCTGTTTGAACGGCGCAACGTACCATATCTTCATGGAACAAGTGCTTCCCAGTTTATTGCAGGTTGTCCCCTTCCCCTCCTGAGAGACATATCGTTTATGCACGATGGAGCCCCAACACATTTTTCCATCATGGTCTGTAACTTTTTGATTGTCTCATATCCTGCACCATGGATTGGAAGCAGCGAACCTGTGGCGCGACCTCCTCGCTCGCCAGACCTCAACCCACTTGTGATGTTGCTTCACATAATTCCTGCCCTTGCCAACTTCTTATTTGCATTTGCTATCTGCAGCTCCCTCTAGTTGTGCTACAACATAAACTTTTCCTTTTCAACCGTTGGCAGCAGGATGTTTCTCCTCGGTATTGGGGAATTCCCCTTTTTCTCTCTCTCTCCTGCGAGGCGGCAAGGACGAATGCTGGAGTTTTTCATCGCCGTGGTCTTCCTTTCTTGACTAGACAGCAGAAAAATATTAAGCAATTGGCAAAATCAACATGATGAATTTTTCTGGTGAATTTTACATTGGTATTCTCTCTGCATCTTGCGGTAGCCTCTAGTCTTCTTCCCTCATCGAGGATCTCACTGCCTTTATAGAAAATGGGAGAAATGGAATGAAGCTGCCTCACTTCTGTAGCGCCTTTCCAGTTGGAGCTGCTCTCAAAGTCATCTTGTTCCAAATTTTTGACGGATCCAGACACGCGATTATTCAAGACTGGAATGATCCTTCTCTCAGGAGTTAGAGCCAATATCGACTGTCTTCATCCTAATCCATGACCCCACGCCATTCTTCTTTCTCGGACTCCTGCCACGTTTCGCCATTAGGCCTAGCTCCATGGTGATTCATTTTCCCTGCCGCAACTAGAAGTCCTTAAATTTTTTGCAGTGCCTAAACCTTCTTTTATAAAGTGCTTCTTTTCCTAGCTGCTGAGCTGTAAGTAAATACAATAATAGTTTTATGTGCCTTACGTTGATGTCTTTGTGAAAAAATAAACTGAAGTATTGTCTGCATATATTAAGAACATGTCTCTCTTTTCATTTATGTACATTGCTCATACACTCTCTTACTAGCTAAAATCCTGGGGAATCACAACGCCCCGCTAGTACGACCACAAGCCTCCACTGGATTTTTTCTTCTGGGGCACATGAAATCTTTAGTATAAGAGACGCCTGTGGAGTTAATGGAATATCTCGTTGCTAAAATCATTGTTGAAGGGACAAAATTAATACGATACCAGGAATTTTCGAGAGGGTGCACCATTCGTTCCTTCGTGGTGTCAACTATGCAACGACACACATTAGCGTTATTATTCGATCCATAAACATACATACAGTATACAATTGCATCTAAAACATGAAACATTTTACACATATGATTAGAAAATCAAGAAATAACTTGGGATACAAAACTTTTTCAACATTCTAATTTCACTAATTACTATGAAAGTCTCAGAATTATTCTTTTTTCAATTTTTATCCCACAACTATAAATAATGCTATCTCATTTTTTGAATATTTTTAAAACCATTCCTAATCTCCACATGCTTCGTTGTGTAGATATTCATCAGTTAATATAACAATAACTTTTTTCAAATTCAGTTTTTTTTTTGGTGATTTTATGTACAATTTACAGATTTTATAAAAAAAATAGTAATCTCTTGAAAAGATTCAACAGAAGTTATTGAGTAGTTTTTCACGAGATAGGTATATTTTACATATAACTTTCAGAGCTCTTATTGCAATGTTCGATAGACAGCAAATTAGTTACTTTCTTCCCGTGTAGGTAACTTGCAAGTGATTTGTAATTCATCATCTTGGATGTATATCACTGGTTGGCGATCGAGTTATGTTCACCCAAAAAAATTTTAGTGCAGTTTTGATACTTCTCAAAAATTGTTTGTTAAAATCACCCCACCGTGCCACGCATTCAACCATGAATTTTCACTGAATTTCGTTAACAGCAATATAATTTTTCACACCCGGATGACTTATGACCTACCAGAATTTTTTGGGTTCTTCATCATCATAATTGAGTGTTCAAACATTAACCAAGTAAGTGACACATCACAATCTTCTTCTTGAAATAATTCTGTGAAATGCAAGCAAGAAAGTTTCAGTGGTGTGATTTTGATCACTTCAAGACATATTCTTCAAACCACTGCACACGTGAACAATAAATTTTTGAAGGAATACCATAGAATGCTGCCCATGAAAACTTAAAGGAGATATTTTTGTAATCTTCCCCAACATACAAAATTCTATTATTACTTAAAAAAGTATTCAGCTCATAAATTTTCGAACATTTAGATATCAACTGATGTGATTTCGGTCTTTTACCACAATGGAAGAGTATATTAATTAATATTGATATTCTTTTAATGTCTGTAAAATGAACTGGGGAATTATGAATAGCGATTTTACTGCGTCATCGGGTATTTTACTTCCTTTAACTTCCATATGACTAAGAATCAAGAAAGATATAACATTGTTTTGCATAGTTAATGCAATAGTTTAAATATAGTAGTTACAACAGGTTGACAACTAGTATCAAAATTAATCATCTGTTTTCAAACATTCAGCAAATATCCAAAAGTTAGGATGTCAGATGGATGGCAAAAGTTGAAGGCTATTCACAATAACAGAATATTCAGTCGTATAAATACTACAAAAAATGTGAAAGTCCTAGCTAAAAGTGATATTATTTAAAATATGACCACAATCAGCATTATTATCTGTCTTTGAGCCACGCGTGTATAGTGGAATTTTGAGGGTTAAAAGCAGTGGTCAGAATACAGTTGCTGGTAAATGATAAGAGAAATTTTGCATTTAATATAACTGACAAATGGGTTTAGTACAATAATGTTAAGAATATTTCATTAAGGAAATAATAATAAATAAGTAAATGCAAGCAGTATATCTGAAAAATTTGATTTTGAAATAGAATATATTATTCTCTCTATAAAAATATTGCACGGATGAGTGACGTACAGTCTCAAACTAGGAGCAAGGTCAGTTGATTTCAAATTAGGAGCAAGGGTGTTGCGGAATTTACATAATTTTAAAATGATAAGATAAATGATAAGTGCTTATAGCGTAAGTGAAGGGGTCAAAGTGGCAACACATAAAAGTTTTAAACGGGTGAAGTTCGGAATGCACATGAACAATTTCTATTAGCCTGATAATGTAATCTGCGAAGAACAGAATTTTTATTTTTCTGACTTAAATACAACACAACGAAAATCTGTTTGACAAAAATGAACGCGTCTACTTTTAGTAGCTGAAATTTCGTGCTCAGTTTTAAGCAACCAAAATGATGTTATTTACAGTAGATTGCAGTTATCGCTCGAGTCTACGAATATTGGATCCTTGACAGAAAATTTGCAGATCGCTCACATATAACGTACCATCAACAGAAAATGGAAGATTATTTAAACTGTTTCTAATAAGAAGATTAAATAGCCTAACAGTTAAAATGATACCCCAAGGTATTCTTTCAGCTTGTGTAAATTGGCATGAAAAAGTCGATTTAATCGTTAAAAGTTCGTAAAGCTAAAACAGCCTGGAAAAAAATAAGTAGGTAAGCTCAGAATCCTAACTTAAAATTGTGCCTAGAACACTATACGTTCGATCACACTCCTTTCTTATATCAAAAAATAGGGAAACTAAATGATTCCATCTGACGAAGGCATTTCGAAAATCTGATTCTAGATTTGTAATATTATCCACGGATGATTTTTTTTATGGAAACCACTTTGAAATGAAGGAAAACATTTATTTTCTTCTCTCTTGAAAATTAGTACTTTCAACAGACAGTTGAAAAGTATTGATAAAAATACATATCTGGAATATATATATTAGTAATCATCGATGAAACCAATATTAAAATTATAATTTTTGTAAATTTTATTCAATAGTATTAACAAATATTTGTCAAAATAATTATTTTATTTATATATACATACATTTTTTCATTATTACTAAATTCCTAGCATGATTTTGCTGTGTTTTATGTTTAAATTCAGAGCTGTAAATAATGATCATCTGTGCCCGGTATAAAAAAAATCTTTAATACCTTCCTTAATATATGCTTCTAAGTAAATAAACTGGCATGATTTTCATCTAAGAACACCAAATATACGAAGCTTTTAAAAGAAACATTAATTTGAATAAAAGTAGCTCCAGCTATTGAGTTTTAAGGCTTAATGTCCTTTCGTCATTTAATGAGGAAAGCCATTTCCTCTGTTTATTTATTTTCTCGTTGAAAAATTCAAAGTCTATTAGCTACATGCCGGAATTATATTGTTATTTTGGTGAATTGTTTTCCTATTGTAAAGAAAGAAAGCTGAGCTTACTTTATTAAAGTCTTTACAACAAAAAGCTTGCTTTATAAAGAACATTGACTTCCATGCTATTAATTCAGAAAAGCTTTTTTGAATTTTTGGATATGCATATTTTTAAAAACACATAGACTTAAAAATGCATGTTTGAACTAAGCAAAAATAATAATTTCTAGCACACACACACACACACACACACACACACACACACACACATATATACATACATACATACATATATATATATATATATATATATATATATATATATATATATATATATATATATATATATATATATATATATATATATATATATATATATATATATATATATATATATATATATATATATATATATATATATATATATATATATATATATATATATATATATATATATATATATATATATATATATGTATGTGTGTATACATATAGAATTTCATGCTTGATTATATTTGGGTCACAGATTTTTTGAATTAAAATACTGTTCTCGAGATATGAAACATTTGTAACTGGCAATAGATTAGTTGAATACAATGTGAAGTACAGTGTTACAATGATACAATATTCTATAAAATGTTTTGTTCCTTTAAAGCATTATTCTTCTCAAAAACAAAAACAAAAAACATTAATTAAATATAATTATTTTGCATTATTACGTTTAAAATATTATTTTGAGATGTTTGGAAACAAAACAGATTATTAATTTTCAAATGCATTTCAACAAATGAGGATATTAAAATTTATACTTCTTTTCTTTGAGAGACTATTCAATATTTTGAAGCTTAATCCAAAATAGTTAAGAATAAAAAATTATTTTAATTTACATTGTGTTAAAATCTTCATTCACCATATTTCGCAAAATATTGTCCATTTTGTCCTACATATATATAAAAAGATATTATCAATATGAAATAAAATATCTCCTATTTAAAGCATAAAGATAATAAATTACACTAGTCAACAAAAATTTACTTTTCTTTCCTTACAAAAATGGAATTATCTTTCTATTACTAATTTTGCAGTGTAGAATTTAAAAATGATAGTGTTTATGCTGTAGCACGTTCTGTTTTTTTGTTATGACTATCTCTCCAGCATGGAAAGGTTTTGAAAAAAACATTCTAAATACAGGTTTTTTATTATTAATTTCAATAATTCATCATACAAAGCTATTGTATAATTGAGATAATATAGATATTTAAAACAAAGTAAAAGACCAAACCATTTAATATTAATTAAATACGATGAAAATATGTCACTTTCTTCTTTTATGTGGCGAAAAATTTTATTTGTTTAGAAACCAGCAGCATTCACTCATCATTGCTAGATTCCAATGACTTTGAGTTTCTAGAGTCCTAATGTCCTAATGTAATATTTCTCTTTGTTCATTACTAACCATGCCAAGATTTTCTGGAAAAGAAATCCAAATGTGAATGAAAAATGTGAATTTTGAGTGACATTCGACAACCCATGACTTGGTAGAGCGCTCTTCTATCAGGATTTTATAATTTTTGTCCTTCTTGTTTCCTAAAAAAACCTTTTACCACTTTCAAAAATGATTTCCAAACTGTTAAATTCTTTTGATTTAGCTTTTCTTCAAAAGCAGAGTAGCATATAACTTTTTGAGGTCGAATAAAAATGTTTTTTTAAGCTTTACTTCTTTTAATTGTGGAAAAAGTCTTTTTAAATATTTATATCCCACAGCTTCTTTGTCAGTAACCTTCACAAAGTTTTTCATAATTCCTAATTGAGGGTGAAATTGAGGAAGAAGAACTTTTTCCGATACAATAAGGGGGTAAACTTAATATGGCTAGCCAAAGGCTGAAAAGATGTTCTGTTTGGCAATTTTTTAAAAGATACTGTAGTGCACGTCTATCGCTCAAACATAAAAAGCAATAATATTTTGTAAACCCACCTTGAAGACCCATTAATATGACCACGATCTTTAAATCTCCACAAATTTTCAAATTGAATTGCTTATAGAATAGTTACCCTGTTTACACTAGTTTCTTTCATCGAAGCTGAATGAACAACTAGTATGGATGGCTTCTTGTTACTAATATGGAGCAATACAACTTTTAAGCTATATTTGGAAAAATCTTTAAAAATGCGCCATTCTGACTGTTCATGCTCGCGATATCCAGTTTCTTCAATAATCCATCTATATCAAAATATACACAAACTGAACCTTCTGTCCTATATAACTCTGAGTAAACCACATTTCTTTTTAGAAAATAAGTGATACTTTTTCCAGCTAACAACAGATTTCACTCTTGCAGTCTGGAACAAAGAATTTTGTTTCGATAGGCCCAAATCCCACAACAAATCATAGAGTTCATTTTAGCGAATAAAATGGGGTTTGCTTGAAGTCTCAAAATTGTCTTCATCAATATGTGTTTCTAATGCGTCTTCAGGGTCACTCACCTCTTGAATGTCAATATCTCTCTAATTCAATGGTGGAGTTGGTGTTGGTAAGGAACATATCGAAGTGCAGATACGTGTGTGTGTGTGTGGTAAACTAAGATATTCAATTTTATGTATTTGCTCATTTGACAGAAGTAACAATCATCAAAATGATTTGAAAGTTCCCCCCACTTCATAGGGACAGCAAATGGCATTCTTTTGCCTTTCATCTACTGAATAAGAGCCAGTACCTTTAAAAATTATCTTATTCAAAATAAATAAACTCATTTATTCGAAATTTTTATGAAAGCTCTTTGATTTAATTTGCAATTTAATGAAGTTGTTATATTATTTATATTAAAAGTTTTTATATTTCTGTAAATTTGAATAATAGTTTTGTGGTAAAATTGTTTTTAATAACTACTACCCTATTTAATGGAGTTTAGAAACTAAATTTTAAAATATAAATAATTAGTTAAAATTATTGATATACTTTTAAATGTCTAACTGAAAGAACATTTTTATTAATCAATGCTTTCTTGATAAATTACCATTGATAGTCCGAATAATATCTTATTAAACTATGGATTTATATGTAGTTTTTGATCACTTCACACTATGAAAAATAGAAATTACTTGTTAATTAAATTAATATAATTCTATTAAAATGTGTTATATTATGTAGAAAAACACCGTAATATCATTTCAACTATACACATTTTATGAATAAAAATTATAAAAAAACATTTATTTCATAACATAATTTGCTAATATTAATCAAGAATGTTTCAAAAATTTGACCTTTTATTTAAGTAAATTACTTGTAAAATATTGCATTTCATTCAAGTAGTTATATATTACATTAAACTATTTATGATATATGTATATACTAATAAAATTTATTAATTTAAGTTTTGAGGGGTTATATTCCACGGCATTATGCACAGGTATACATAACAGAATAATATTACAAATATTGTATCACAGCATTATATAATAAGTTTGACAAAGATATAACTTGCCCGCGTAAAGCATAGCAAGTCTTCGTGTACTTGAACAAACACCCTTATGCTATAAAGGGCCATTTATTTTTATGCTGTATGTAATGATATAACTGAGTTTGAGGTAATAATTTTACATATATATTGGAAATTTAAATGACAATCTTTCAATAGTTTCTCATGGTTGAGAACAAAAATTAATTAACTGTGCCTAATACAACATAAACTTTACTTAATTTTAAGTAGAAATTTACCTAAGTAAATAAAGAATGATTAAGAGAAAACATGATAGTAATTAGCTTTAAACTATTCATAGAGAAAATTTTTTAAATATTGTTAGATTTTCATAATTGCCATATAACTCCATAATTTTATAAGAAGTTTTTTTAATGAATTTACTTTATTTATTATATTCAGGAAAGAGTTTACTTAACTTCATTTTTAATAATTTTGTTATCAATATACTTGTTATTCATAACGTTAACAAGCTTAAGGAAACAATTCATTCATTAAAATACTAGTGTAATTCTTCTTAAAATCGCAACAGGTAGAAGAAGTTGATAGATTTATTGATTTTAATGAAAGTGTGTCTTGGCGCAATTATTTGTAGAATGAATTGCTTGTTCTCTTTTTAATCTTCTGCTATAATATTTCTATTGATCAAATTAAGAGCAAAATAGTTAGGAAAATATAAATTGAGGCAGTATAAAATTTAGCAACATAAAAGCTAACCTTTTCTAAGAAAGTGATAAAATATTAGAAAAGATATTTCTTTGAACATACGTGAATATAACATAATTATGGCAATTCTTTAACAGCATTTAACGTTAGAAAAAAGACTAAAAACTTTTGTTTTTCAGGTAGTTAAATATTATTTAACAATTAAATATCTCGTGTTTCTAGTTTAGAATTTAAAACTTTGCCGTTGAAATATCAAATGAAAAGGGAAATTCTGGTAATCAGTAACTTTATATCTGGCTAACATTTAATAAATTTTTGTGTCTGAATCAATTCCCTGAAATATTTTGCTGCTACGTAAAAAAAGATCCATTGTCTCAGAAAAGACTTGTTTTCGAGTTATAGTCCTCCACACCTGGTATTTTTTTTCTGGAAAAGTTATCTTGTGTGGTTTGTTTGACGTTTTTCTTGTGAAAATATGAAAGTCACCTTATAGAATACAATATCTTCATAGTTATCCTATACGTATCTATAACATTTTCTTTTAAGAGAAGATGTCCAATGGTCTGTGATAAAAATTTAATTCTTTAATTACAGTTTTATAAACTTGATACTTTTAAAGAATTTTAAAAGAAAAGCCATCTTTTGGAATGCAATAGCTTATTACCTGGTCAATATTTATTAAATCATTTAACGATTCCTTGTAATTTTATTTTCCTAAGCAAAAAACACATCGTCATCGAAAAATCTAATTCTTCACTTATATTCCACTAAACTCCGTAATTTTTAATGAAAAATATAAAATATAAAATGAACATAGATTTTTTGGAATGCATTAACTTATTACCTAGTCAATATTTGTGGCATCTTTTTCGCTCAATCAATTTTCTGTGATCTTTTCTTGCTGATAAAAGATGCCAGATGTTTAGGAAAGGTCTAGTTTTCTAGTGATCCACCTGCAAATTCCGAAATTCAAACAAAAATTAACTTTTATATATATATATATATATATATATATATATATATATATATATATATATATATATATATATATATATATATATATATATATATATATATATATATATATATATATATATATTATATATATATATATATATATATATATTTATATATATATATATATATATATATATATATATATATATATATATATATATATATATATATATATATATATATATATATATATATATATATATATATATATATATATATATATATATATATATATATATATATATATAAACATTAAGATGGCAGAAATGGTGGTCATTTGTAATAGTTAATATGTCTGAAGAAATGTATTTTTTAGTTATTTTCTGAAAGCAACTTCAAAGTATATTCAATCAACTTATTTTTAGATATACTCAGAAGAAAACTAAACCCTAGAGGCTTATAACATTCTTTCAAAAAGGTATAAGATTTCTTTCAGAAAGACAAACATTCAATATCTTGTCTTCCTAGACACACTTCAAGATGTACGTTTGATGGAAGTTGGCATAGTTAAAATAATATTTCTGATAAATGAATCCCTATATAAATATATATTTATTATTAATTTAAACCTGTTGAATCAATTGGGCATTTATTAAGTTAAATTATTAATTGTTTTTTACTTTGTTTCTATTTTTAACATAATTGGGAAGTATTTTAAGTGATCATATTAATTAAACTATTAAAATAGGATCACATATGTGTTTCATATATAGTTCTTAGAAAAAAATAATACAGATATTTCAATGTTTATCATTGTGATAAATAATTCTAGAATCAGTTTTCCTTAGATTCTAAATACCCTTTTTTTAAATTGATTTATTTTTCTGTAGAAATTATACAAAATTAGCAATCTATTACACATCTTCAAAAGTTTCTAATCATCTCCCTGGTATACTTGAAGGCATTGAAATTACCTTACAACTTTTCTAAATGTTGGATATAACAGCATAATTGGTAAAAGTATAGAACTCTGGACTCAAAGATTTTACCAATTTCAGATGCAATATAAAACAAAGTTTAAATGCTCTATTAATAAAAGTAATAAAAATTTTGCTGCAATTAGTAATCACAAATGTGTTATTGAAACAATGCAAAATATTATTAAAATTAACAAAAACACAAGGGATTGTAAATCCTTTATTCATCTCTAAATCCCAAATTATTCCTTTGAAATATTAATATATTTCATAAAAGAATTTTGAAAAATAGCTCAAAATCATTACACAGTATTTTTAAATACAAATAAGATTGCTAATTGGTCTTCATTAAGATGTGCATTAATTTTCGAAATTAAAGATTTATGAAGCGTTGAAAATTTTAGGGAATGCTGATATTAATAATGATTAAAATGTTAACAAAAGATAAGCTTCTATAAAAAAATATGAGTCGATTTATATAGATTGTAAAAAAATTAAAAATAAATACAATTATGTTCTCACCATTATTATGTAAATTTAAACTTGCCTGAATTGAAATACATGTATGATCTGCATATTTGAAATTAAAAAAGTGCTTCAAATATTTTGTCATTGAAATTTAAATAACGACATTTTGGAATTTACGTAAGGTCCCTATATTCTTAAACAAAACTTTTTTTAAGTTGCATTATATTTTTATTAATTTTCACTTGAAATAAGGCTCATTAAAATTTATTGGATTGTGTTTCATTTTTATTACTTCAAATGAAATTAAATAAAGAGATTCATTCACTTAAAAAGAAAATTAAATAAAATGCAAAAGTTGATAAATTAATCTATGCAATTTTACGTTTTTACTAATTATTTTGTAAGGGAAAGATTGGGATTTTGATTTCTCATAAATTTGTTTTTCTTTAAATATATTCTAAACCTTGTTTCGCGATAGTAAAATTATTTCCATTGTTTGACAAATTTAATTTGTATTAAGAAAGCCTTTTATTTGTGTCCAAAGAAAGAAAATCAAAAAAGGAATTAATTAACTACTTTATTAGATAGATATTTATAAAATTCTTGAAAGGAAATCAAAAATGTTAAATGACGTGGAATATTCTGAGGTATAATTAATAAACAAATGCTTTAAAAACTGTTTTTTAATTTAAACAATTTACACGAGTAATTAATTATTAAACAACTATTTTGCATTGGCTTATTTGAAATAAGATACTCTGCACGGTATGTGAAATTAATAAAATGCCTTTTCCTATAAATTATTAAGAAAATTCCATTATAAAGATTTAATTATAAATATGAAATTTATGAAAATATATATTTTATTGATTAAAAACAAAATAGTATTTTTTGAGCAAAAATAAAAAATAAAAATTTCATTTATTGTTAATGTTTTTCCTAATGAGTGTTTTATGTAATTTATGTTAATATTTAATTTATATTTAACACTTGATGTAATAACTAGGTCTTCCAATGTTGTTAAATATTATGTAAATATCAAATATGAAATCTAAAAATAATTTTCATATAAAAATATCCCATTGTTTAGTATAAAAATAAATATCTGTTTTCTGCAATAATTAAATATATTTTCAAAAGTGATGTAAATTAAAAAAATAAATACAATAAAAATCATACAGTAATTTAAACACTTATTTATGACCAACAAAATTAATTCATGCAATATCCATAGTAAATTGAATTCATTTGAAAATTTGATAAACAAAGTCATTCAAAATTATATGGTTAATTTTAAATACAGAAATGTTCGACATCATTTGTAATGCTCAAATATATCATGTAGTCAAAAAATAAATGAACAAATTAAACTGTGATATAATGTATTTTAAATGTTAATTAAATGAACTAAAAGGTTGAATTATATATATATATATATATATATATATATATATATATATATATATATATATATATATATATATATATATATATATATATATATATATATATATATATATATATATATATATATATATATATATATATATATATATATATATATATATATATATATATATATATATATATATATATATATATATATATAGTTGTGCTCAGAGACAATAACTTTAATTAATCGTTGCACAAAATGTATAAATTGTTGAAATCTATACTATCTTTCTAAAAATAAATAGAAAATATATCTGCAGAATTGGTCTTGTGCAATAGTAGATAAGTTAATGATGTATGTGACATGTGTTTTTTTATGTCTTGTGAATATAATGAAATGTATTGTTATAAGTTGCATGCAAAAATTTTGTTTCTTCTTAAGTAGTAAGTAGTTTTATTAATGAGCATAGATTTCTATATGGAAGCAAAGAAAAAATTTGAATTTTCTGCGGGTTTATAACTCAAAACATTTTCCGTAATTTTCTTTGATTATTATATAATACTTTCTAAACTATTGACTTTAACGAAACGTGGAAAAATACTCTTTTTAAAAATTTTAACATATTTTAATATAATATTTAAAACATAATTATTTGTGGACTATTTTAAATAAAAACTTATTATTAACTTAAAAATGCATTTTTAAATAATAATTTTTATGTATAATATATTCAAAAGTTATTTGAATCCCCATTTTATGATATTTTTTGTCATTTTAATCAAAATCATGAAGTAGAAATAATAAAAAATTCCACAATATTGTAAATTAAACGTTAAAATATATTGTTTATACAATGTTTTAAACAGTATTACAAAAACCAGATCACATTATTTATATTTTTTACATTTGTGATGCAATAAAGAAACTTGTATAATATTATGTGTCTTATTACATACTAAGTCAGTTGTTTTTATTTTCACATTCAAAGTAAAATTTCTGAACTACTTTTTCTCCCTAAATCTGATGTTAAAACCTATATTTTTCTTCACTGTTCACATTTCTGAAATTATATAACTTTTATTAGAGAAAATATCGTACTTTTAGGTTTAAACAGTCAAGAAATATTCATAGATATAGTAGGAATTGCAATATAATCTAACTTAAAATAAAAGTCTTTTAAATTAATATTTCTTGGTCTTGATAAGTTTTTAATAGGAAATAACTAGACTCTAGTAACTTAAATCGTTTCTCTAAATTTCACCAGAAAGAAATATATATACGGCTCTTCATATGTCTTTTTATGTATTACAAATTATCTGAAAAAATCCCTCACTTGAATTTATAAATTAATTAACTGATTAATAGTATGTGTAGGATAAATTGAGAAAATGAGTATAAAAAAAAATCATTTATTCCTGGATGCTTGCTTTTTCACATGCAAGTTACTAAAATTTATTTTAAATACCATTACGTACAAAAGCTTTCTCCTATTTTCTCTTTTTTACCTTTATTATTATTCTTGTATTTATAATTTCATAAAGAATTGGGACAAAAGACATTTTAAATAATAACCCATATGATTTTGTGTTATTAATATATAAAGTTATTTCCTACTTTATAGCATCAAATACTTAAGATCTCGAGTTAGGAAATAAAACTGAATGAGAAAATAATTAAATTTAAACTACATGATATAAAAGTTTATTTTATAATTTTAATTTTATTAGTAATTTAAGGATACTATATTAAAAGTCAAATGATTAGTTATCATAAAGTGAGGGTTACGTTTCCAAAAATAGTTTATGATTTGTGTATAAACAAAAAATGTTTTTCACATTAAAATATTAATTTTTCAATAAAATTATAATATTATTTTCTTAAAAAAATTCGAACTCAATTAAATATTTTACTAAATTATCAAATAAACATTTGCAATTATAACAAAACCTATTTATTTGATTTTATTGATATTGGAAAAATATTTCCAGTTCTGATAACAATAATGGTATCTTAGAAATTAATACAAGTAAAAAAATATTTAAATGAGGATAAGATGTATTCAACAGAGTATACTATATTTCAGAAATAAAATAATGAGATTCTTTATTATTTTTAAATTTCAGCAAGTATAGGTAATTATTTTTAATGGGTATAAATTTTTCATAGTAAAGAAATTTTTCTCTTAGAGTTGTAAATAGTATGGAAATTTAATATTGCTTATGAAACATATATGTTTCTAAATAGAATTTTAAATATCCCATAATAGTAATTATAATAGTTAGTCTGAAATATTACATTTGAACTAAGTAAAATCCTGTTTTTTTTAGTTTGAAAAGCACTCATAATATATTTAATGAAAGTGAATGAAATACTTTGATAATATTCTTTCCTAGAAATAAAAAACGAATGTAAAAATGTTTTACCCGTCTTATATAAGAATTAGATTGAAAAGTTGATAGTTATATTTCAACTTGGTGTTCACATTTTATTTCAAGAATGAATAAATATGATTAACATAGTATTAAATCTCTTATTATCAAAATATTTTAAAACAACCACATCAGAATACTTTCCTTTTCTTTTTATAATAATATAAAATCATACAATAAATTCATTTATTTTTATAATAAGTAATATTAGTTTTCTTCCTCTCCTATTGGGACAAGTTAATTATGTGTTTTTATTATTATTACTTTATTATTATTACTAGTAGTAAACATATTTGATTGCATTGTTACATATGTTTACTACTAGTGTTTGAAATATTATACTTTCAATACAAAATAAATTGCTTTTTCCTATAAAATTAATATAATAATATAATAGTTGAAATAAGAATAAAAAAAATTGGATTTCTTTTCTTATATTCACTGTAACTAAGATTTTATTGTCTTGAACTTTTATCTAATTTAGAGAAAGAGAGAGAGAATATTATATTTTAAAGTATAATAATCCATGTAATTTAAATACATTTTTAATGAAAATTTTTTTATTTTAATAATTTTATAATAAAGTACAATTATGTATTTGTAAGTTATTATTGACATTCATTTTATTAACTTCATTTGCTCTATGGATTTCTTATTTTAGTAAAAATACATTAAAAGGATTTATTTTGGAGGATCAAGGAAAATATTTGGAAATTTTATTATGAAAATATTAAGTGTGTATATTGCGTAGAACATGCTTATATAAAGGGAGTCAAAAATATGTTAAATGCAATATCTTTTTAAATTTTATTATACCTAAAATAGTATTATAAATTATTTTCATAATGTTGACAGTGGAAATAATTTACATATTTAAAAAATAAATTTAAGATAGATAAAATAATTATGAAGAAGTTTTATGAAAAGAAAATTGCGTAAAATATAACCGTTTTTTAAATCTTAATGAGATGTAATTGCAATATAAGCAGATATTAAATATATCCTCTCAAATGTAAAAATAGTACAAATATTAAATTTACATTTATTTTTACATTATAAGAAACTCTAATTACTGGCACGCTCTACAATTAAGAATACTCAGATTAGATCATGCTAGCAGTTCTTACAACTCTACGTTAAACCTTCATTATGCTGGATACTTTCATTAAAACTCAAATGTTTACAGTGTGTGATATCAAAATAAATCCATTGAAATTCCAAAAAAGACAGCAATTTTTTAATTGAAATAAATGATTCTCTGTTAGTGTCATAAATATCCATTAAATACGTTGGTATTTACTTAAAACTTTGCAGGAAATTCTTTAAATGGTTAAGAAAATTTTATTAATTTAAATTACAGAGGATATATGTGTAATTCATGGTCTAAATTATTTCAACATTAATAAATTATTTTGTGCATTACAGTCTAAATTAAATTTACTTCATTGTTATAATATTATTTTCCTTAAATATTTTGTGTTTTTTCTGTTAAAAATATTTTTTCTAAATTAATACTGTGTGCTATACTAATATATTAATTCGAAAAACAAATATAAATTCATTTTTAATAAAAAAATTTTAAATACATTTTGGCTACAAAATATTAAATAAATTATTGTTATAATAGTTAGCAAATTAATTACACTAATAGTAAATGACAGAATAATTAAAATTTTTGCAAAGATTATACTAAAATTAAATTTGAATTTTTTCATTTACTTTATATTAGAAATCTTTCTATATGAAATGCAGTAAAACATCATTAGAAATGTATCTTTTTGTATTAAAAATTTATTTTAAATTTCCATTATAAATATTGAATTTTAAATGCTATCCAAGAATTTTTTAATAGATAAAACATTTTTCCAGAAACCAAAGACTCAAATAAAGAACGATATAGGCAAATTCGTACCTATTCATTGATGAGAAAAGAAACTAAATATCTGTCTATCAAAAGTGAGAAATTTGACATTGCTTTTGCAACATTTATATAATTCTGATATATATATATATATATATATATATATATATATATATATATATATATATATATATATATATATATATATATATATATATATATATATATATATATATATATATATATATATATATATATATATATATATATATATATATATATATATATGTCAACAATTATTCATGGCAGAAATTTTAAAATAATCATCACAAGCACTTTTATTAATTTCTTAACAAAACTGAGATTTCCAAAAATTTTCTTTGATTATTTTATATAAATAATTAATTAAAATAAAGTTTTTGATTATGTTTCTCCTGTATTTATTAATGCGTCATTATATATAGTTAATTAAAATAAAAATTTTGACTGTGTTTCTCATGCAATTATTGTTTGCTCCATTTCGCTGACAGACAAATTTTTGAATTAACAAACAATAATTCATTTTAAATAAAAAAATCTTCATCAATATCACTAGTTAACTTTATAAATACATAAAGAGGTTAATTGAATATATTTTTTTTATTTTTACTTTTGAAATAAAAGCATAAATTTACATAAAAAGCTATAAAAGTTTTATATTTCTTTAAAAAATAAATAAATCGAAACAATTTATCTTACGAATTTAAATTATTCTTATTTGTTTGAAGATTTTGGCTTAATAAGATATTAAATTTTTTATAAAACTGACTTTTCTTGGATAATAGGTGGAAATTTACAAAATTTTTAAACTTATAATATTTTAAAATTCATAAATATATTGCATTTTAATTGCTTTGATTTATTTAAAACATAAATTTTCATTCATAATTTAATATATTCATCATTCCAACATGCATAATTATTTTAAAAACTTACTTTTATAAATATTTAATTACAGTTAGCTGAATTTATTGATTTCTAAAGTAATTAATATACATTTGTATTGATTTTATTCTAGAAAATTAATTCCTTATTTATTCCTTTAGTTACAAATGTACGTCAATTTCTAAATTTCATTTTAATAAAGAAGACAAAATAAACATATGATATTTCCTTGCTCCTGCTTCTTACGAAGTTCAAGTTTTTTGTTAAAATACTAAAGAATAAAATATATAAGAGACAACGAAATTATAGCAAGAAAAATGCAACGAGCATGATAAACAATAATGAGAATGCAACATTCAATTTAAAAGGAAAATGAAAAAGTATAAATATTTGGAGAAATTACATTCGTGAAAAAAATTTTATTAACTCTGACAAATATATTTTATAAAAAATGAAATATAGCGAAATAAAAAAACGCCATTAGGAAATAATTATTATGCAATATATTTTTAATTTTGAAAATATAACTGCAAACATACAGTTGGGAAAATTCACAATATTAACTTAAGATGGGTTTAAATCAAGACAAATATTATTGAGTAAACCAAAAAATGTTATTACAGAGAAATAATGATCATTAAATGAAATTGTACGGAGTTAAACACTTATGGCATTAATTGCATTACACATTCCAATGAAAATATGAAAAGGGTACATAAAAGCAGCAGTAATGAGTTTAAAAATTTGCATAAAACTGATAATATTGGCTAGCATTCTTAATTGACTTATATAATAAAAATATAGTAAAATTGTGGTGACATAAAAAATAAAAACATAATTCATGCTTTAACTAATAATATATATAATACGCATGATATGTAAATATTATCTAATTTAGATATTATGGATTGCACATTTTTAGACACCGAGATATAATTGTACGACATATTACATTATATTAAAAACATATATTTATGGCAACGTAAAAATATAAAAATAACAAATTTAAATGAATTTATATTTACAAATAATCTTGAAACACAATATAATAATGCACACAATATTCTAGTCATGTGTTTAACAACTAAATGTTTCTTCGAAGGTAAGAATTCAAAGATTAAATAAAGCAAAACAATTAAATCACCAAATGTTCAAAAGGGAATAGTTTGAAAAAAATATTTAAGATGCTTGAAGAATAGGCCTTATCTTTTATTTAAAATATTTCAAATTAATTACATTTAATTTTTCCTTTATGTTTAATTTTTTTATGTCCACAAAACATTTATGTTATCTAATTAATAAGAAAATATTTAATCACACACACACACACAAATCAAAGTGGAAAACCATCTTAATACATAGAAAATAGCGTAACAAATGAGGATATTATAAGGCAATTTAAAATTTAAAAATATTAAATATCTTATGTGATCAAAGTGTCATAATTATGTGATCAAAGTGTCATAATGTCATGAAATCTTTTGAATGAAATCATGAAATCATAATGTCATCAAAGCCATAACCCGAATAAAAATATTCTAAGTGATGTGAATTACGAATTTGATTATAAATATCATAAGGCTTTCAGAAGTTTTGTCGATAGTGACTCAAATTTATATCTTGGCATTTAAAATTCTGAAACACTATGCCTTTTGGGAACATATTTCAGAGGTAATGAGCCTAATGAGATGTGACATTTGTTAAAATTAAGATATTATAAAGGGTTAAAATCAACGAAAATTCCAAACCCCAATCCCTCAAATATATATGCAAAATTATGAAACGCAACAATAATCTCTTATTATTCAGGTCAAAAGTTGGTGCCTTCCACAATAAACAGTTGGGTTACGCTTAGGAATATAAATAATGTAATATTGGAACTATTGGAGTAGAAATAAGTGAAATTTTCGGAACATGAATACCATTAAGAAAATGTCCTATCAATTTCCTTCTGCATAAATTTTAAAAATTACGAATATGCATGCTTTCCCGCTTGTAAGCGCATTACCTTTGTGTTTGTGTATTTTCATAAACGTGTACATAATTAATGTCACTTTGCGTTTGAAAAGGAAAACAGTTTATGGTTTATCAATAGTTTTAAATTAGTTTCATTAATTTAATATTTTTAAAATTAATGCTTAGGCAATAAATAATTAATTAATATATAATTCATTAATTTAACTTAATAACTAATTAATTAATTTGCAATAATTAGTAATTTTAAAATTACGGAAAAACATATTTTAACAAAGATTCAAATTTCATTATTTTAATCACTATTGAAGTAACTTTATTAAAAAATAATAATTAATGATTTTTCAAAAGAATATAATAAAATTGTTTTCCTGATTTTATATCAAAGTTTTTCATATTTGATTCCGTTTATGTTTTTGCTATTTTATAAAATAACAATTAAAAAATCAGATTTTAGTATAAAACAATTCATTTATTTATTCGTATTATTAATTTCTTATTTCAATTATAAAAAATTAACATTTTTAATATTTTAAATGTATGTATATTAAATTTTTTCCCTGATTATAAGAATTAATGACATTTTATTGCATCGTCTATAAAGCAATTTCTCTAACATCAATTACTCACAAATATTAGCAATTTAATGGTGTTCTCAGAAAAATAATAGACATTCTTTAAAAAGTGGATAATTGATAAATCATTTTCATGACAAGATTATCTGAAATAAAAATGGTTGTCTTAAATCATTTAAATGAAATTCGAGTATATTTATAAAATAAAGTATGACGGTCAGTATGAAAGCTCAGAAGCATAAAAAGCATTGTATGTACTTTTCTCTAAGGCAAAAAACTTCCATGGTGCCAAAATATGGGTATAACAATTCTATTAGCCATCTGATTTGTAACATAATTAGAAGTTAGTTTATTAAGAAGAATATATGACTTTATTTCTAATAAAATGAGTGATTTCAAATGTTACAATAATATTTTCTAATTTTGCAACTGGAGTAAACAAATGAATGATATATTTTATGATTTATTTTCAAGTATTAAATAATAAAGCAAGGAACTGTCGAATTATATTCATCACGATTTGTGTATTTTGTATTGTTTAGATAAATGTTTTTGCTGAAAAAAATGTATCACGTGCTAAACATGTTCTATTTTGTACCGTAAATAATCCCAACTTTATTATCTTTTTAAGATCAACTGACTAAAAAATAATGCAGTTCTGGAAAATACAGTTTTATAAAAAAAAAGTAAATTTTGCTAAAAATATTGATTTGCTCAGAAAATTTTAAAAACAGAAGAATTGGATTTTTTTCGTTTTTACATTACTGGGATTCTAATTAGCTGAATAAAAATGAATATTTTACGTACGTCAGTGTACATTCCTTTAAAGCATTTTCAATTAAAAAAGTGTTTAATTATTTTTGTGCTTTTGAACATAAAATTATGGTATTTAAAAGTACTATATATGTCAGATGTCAAATATATAATTTACAAATATTAAAAGTGAACAAAACATATTAACCGCAAATTACATTATTTGTCATAAATATGTCAGATAATACAAAACATAATACATTTATTTTTCTAGTCTTGATTTAGTACATTCAAACATACAAAAAAACATCGCATACCATTATAAAAAACAATTACATAATTTATTATAGACTCATAAAAAATACATTAACGATTTTAGACAACAGAAAAAGAGATTATGCTTAAAGGTACCTTAAGCGAGGGTTAAAAAAATATTTTAAAAATTGTATTAAAGCTGTACAAAAAATTTTAACCTCATTTAAAATTTTTGAGAAGCATTAAAACCAATTTGATCATCAATAAATATAAATAGCTACCCTCAAATATAATTATATGCATATTCAACATATTAAAAATTTGGAAATTATAATTTGTATAAAACTAATTGTAATTGGCTATGTTGTAACTGAAAAAAGTTTCAACAGCATAATAAATGCTAGTTAAGCTTCAATTTAAAAATTTGATATTATCATTAATTAAAGGGATGTGTGTGTTACTTTCATGCGCATATGTAGTAACAAAGGCATTAGTCCTTTAAATTCAAACAGAATGTTAGAAACATTAATTAATATTTTATTATGAAAATTTATCAGACCTATTTGTAGAATGAAGGAAAAATATTTTTAAGATGGTGCAATCTCTTAAATACCATAAATGATAATACTGAAATAAATCTGAATTGTGTTTCAATATCAACAAATTACATAGCGTCTTAATACTGTGAAAGCAATGAATAAAAAACTGCATTCTAACATTATTCGTAAGCGTATGTAATAGATGTTTTATAATTTACATTTAAATAGTAACTAACGTTTTACTTTACTTGTTTTATACATGCAATTTACGAAATTACCGACTTTGCAAAAGATTTTGTTTTGCTATTTCTTAATATTTTGCCATTTAATCATATTTGGTAATGTCCACGTTTAGCAATCATTCATAATCATTAATAAAATTTTATTTTAAATTAAATAAAATTATTGTTGTCAGTTATATTTTTTAGTTGCTTAGTATGCTTATGGATTGAAAAATTTATCTGCAAAATAGTCTAATATGTTTATTTTTTATATCAAAGTTTTATAAAAGGCACTCGTGTTACTTTTTATATTTAAAGAAACCATATCAGCGTGATTATAACAATGTTTCAATCATTTAGTAAAAAGTGCTTGAAATACCTTATATGATTTGATTTTTCATTGAATAAATCTAAATAATTACTGGTTTAAAGTGCCCTAAAATGCACTTATTAAAGTCTTTTTTTAATATCATGCACAGTAATATTGAAAATCGTACTTACAACTCTCATTTGATACACATAAGCAGTCTAAAATAATTATGTGCATTTAAATCTCTTTCCGTTTCATGTAATAAGTATAATAGATAATCAGAACATAAGCAAATAAAATTAAGTAAGTAATATAGAAAATTAGAAATAATATCAGAAAAAACAAATTATAAGCTGATGTATATAGAAAAAAGTTTTTATATTAGTAAATAAACATAATTCATTAACATTGAGATCAATAATATTTCTTCGATATTTATAACTCAAAGAAGTATGAAAATGTATATTTTTTCGCATTTGCAATGATATCCAGCACACCCTCCTAGTTAGAGAATTACCAATTTAAATGCACAGCTATGAAAAAGGTTACAATGTCATTAATATCATTTTTTAGCTAAGTCTTAAATGGGTGTTTTGCGCATTGGTTTAAAATAATCTGTCTATCAATCCGAGTTATAATATGCAACAATAAGCAGTGACATTTAATTTAAAGGATTAATGGTTTTTCATTAATCCTATAAGTTACTGACCGATTTTCTCACGTAAAATTATATAATAATTTCATAAAAATAAAATTTTAAGTACATATTTGTTTCAAGGCTATATAATTCAAGGAGGCAAGTATAATTCAAGGAGTTCAATTCTCCCTTTTGCATTGAATAAAAAGCATTGAAATAAGCATTAAAGCTAGAAAAGAAAACCACAAATTGGGAAAATTTAAATTTATAAATAATAAGGCTCAAAAATAAGTAAAACAAGATGCATAAAAAACACCAATCACTTTTCAATGCAGAGTATTATTTTTGAACTATGTGCATGTGAATAGAATAAACTTAAGGTTAAATCTATTTTGAAATATTTCCAAACTAGACAGACAGAAAAGTGAATTCAATTTGGAAAAACATTTAGTTTTGAAGTTTGTTATAAATAACAGGATACATAAAACTATAATAATTGGCAGGTAAAATAATATGTAGAATTTAGTCATTATGGCTTGAGCGTTATATAAATATCCAAGCTCATAAATATAATAATATGTGCAATGAAAAATATTAAAGAATTACAAATACAATCTCAATCGCCATTTAATACTAATTATTATTAGATATTACTATTAATATGTAATATTTAATAATGATATCTCCATTAAATGCTAAGGAGAAGACGAAGGAAAAAATAATCGTCCCAATCTTACTTTTCCACTGTCATATAAGACAGGAATGAAACAATTCCTGAAAGAGAAAATATAATCAACCACCTTGAATATTTTGTTAAAAATGTTACATTTCTGTATCAGAATTTAAGCCAGCAATAGGAAAGAGCTCTAATAGTTTCTAAGTTAATTATATTAATATTGATACTTTTTTCTTAAAATTATAGAAATATTTTTATATTCTATACTAGTTGAATTTGTTATATAAATATCCAATCTATAATATATAATTGTTTTCTATAATAGTTGAATAATAATAGAATTTTAAATAAATGTAAAACATAAATAAAAATGCAAGTTCTAGATTCAATATTCGGGCTAGGTAAGGTCAACTTAACCTTTCATCCCTTCATTGAGTCGATAAATTGAGCACCAAGCATGCTTGGAAACTAAAAACTCGTGGTTTTGCGGTAAACTGACCACCTAGCCGAGATATGCTTCGCACCCTATTGCTCTCGGTTAGGAAAACACATAGGGGCACAAAAGGACTTGGCCCACACATGGGCTGTTATGCCGTGGGTTTAGTTTAGCTTATAAATGTGAAAATAATAACACATGCACGCATATTTTAGGTAATATTTAAAATTAATGACATTTATGTCTTATTTTAAATAGAAAATGCATTTAATACATACAGAATCTTCCAATCTTAATATAATTTTCAGGACTATATATAATTGAATGAAAAATTCAAACAAAATATTGTACACTAGACTTAAATTTCCTTTTAATCTAAAATTTTTAATATTTAAAGAAAATAGATCCAAGAAATAAGTTAAATTGTATATTTATGTATAGACATTTTTAGAATTATATTAGTAAAACTCATAATCGGAAATAAGGAATAATATATTATTATCATGTATTGTAAAATTTGTTAATATTACAAAGACTTACATGTAATGATTATTTCATAAAACCTATACGAAAATAAATGTCTCATAATATCATAGCAGCTATTTAAAAATATTTTTTATCTGTATATAAAATATAATTATCTGAATTTAAAACAAATCACAAACAGAGAATTGTAAATTTAAATAACATTTCCAAAATAAATTTTATATGTCAGAAAGTAGTGAATTTATTCAATATTTCTAATATTGTTAAAAGTTCTTGTTAAAATATGTAATATAGTTAAATAGTGTTAAATGTTACTCCAAATTAAAACCGTTTCATTGCAACATATGAAAAACTTAAAATTATATAGAAACCTATAGAATGATGCCTTAATTAGCTTTTAAAATATTTTCCTGCTAAGTAACTCCTGTAAAATGCTCAAAAAACTTTTTTCTTCATAACTATTATGACACTGAGTGCTCAAAATTTAACATTTATTGCATTTACCTGCTGTAAATAAATGCTTGGTACTTATTTGTAACATTTTTTGTTCAATTTGTAAAACTTATGAATACAAAGGGATAGAGACAAATAATAAAATTAATGAAGAAAAGCAGTAACAAGTATTACTAAGAGTTAAATTTATTATTTTTAGCTATATCTATTACTTCCATGAAATGAGCAAAAGAAATGCAGCTATACATAACAATGAAAGAATAATGAATCAATATGTCACAATTAAGTTTTCTCTAGAAAGTTGGAGGTATTTATGTTTTAAAAAGAAATTATTCACTAAGCATTTTATTTTTGCTTTGAAATAAAAGCATTTTCTTATAATAATATCTTAGAGAAATAATAAATTGTTATCAATACCTAGTTTAATTCCTCTTATTCTTGTATATTTTGTTCAGGAGAACAGAAAAATGTTTTACTTTAATCAGTTAGTTTA
Source organism: Latrodectus hesperus (assembly GCA_037975125.1). NCBI lineage: Eukaryota > Metazoa > Arthropoda > Arachnida > Araneae > Theridiidae > Latrodectus > Latrodectus hesperus. The sequence goes on from CM075851.1 coordinate 114,416,270, forward strand.
GTACTGCGTTTAATCTTCTCACACAAAGGTTGTACTTTGAATTTCCACTAACAACATCGTCCTTCCTTTAATGATCAATAGTTACCGACGTATTATAAGGAATAGTAATAATAAAGTCATTGGAAACAATCTATTCAACTTCAAAAGGTAACATCTAACTAGGAACAGAATCTCAAATGACATTATATAAACATGTGAAGTTTACTTGTACTTCAAATAATTATTATCCTGTAAAATGCATCTTGAATAACTTGCTTTAAGTTTTAGAAAAACGATAATTTAACTAAGAAAGCAGCTTAAAATTTTTAAATAAAATTCTTTGTTTCGTAATTAGATTTAAATATATGAGAAAGATACTTGGATTTATTTAACGGTATCACTTAAAAAGGGAAAACCCATAAAATATAATTAAAAGATGAACTAAACTTGAAAAGATTAATTAGCTTATAAACTTGAAAGGCTTATATAGCTTACAATCTTGAATGGAATGAAGGCTTAATTAGGTTGCTAGTATGGAATTTTCTCTTTTTTAAAATTTTCTTTAGATGGAGAAGATGATTTTTTTTTCAGAATTATTAATATATGAATAATTCAAATAGTTTTGTGAAAAATAATAGTGTGAAAAATAATAGAAAAATTTTTTTGTTAGATTTTTCTTCATACATTGGTTTTGAAATGAAACATATGACCAATTAAACAGTGAACGATTTTAAAATGCATTGAAGATGAAACACAATCAATAGGGAAATTTTAAAATGCTGCCTTAATTGGGAAATGTTTAATCAAAAATAATTTTTCAAAATTATTGGGTTGTTCGGAAAGTAGTTTTATTTTTTTCTTATTGAGAATTTAAATGTATTTTTTTGCACCCAATATCACTCTTAAATTGCATAATCGTTATATATTTTGAAAATTGTTACAGCAAAGCTTTTTAATGCAAGAATCCAATATTTTTATAATTTACAATACAATAGTTTAATTTTCTAACAAAATAATATGTATTTAAAAAAAAAATAGAATTTTGTGTTTAAATAGAAAACATTAATCATATTAAAATAAAGAAATAAAATTCTCCTCTTGACAATGTAACTCAATTCTTTAATCAATTTCACTAGTTCAATTTGATAAGCAAGAATACTGACATAAGGAGAAAAGAATGTTCCTCCGATTCGAAAAACTAACTTCTTTTAAAGTGTGTCGGTTCGAGAACCTGACAATTGCTAAAGGAAAAATACATTCAACTCCAGTAAACAGCTACTGTATTTTTTGTAAGAGTTAGGTTTAAAAATATTCAAGAAAGCAAAATCCTAAAATGCGTTTAGAAAAGATTTACTAAAAGCTAAGTAGAGAGCGCTGAATCCTGATTCTTTATAACAAAATTTTAAATTTAAGTAATTAAATCTCATTTGGTTCGAATCATTATTCAGAATTTTTGAAAATAATTACTCATTACTATTTTACTTATTTTCCAAAAAATTTTGTTTTAATATCAATGTATTTATATGAATATTTTTCTTAAGAAAATCAAGGTAAATTAATTATTGTAATAGATTTAACAATAAAGGAAGTATTGTTCATGTGAAACCATTTTCTTACAAAAAATAATTTCTAAAAAAAATTAAAAGTAAAATTTTATCTATTTCTATGAGGAATGCAAGAACAAAAACATAATTTATCACGTTTACTGTTTATCTTTTCATCAAAAGACATAATATAATTATTTTCAAAGAGTAAATTTTTTTGAAATAATTTATAAAAAATATAAATTTATATTACAAATAATTATATAAAAATATATATTTATATAACTTACTTCAATATTTTTCTATTCAGCTACTATTGTTTACTTTATTATTCCTGTTTGATCTTATTATGTCCCTCTGTAAGTATTGTTCCCATCAAATATTATTTAAAATAAATCAAAATATATTGAATATTAAATAATTTAAAAGTCAATCTACCCTTAATTTTATTTGTTAATTACATTTATGGCATTGAATTAAATTTATTATTATCCTTTGGAATATAAATGAACTTTCATTTGAGAATTAAGTAAATTTTTTACAGAAGCCTGGGAAAACTTCCTTTCAAAGAAAGTATAAATATTTATCAGTAAAAACAAATACATTTATAAGATTAATGATAATATTTAAAAATTTTTGAATAAATAGCTATATTTTTAAAAGAACATACTTTGACGTTTGTTCGTTATTGATGTAAGAAAAAGGCTTGCATAATTTTTCAATAGTATAAAAAGTATTATAAAATAATTTTGTAATAGTCAATGTTTGTCATACTATGTTGTCACTGAAATATATTGTTACTGAATATACTATTGTTTACTGATTTAGAAAGAAATTTGTAAAATAAATAATTGAAAGGAAACAAAAATATCATCATTTAAAATGGATATTTTTCAATATTTAGCAATAAAAATAAACTGCTTTTAATACTTTTATTAAGAAATAAAAATGTCTCTTAACTTTTCAGAGCCGAGCTGGCAGCCGAATGGTTAGCGCTCTTGCCTTCGGTTCAACAGTTCTTGGGTTCGAATCCCACCTTGGGCATGGATGTTTGTAGTGGTTCGGAATCCACTTTAAACTGTAGGTCCCGGTCTAATTAGCCCTCGTGTGCAATAAATGACCATTGAGCGACAAACAAACAAACTTAACTTTTCAGAAATGTCGAATATTTAAGTAAAAAAGCATATACTCAAAATAAGTATTGTATGCAAAATACTTTTTATTAGCATTAGCCCGGCAATGTTTTATGTGTTTATCTTGTTCTTATTTAGAAATCTTTCCCACGCTGCTCTTCCCTATAAAGTTGAATCTCATTTTTTCCAATCAAGATCGTTACACATGCAGTTCTACCATTTATTTAAGGCTGTCTTTGATTTTCAATAAAAATAAGTTACCTTAATAATCCACAATCCATATTATTCTTCATTCTTTGTCAGTACAAATGCCCCATATACTTCCTCCTATTTAAATCAATATATTAAAAATATCCTTGTTATTATATATTTCATAAATTTAAAATTATATTCTTCATATAATACATTATTCATCAAAAAAGCCCCAAACAGTTTTTAGAATTGCCTTTGCATAGATCATAATAAATCTGTCTTCCTTTAGGATCAGTAACTAAATTACTAATGTATAAGTCATGAATGCTTTTGAGTACCTTGATTAAAAGTAATTTTCTTTGTCTCTCTGTCAAATGATTTAATACTCAGTGATCATAAGTTAAAAATCAATTTAACTACAGTTTCCAAGAATTAAATAATATAGTCTTATCGTTAGGTATCAGAATGCAGATGGCTGAAATGTTTCATAAAAGAAACAACCTTATACGCACAAAGGTGACTTATTTTTACCTATTGCTTGAATAGATTGTTTCTTTATCTACTTATAATTTTATTTTCCTCACTAGTCATAATATTATCGTAAGAATTTCTTTCATTTTATGCTTGAATATTCCAACTATCTCGATCTTTATAGTATTACAGAAATGATATATTGATTTTTTTTTTACTTAGCCTTAATATTAATAATGAACTTATCTTAAAAAGTAATAATTTTTGAAAATGTTTAACAAACTCATATTGTTTAATTAGTATTATAACAATCTCTTAAGAAAATGAATTTAAAAATCAAAACTTTCGATTTTTCATATAATTGGAAGTAGTTATTTTGTTGAATGTTTACATTGGAAAAATTTATGTCATGAGACTGTATATATTGGGAATATATACGCTGAAATTATATATACCGGGATAATAAGCATTGAAATCAACCGTATATTAGGAAAAGAAGTATTTCAGTGATCCAGCATCCTATTTCAATGGTGAAAAACTTGAGTAATTGCAAAAGGATCCAAAATTAACTATTACTTGCTCATTATAATAGCATTTTAATTGATTTTTAACTTTTTATTTATCTTTAATAATTTTGTTGCAGAAATCATTTTTCATATATTTTTATGCATATGTACACAAGCTGACAAAATTCTTTCTCTTCAACTAAATACGGAACATTATTTTTAATATCATTCTCACACACATTCTTCCGCTTGAGGTTTCCTCATAGGTGTTTCAGAAATTGAAGTGAAATATTACACACTCAGCAGTTATTTCATTCGGATGTTTAATATTGAAATTCCCGTGTCCTTTTTGAGCGCATTTCTTCACGGAAGGTTCATTTTCATCACAGACATATTACGATTTCAGAAAAGATTAATATCTTTTAGAATGTCACTCATATTTTCAATTTGAAATCACTTATAAATAAAAACAGAATTTTATTTAACTGTTTAATAAGACGTTATTTTTTTATAGCTGAAATATCTGAAAATAGTGATAAAATAAAATTTAAAAAGTAATGTATTCATTTGTAAGAGTATATGATAAAACTGTTTAAATAGTAAAGAGTACATTTAAAGCAAATATTTTCCTGGAAATTTTGATTTAATGACAAAATTGTAAGCAATGTTTCTGTATTATAAGTTACTCTAAAATAATAAAGCATTTATGATGTTAATATATATATACATACAAACATACATATATATATATATATAAATATATATATATATATATATATATATATATATATATATATATATATATATATATATATATATATATATATATATATATATATATATATATATATATATATATATACAGTGGTGGCCAAAATTGTGGTTACTTTTGAAAGTTTTTATGCTCTTGCACTTTGTATGCATATAGAAAATGTTACAATGACAGCATTTCTTCACGGAAGGTTCATTTTCATCACAGACATATTACGATTTCAGAACAGATTATTACCTTTCAGAATGTCCCTCATATTTTCAATTTGAAATCACTTATAAATAAAAACAGAATTTTATTTAACTGTTTAATAAGATGTTATTTTTTTTATAGCTGAAATATCTGAAAATAGTGATAAAATAAAATTTAAAAAGTAATATATTCATTTGTAAGAGTATATGATAAAACTGTTTAAATAGTAAAAAGTACATTTAAAGCAAATATTTTCCTGGAAATTTTGATTTAATGACAAAATTGTAAGCAATGTTTCTGTATTATAAGTTACTCTAAAATAATAAAGCATTTATGATGTTAATTGAAACATTATTTGTAATACAATTTAGTTTTTAGATTCAATTTCTATCGAGAAATATGTTATCAATGAGGAATATGTTCGCATAAAGAAAATTTATTTTTAAAGAATAATAACGTATATATATATATATATATATATATATATATATATATATATATATATATATATATATATATATATATATATATATATATATATATATATATATATATATATATATATATATATATATATATATATATATATATATATATATATATATATATATATATATATATATATATATATATATATATACAGTGGTGGCCAAAATTGTGGTTACTTTTGAAAGTTTTTATGCTCTTGCACTTTGTATGCAAATAGAAAATGTTACAATGACAGCATTTCTTCACGGAAGGTTCATTTTCATCACAGACATATTACGATTTCAGAAAAAGATTAATACCTTTTAGAATGTCCCTCATATTTTCAATTTGAAATCACTTATAAATAAAAACAGAATTTTATTTAACTGTTTAATAAGATGTTAATTTTTTATAGCTGAAATATCTGAAAATAGTGATAAAATAAAATTTAAAAAGTAATATATTCATTTGTAAGAGTATATGATAAAACTGTTTAAATAGTAAAACGTACATTTAAAGCAAATATTTTCCTGGAAATTTTGATTTAATAATGACAAAATTGTAAGCAATGTTTCTGTATTATAAGTTACTCTAAAATAATAAAGCATTTATGATGTTAATTGAAACATTATTTGTAATACAATTTAGTTTTTAGATTCAATTTCTATCGAGAAATATGTTATCAAGGAGGAATATGTTCGCATAAAGAAAATTTACATTTTAAAGAATAATAACGTATATATATATATATATATATATATATATATATATATATATATATATATATATATATATATATATATATATATATATATATATATATATATATATATATATATATATATATATATATATATATGTATGATATATATATATATATATATATATATATATATATATATATATATATATATATATATATATATATATATATATATATATATATATATATATATATATATACAGTGGTGACCAAAATTGTGGTTACTTTTAAAAGTTTTTATGCTTTTGCACTTTGTATGCATATAGAAAATGTTACGTTTAGCAAAATGCAAACTTGTATATATCATTTTAAAGAAAATTTATTACTGAATTCAATACAAAACACAAAATTCAATTATTTGCAATACAAAAAATGTTAAACGATAATAGTTATCGATATACATTTGATAGTGATGATTGCAGTGAGTTATCAGTACTTTGTAGAGTATCCTTTATTTTTGATTACAGCTTCACATCGACGTTTCATTGAGCTTGACAAGAGTTTTAAGCTCTTCTTTCGTTATTACATGATGCCAGGAAACTGCCATTAGAAGTTGACATCATGTTTACACTTGAAACAATTCATTATGTTGCTTTGTTCTGTAGAAGGACGAACTGTTTCTTATACACTGCAATTATAAGTAGGAATTTTTGTAAAAATTTTTTAAAATTTAGTCAAGAAGCAATGACATCAAATAAAAGAGTAGATTGGACACCTAGAAAGTGATGTAATATTATTGTGTTACTAGAAAGTGGTCTTCAAGACAGGTGGGTGGTTCAGTGACTACATCTGGAGTCCGAAAATTTTTTTTACGATATCAGGAGACAAATTCAATAAAAAACAAAGAAGGAAAATGCCGAAAAAGGTGCACCACATCTATTGATGACAAAAGAAAAAAAAAGACTATGTCTCCAAGATAGAAAAATGTCATCAGCAACCATTAGAAGTGATCTGAATGATGCTGGTATTTCTGTAAGTTCAAGCACAATCATGAGAAGATTAACAGATGTTGGACTGAGAGGTAGAACTCCACGAAAAAAGCCTTACCTTAATTTTCAGCAATTAAAAAAAGACTGCAGTGGGCAAAGGAACACATTAATTGGTCAGATGATCAGTGGTCGCAAGTTATATGGAATAATCAAACTAAGCTATCGTTATTCGGTACTGATGAGCGAAAATATGTAAGACGTAGAATAAGAGAAGAGCTACATCTTGACTGCATTCAAGCAACTGTGAAGAACCCAGTTAGTGTTACGATTTGGTCATGCATGTTAGAAGATGGTATTGGTCGCCTTCATGTCATCGATGGGACACTGAATGCCAGAAAATACATTGACACTATTCTAGAACCAAAACTTCTACCTTCCATCAGAGATCTCTTTCCTAACAATGCTTCGTTTATTTTTCAGCAGGATTCTGCTACTTGCCACACGGCCAAAATATCGAAAGAGTGGTTCCGTACAAAGAGCATTAAAGTGTTGTCATGGCCAGGAAACAGTCCTGATCTCAATCCTATCAAAAATTTGTGCCACCGTTTAAAAACTCTTGTCCAAATGAGGCGCCTATCAGATAAAAGGGAACCATTTGAGGCTATAATTGTTTCCATGCATCATGTAATAACGAAAGAAGAGCTTAAAACTCTTGTCAGCTCAATGAAACGTCGATGTGAAGCTGTAATCAAAAATAAAGGGTATTCTACTAAGTACTGATAACTCACTGCAATCATCACGATCTAATGTATATCGATAACTATTATCGTTTAACTTTTTTTTGTATTGTAAATAATTGAATTTTGTGTTTTGTAATTGAATTCAGTAATAAATTCTCTTTAAAATTATCTATACAAGTTTACATTTTGTGAAATGTAACGCTTTATATAAGCATACAAAGTTCAAAAACATAAAAATTTCCAACAGTGTCCATAATTTTGGACACCACTGTATATATATATATATATATATATATATATATATATATATATATATATATATATATATATATATATATATATATATATATATATATATATATATATATATATATATATATATATATATATATATATATATATATATATATATATATATATATATATATATATATATATATATATATATAGGTAAATATAAAGGATATATAGGAATATAAGGATATACAAAACAAAATATTAGCATAATTAATAAAGAACTAGAGAAAAAATTAATATAAGATAGAAATGCCACTTTTTCTTAGAAGACAAAAATTAATGAAAGTTTGAAAAAAGTAAAACTGTTAAATAAAAGAAAATACCAAAGTGGCAATGGTGATAATATTAAAATATTATTGCAAGAGAAAGATAACAAAAATCTCAAAAATAATTTAAGTAATTGTAATACAAATATGAAGAATAAAGATATTTAATAATTTGATTTTTAAGACTTCCAAGACTTGAGAGAACTCAAAAAGGAAATCTTGAACCTTTCAAAATAATTTTTTTGAAAAATTTCTCATAATGTTTTTGAACAAGAAAAAAATTACTTACAGTTGTAGAAATTTACGAAAAAAATTTAAGACAAAATTAAAACTTTTGAAAAATTATGTAAAATGGAAGTAATAAAATTTAACAAGAGTATAGAAGAATCATTAAATTTAATTTAAATGTTTGAGCAGAATTAATAAAGTTAGCGTAATGGAAGTTAAGCTTTTAAAAAAATCTAGCTTTTAGAAAAATTGTAAGAGTGAAGAATATCTTATTCAGATATATGAATTTTAGCTAATGAATTTATTAAATTTTTAATTAAAAATGAACTCATTTTTTATAATTTAAATGGTTAAATGATTATTAATATGTATTTTATGTTTGATAATATTTAGTTACATAATATCAAATATATAGTTTTCATCAGTTCAACTGAAATTCTTAGAAACTAAATTATTTAAGGGAAAATAATCATTTTGCAAATAATAGAACTTGTTTTAGTTGCGAATAAGCAGAATATAGCAACTTAGATCCAAATGCAACATCCATGTAACAAGCAAACATTTGAACTTCCAAGTTAAGTGAAAGTAACGAAAAGAGAATCGTCCGAATTTAGAAACATGGACCAGGAAAGTTATCATAACATTTAACATACCACCCAAAGATTATTATTATTATTTCACTTGGAGGACTTTGAGACAAAGGCTTGTTTAATGTGCCCCAACTGCCTTTGATGAGAATAACATCCTAACCAAGCAAGAACCTTAATGAAAAGAAGTAGAAAACTTCACATCCAAATAATGATTTATTTAGTTTATATATGAGAATAAAAATCATTTCGCTGAAGTTAAAGTTCTTTTAGGTGCAAATAAATAGAGATGTTGAGGAGAAACATATACGCAAATATAACATAAAGAAGTACAAAATACCAATGATATATTTAAACATCTCCAAATATCCTCGGTTCCAGTTAAGGAAATAATGGAAATCATTATTAATTCAAAAGTATCTTAACTCTTATACAGTTTAGTTAATGTCTAACTTCAGAGCAACTATCCCTATCCATGAGATACATGTGTGTCTTGAATATCAAATAAATGGGCTATAAAATTTTAATATATTCATGACAATGATGGAAAACATAAACACATTTGAAATATAAAAGTAAACATTTTTCTTGCATTAAATACATTTAAAATGTCTACTTCTCATTCACACAAAAGTGAATGAATCCAACTATTCACTCAATAAGTTGTTTTATTATTTATTTTGGCTTATTTTTAAAGATTTGCAAATAATTAATGTCAGCCATTTGTGTTTCAGTTTCATTTAAAAATTATTTAAATTGAACCTGAATTGTCAAAATAAATAAATGGTATTTCAGTTTTAGATTATGAGCCGACCGATCGCTGAGTTGTTAGAGTTCTTCCTAGGCTGTTATTCTAAGGTTCGATTCCCGATTCGGGCATGGATGTTTCTTTCTCTCTGTGCTTCTCTGTCCTTTCCTTTGAGATGATGTATGAATGTGGGCCACCCTATAAACGGTGGTATAACGGTTTGCTTTGGTATAACGTAGATAATGTTTCTCGCCTCTGTGACTTGGTTTACAGGTGCCCACCGAGCACCTGTAAACCAAGTCACATATATATATATATATATATATATATATATATATATATATATATATATATATATATATATATATATATGTGTGTGTGTGTGTGTGTATGTATGTGTGTATGTATGTATGTATGTGTATGTGTATGTATGTGTATATGTGTATGTGTATATATATATATGTGTGTGTGTGTATGTGTGTGTGTGTGTGTGTGCGTACGAATGCTGATAACGGGTGAGCAAAAATATGTTACCAAATTAAATATTTATAAATGAGTAGCAATTTCTGACCATGTTGCTTTAAAGGGTTAGTCACCCAGTGCTTGCCGCTATTAAAAAAATAAATTATGCAATATCTGATTAAGAGCCATTGTATCATCATTTTCACATTCATTGTGAGTACATTTAACTATTTATCACATGTTGAATAATTTTAATATTTTAAAAATATTTTGGATTTGTTGAAGGACTATATATAAAAAGGAAATTTATATAAAAATAATATTATTATGGGAGAAAAATTTATTATATTCATTAATACATATTTTTGAGCTTAATCTTTCATTGTTGGAAAACTACAGTATAAAATTTATATAGTAAAACAGATATATATGATAGAGTTGCCTCATGCTATATAATTTTAAATTCTCACATTTTATTTAATAGGAAGATTTTTGCGTGAGATAAAAATGAACTGTTCATTCTGGTATATGTGTTTCTAGAGAGCTTCCGTGAGTTGGAAATTCAAGGAACTTTTCTTTAGTCACCTTCTTTTATGTCATGAATTGAATTCAAGAAACATGATTCACCTGTGTTATTTGACAGCTTGCTTTCGTGATTCTCGAGTTTAAGACATTCTTGCTCCAGAAAAGGAAATTTCTATTCTGTAATTTCCTTTCTTATTTCTCAAACTTCAAAGAACTTTAAGTAATTTGAGAAAGAGAAGAAGAGTTGATGGAATTTAACATATAATTGTATGCAAATCGATAATATTAAATTGTATTCAGAACAATATATCCAGCAATAATAAAATTTAAATATAAATCTAATATTAAGTAAAATTTCTATTTAAATTATATTAGCTAATAAATATATTGCTGTCAGTCATACATTTTTGGCAGTAAAGTTAATAATATATTAAAATATAAAATTGCATATTTTCAAAGAACCAAAAATACGAATATAATTTTGATAGTTTTTCAATACTACAGAAATATAAGCAACATGGAAACACAAATTAATACCATAATGAAATAACTGAATTCTTTTACATAAGTATTGTGACTTCAGCAAATTTCAATATTTGTGGTAAAATCTTCATGTGTATTAAGGTTAACCTTTTTTTTTTCTTGATATATCAAAAAAAAATCCATTTGCTGTAGGGTACATTCTACTTCTTGTAAGTTGTAAGTTCAGATATTTGACTACATTTAATTATAATGTAACGGGTATAAGCTACATTAAATATTTGTGACTCTTAAACAATGAAAAATATTTTTCATAGAGGATGAACTATATTCACTTATCACAAAGAAATATTCAAAAAAGTCACCTTAATAAATGTGTTTGTATAAAAAAAACACAAAAATTTTAATTATTAGTTAGTGATTATGATTAAATTCTAAACCTCAACTTTCTAAAAATTGCGTCATTTGGGGAGGTTCATTGAGTATTTTGGCGCAGAGAATTTCACAGTTTGAAGAATCTATCTCGCAATATATATTAATAGTATGAAATATTCGAGGTAAATGATGCCTCACTGATCACCTCAGACGAAATCTTCATATATTGCTATAAAAAGCTTTATTAGTCAAAACATTTTTTCTGATTAACAAGTCAAAATACTTCTTTTTCTCTCTAATTGTACAAGAAATTAACTTTTCTTGATTTTGATTATTTTATTTAATTTCACAATAAATTATGTAAATTTTTTAAAAAAGAAATAAGCAAATTTAAGTGATAAAAATTATGAATAACTTTCTAAATATGAAATAATTTAATATCAACATTATTTTATTTATGAATCTTGTGACAGATCATATATTTTTTCTTCACATTTTAATTATTCACCATGCCTTAAAAGTGGCATCCACTGTTGAAATAAATTGTCTATAAATTGAAATTGCATTAAAAAATTTAAGAATCCTAGATATAATTAGCAAACACATTAAAAGATATGACTATTGTGGTTAATATTAACACAATTATTTTAACAGCTTACCAAAATTATGATACATGGAATTGGACTATTGAAAATTAATATAATTAATATTTAAGTAATTAATTCATATAATTATAGACAATTATTAATGTATTAAATATATAGACAATTATTAAAAATATCTTTTAAAATAAAATTTATAAAACTATATGCAAAACGCATTAACTATAAGGATAATTTATTTTGAATAAGTTCTTTAAAATAAGTTATAATTTCACAATTGTATTCTTACAGTATTTAATTTTACGATTCTTAACTATATTTAATTTCCTATTATCAGTAGAAATTGCTTTTCAAAGTTCCTTTTTCTCCATGAAATACAAATTGTCTAAGGATATAGTATTGGTCACAACATCTCTTATAATTTGGCATATGACAGAGTTTATTGATATATGGATTAATATTTGACATAAAAAAATGCCGTGTCATTTCATGAATCATGAAATAATTCAAATACTTTTTAGATATTTCTTTTATTTTCCTTTTAATGCAAACTATATTTAAAATCATATTTTTATTCCTCATTATCAAAATTTTAAAAATAATAACTATTGAATACTTAACGCACCATATCATTGAATTTCTAATAATCTTTCCAGGTCTGTTGGATCAAGTAATTACACTCTTTTTTTGGAACAATCCTATGAAGAATTGTTTCATTTGTTTTTGTTTCAAAGCAATATTCATATTACTTGGCTTTAGAAAATATTATTTGTAATTGCTACATAATTTACAGAAAATAGTAGGCTGCTTATTAACATTTATTTTCTGTATTATTTTTTTTAAAAAATTTTCTTGTAACAACATTAAAACCACATTCAACTTATTTGAAATTCATTTTCTATATAAACCATTATATATATTTTATTTGATTTTGTGATATAAAATGGAAATAAAGTTAATTTCAATCTTTGGTTAATTTAAATGCTTCCGTTGTCTTAGAGTAATTTATAAGAAATTAAATTGTTCACTCTGCTAAAAAATGAGTATATTATATAAGAATTGCAATCTTGTTTGTACCTTTACCATCCAATGGTTAAAATTATTTTCTTAGATCCAGCTCTAATCTAACCTAATATTTTACACCTTTTTTCTTTCTGACTATTTACAATGATCCTGATAGGAACTATTATTTCCATTTTTTCTACAACTGAAGTGTTCTAATATTTTAAAATGAACTGAATCTCCTTTGTCTTCATGTAACATAAAAATGATTTTTTACAGTAATTAAAAAACCTATTTATACAGATTTGAATATAGCTTGGGTACCTTGCTCAACAAAACTAGTAAAATCGCCAATTTTCTGGTGACTAAATCAGGCATCAAGCCTTGTTTTAAAGTCTCTTGAAACCAACTATTCGGACGCTAATTTTTATTTCGTTTAAGCTTCATCATCAATTTATTGGACTGCTCGTCAATTAGTGGCAGAGATGCCTAAGACGAGTGTAGGATGAAAACAGCAATCATGAACATTTGTTTATAAAAATAAAATGAGAATATGACTTTTCTTTGTAATAGTTATTTGCTTCATGACTGTAACGACATATTTCAAAGTCATTAATGAAAGATTTTTTAAAATAAATATGAATATTTTGTATAAAGTATTGAAACAAGTTATTCAAATTTTTTACATTTTTTGTATCAAAATGTCACAATCGTAGAACTACAAATTTTTACAGATGTAACAGCAATAAAAATTTCTTATTAAACTGCCTTAAACTTTTCCTTAAATATAAAAAACAATAATATACATTTAATTTACAGATTTTCAACGTCTGATAATTCTACTAAAACTCAGAAGGATATAAAAAAGTGTTTAACTAGCTGGAACCAGAAATCAAATTTTCTCTGCAATAATTTTTTTTTCAGATTTAAAGTATGTACATAAAATCCAGCAGCAATCTTCAATAGTGAGTGGGGTATTCATCAAATGTACAACTTAACAGTAACTCAAAGATCTAGAAATATTACTCTGCTTTTTATTCTGTATACTTAAATATAAGTAACAAAAACTATTTCATTTCTGCTTCAATATCTTTAAAATTTTTATAGCTTTTAGTAAATCCCATATTTCAGATTTATTTATCAAGTAAAGCATTTTTCAGTTTAAAGAATTACGATTACGATGAAAAAATTTCTAATATCATAAGAACAATCAAATAAATTTAAAAAATAGTATCCAAGAAAACATTTCTTCTTAATAAAGCAATATTTCGTTTCGTATCTATTTTTAGAAATTATTTTCTGATAACTCGTATAAAAATCATTTACCGAATTGATAATACGTTACACAAACTGATTCCATCTCTTTAAATTAAAAGAAATCAATTAAAAATGCATGTAATATGGCTATGGCTATAAATAAGTGTTACAGAAGAATACCATGATCAAAAGCTATAGCCATTTTTACAAATTTTTAATGTATTCATTTTAATGTAAAAACCCTAAATTTTATATTCTTACTTAATTTCTAATGCGTATTATATATATATATATATATATATATATATATATATATATATATATATATATATATATATATATATATATATATATATATATATATATATATATATATATTTACAGTTTATAAGCTCTAAATATTTTTTGAGTAAATACCAATATAATTCTTTATTCTACACAACATTTGTGTACATCATAATTTCATATCAAAAAGAAGAAATTTACTTCATAGCTCTATTTTGTCTTTCTATTTTCGACCTAATATTTTTAGATGAAACAATAAAATCATAAAATATGTTTTTATCCCTTCATCTCCTTTTATAAATCAAGAAAAACTTCTGAAAACTGCAGGATTTCTAGAACAAAATCGAGAAAACAAAGTCTTGTAGCGCTACTAGACAAGGAAAAGATCTCACAGTTGAAATTTAAGGTGGTAAAATGTCAAACATCATTGGAAAATCTGCCTTCAGAAATTCAATTTCCTGGCATGAGAGTTTGTGACTGTAAGAAGACAAGAAAATTTTTAAAGCTCAAGTTATTATATAGTTTTTGGAATTTCAAATTGTATTTTCTTAACTTTCAGTTTTTATAAAAAATTGTAATTTATTATATATTTTAAAAAAAATTTTGTTTTGTTTTCTTAACTAATATTTTTTATAGTTTACAGAGTGTTTTATACGCATTGTGAACTGTAGTAATGATTAATATTTAAATGGTTATTTTTAAGAAATAATTTTTATAAATAAAAGTACAAGTGAAATAATTTAAAATAATTTATTTTAATTTATAAAATTAATTTATAAAATAAATTTATTTTTAATTTAGTGTGCATGAATATCATTTCTTAAAACACAATGTTAGTTAGTTATATTATTTTGTATAACAAAATATTAATTTGCACATATTTATATCTTTATAAATATAAATATTAAATTACTTGAACAAAAATTATTTAATAGTGTTCAAAATAATTTCCAAATCATCAAATATAATTTTGAAATAAGTTGCTAAAATGTAATATATAATGCATTTATTCATGGCTTTATATAGATGTTCTCTGCTTATTTATATTGATATTTTATATTTTAGAAACTAAAAATGCTATAAAAATAATTCTAATCATTCCAATAACTTCTAAGAATAAGCTGCGAAATTAAAGCACAATATATTATATTCATATAAGAAATAAACATTTTAATTATTTAAGAAATGTTGAAATAAATGATTTTTAAAGAATCAAGTAGTAACTTAAGAATTAGACTCTTCGTAACTATAAAAACTAGAAGACAACTATCCTATAAAAGAGTTTAGTGGCATGAAATTTTAGCCATTTAACAATGATCTCTGAGCACTATGATTTGTTATCTTAGATGCAATGTGACAAAAATCCCATTAAATGAAAAGTATTAATAAAAACTATGACAAAGAACTCAAAAGTTAATGACAAAATACATTTTTTTTAGTTTTTACTTTTTAATTCAACTTTAGTTAAAAGCAAAATTTTTTAATGTTTCAATTGCCCTAAATAATAAATATTTGTATGATTTTGACATGCATTTTTTCAACCTTTTTGTTTGAATTACAAATTATAATTCTTAACAAATATAATTCCATTTTTCATACAATACATGAAGCACTGTTAATCTAATTAATGCTTTTCCAAATTGCATGGTTTGGTTTGGTTTGGTTTGTCGCTCAACGGTCATTTTTTGCACACGAGGGCTAATTAGACCGGGACTTACGGCTTAAAAATGTCTATTATATTGTAAAAATAAATTATCTATTATATTAAAAATGTCTATATATATTATATATATAATGCATGTCTATTATATTTAAATTATGCAAGACAATGGAAAATATAAAACTGGTATAATGTCATTATCATTGTAGAATAAGTCAGTATTTAGAATTAATCGTGCTCGCGCGCGCTCGTTTTATGTGTGTGTGGGTGTTACCGTTAAAGAAAGAAATCTGGTGATTGTCAACATTCACCAAGCACTAATGGTGATCTTTGATCATATTAGATATTTATATTTTTTCTCCGTGTTTATATCGTGAATAAATGTCACAAATGTGAAGTAACTTTTTCTCCTTTCTCTCTGCGGGAAGTGACCAAGAACTTAAAAGAAAATGTACATTCTAAATGAGAAAAGAAGATAATAGTAATAAAAAACTTGCTTAATTATGTGACTGTGAAATATTACTTATTGCATCAACTTAAATAAATAGGAATAACAATACACTGCTGGAAAAAGTAGAAGGACACACGTATTTTATAAATTATGCCTTAAATTTTAGAGTAATTAATGCAATTTTACTTTTTTTATTTTATTAAACTAATTTTTATTTTATTTTCAGTGAATGAGTTTCATTTACCTCTAACAAAATATTATAAAATTGTGTTTAAGGATTTTTGATCTGTGAAAAAAGTAGAAGGACACCAAATATTCTCATTTTGGAATTTGTACCAGTTTAATATGTTAAAAACATTATTCTTTTAAACTGTCTTTCTTTCAAAAGATATATTTTGTTGAAAAAAATTCTTCAATTTTTGCACAGTTAAAATATATTGAGAAAAACCATTTTGTAAATTCAAAAAATGCAAAAATATGGCATGTAAAGATATGTACAAAAGTGTAAGAGAAATTACAAAGCACCTACGCATGAGAACAAACGCTGTTTCTAACTTCTTGAAAAATCTAAAGAGTAAAATGAAATTATATAAAGCATACCTAAAAAATTGACATTACGTAATCAAAAAAAATTCTTAAGAACTTAAAAAATGCTTGGAAGCAATGTAAAACTATAATTCCGATCTGGAATCACACACGCAATCAGAAGAACATTTTATAACTACATAAATTGATCTGATGCTTTCATATTCAAAATAGTAAAGAACCATCATAAATGAAACGAAAGGCACATTGAATCAAGGCTACAATGTGTCAAAAAACACATGTCTTGAAACTCCGAATAGACTTCAGTTATTTTTTTTTCTCATGAAAAAATTTCAATTTAGATGACATAGATGGTTATCAATATATTTACACAAGAAGACACATTACATTCCGTGGGTTGGGGACGTGTCCACGTTAATATGTGGCGCCCCGCTGGTGTGGCTTGGATGGGCAGAGGAGGGTGCCAGCTCTGGTGTGGTCTCGTCATAGACATAGACATACGCAATGGAACACCTGGTCTGTACCTTAGGTTATCAGGTATAGCTCCATCACGTAATACATCTGGTGTGACAGAATTGTCACGAAATTTGATAACAAAATTGAATTTCAATAGGTCTCTAATATTTGAAATTAATAATTTGACAGAAAAATAACATCAACAACAAAACATTTACAAAATTTTCACTATGGGCGATGACATGAGTTAAATATTGCTATAAAATTGTGAAGCTAGATTATCCTAACACTCCAAGTAACTCTGGTAAAGATACAAATTAATTATCTTTATGATGGTCATAGCAGACGATATAAGTAGTTTATAACACAAATATGCAAGCAATATAATTAAGTTTAAGTAGAAGAATATAAAAAGATCAAATAATTGGGACAGAGAGAGAATTTCGATAAGTACTAGTAACTCTCTGATGCTTTAACTGGGTCCTTTAATGTAACACTGCATTTTTCGCAATACCAAATGTGGTCTCGTCACCAGACCGTATTTCAAAATTAAGATGCACCTTAAAAAGATCAAAGTCGTACTACCATCTTCGTGGTGCTCTGATCCAAACGAAAGACGCTCTCTATTAACTTAATTGGCACTGCCAAAAGGCATGGCGAGCTTGGCTTGTCCAAGTGTCATAAGCAACAACAAAACTAGAAGAAACTTTTTCTACCAGACAGGTAGGAGGAGGCAGTTTATAGTTTGGATATCAGTTGGCTACATTTGAAAGACCAATCTAGTTTTTCTGGATGAAAGACAGAAATATACAGATTATATTCAAATTTTATATTCAGAGCTTCTTCACTATGGCACTGAGCTTGGTGGAGAACATTGAATATTTCAGCAATATGGAGCATCAATTCATACGGATAAGGGATTAAAAATTGGTTTGAAACAAAGAATATTCGGATTTTGCCCGGCTAAAAGTACAGATCTTAATATTGTTGAAAATATATGGTCAGTAGCTGTTTGGTGGGTTTATGCCAAAGGCAAGCAATATGAATGTTTGATCAAACTTAGAAAAGTTTTGAATTGTGTATCGGACACTTTTTGTCAAACCAAAATTCAAGATTTATATGATTCAATGGCAAATAGAATCTTTGAAGTAGCGAAAGCAAATGACAGAAGAATTCCTTATTAACAAGAACTTTATTTTCATTCTTTAAAACTGTCCTACTTTTTTCACACAATATGATGTGAATGGATTGGATTTTTCATTGTAACATGCAAATAGACTTTTATTTCATATTATAGATATAGTTATCTGATTGTGAAACAAATTTTAGAGTTCATAAAAGCGTAAGTAAGTTTTTAATTGTGTTGTAATTAAATTATTTTCTAAAAATTCATAGTTTTCTTCTCTTATTTAAAAAAAAAAAACAGGGCCGTGGTAGCCTAGTGGTTAGGGTATCGGTCTTCCATTCGGAAGGACGGGGTTCGATTCCCAATGCCGCCAAAAGACCCACCGAGTACATGCGATATACGTGCTCGTTAAATCTGTGGAATCGAAAGTCCTGTGGTCGGTCGTTGAGCAGTTACCATGGGTGCAATGGTCTGGAGAAATTTACTCCCCCTTCAGATCAATGCCAAAATTGAGGGAGTAGATCCTCTGGTGCTGCCATCTATCGGAGGATTTGAAGAGCAAAAGTCGTACTTTCACCTTCATGGTACTCTGATTAAACGAAAGACGCTCCCAATTGACTTAAATTCGTATTGCCAAGGCATAGCGAGCTTGGCTAGTCCAAGTGTCATAAGTAACAACAACAACAACAAAAAAAAACCTTGTGTCCTTTTTTTCCCAGCAATGTATTTTAAATACTTAATGGAACTTAATGGAGAGTTTTATTAATGAAATATTAAGCTTGTATATGAGGTATCAAATGACGAGAGAATCACATTAATCAATAAATAATAATTGCTCTGAATATAATTCATTTTTAAACTCTAAATTAGTATTTTATACATATGTATAAATTAATTCCTTAGTAAGAAGAGGACTTTTTAATTTCATTTGGGATACCTTTAAGAGAACTTGAGTTTTTTCCCATTATTTAGTGTCATAGTCATAATCAAGTATTGAAAAAAGAAAATTTTTCACATACGATTACAACAAAAAATCTCTTTTTATAATATTTTTTCTAAAAATAGTTTAATTTGTTTCGAAAATAAATAAATGTATTTTCACAACAAATCTAAAGTCTCTTAAGTAACTTTTATTTAAAAGGAAAAAATCATGTAGAAAAGAGTAAAAAAAGAAAGAGAAAAATCATGTAGAAAAGAGTAAAAAAAGAAAGAGAAAAAATGATGTAGAAAAGAGTTTTCTAAATCAAAACAATAAAGCCTTCATGAAAGGTAGTCATCAAAGTGACTTTTTGGGGAACCAAAAAATTCACTATATTTTCTCATAAGTAGGAATCAATGAAATAAAAAATAATCATTTCAATGACTATTTCGGAGATCAAGAGGAGGTTTTTGAGCATCTGCTGAAGAAAAAAATTTTTCAGGAATCCAAAGCACCATTATACTTTCTTATTCATGAAAATATTTACCTTACTTAACTCAAATATAAATTACATTTTTCTGATGAGATCATAAAACACTTAAAATCAAATTGTTTATGATTTTGAATACTAGATAAAATAAAAAAAATATTAAAATCTTTATGAGAGAAAAGATTAAAAGACTAAAATGTACATAAAAATAGGAAAAGAAAATTACAAGTTCAAAAGCTAAGTTTTTGTATGATTATTTTCTTTTTTCTATTACTTTTCTACAATCGCAACAGAACATTTGAATAATCGAATATATATTGTATCTACACAAAGGCACATACTGAAGCTAATTTATTTAGTAACATACCGAAAATAATTAATTTATTAACAATTATTTTTGTATTTTTTATAATAACTTTGAAGATTTAATTACAAAATGCCTCGATTATTTATTTTTCATAAGTAAACAAAAGTACACAGAAAATATACAACATTATGTTTCACAAATATTTTATGTATTCAAATTGCCTAAAGTGCGTATTCCAATGTTAAAAAAATGAATTCAGAGTGAAAAATATTTAATTTTAATTAAAGATTACCACTTTTGTTAAAACATATTTCTTACATTTATTTTAATGTTTTTTCTGATAAGAAAACACTTATATTCATTACCAAAGCCATACGTTTATTTGAAGAAATATCTTTCAAACACAAAGCTGTATCAACTAAAAAATAATCTTGTATTCAAAGGTATCCCGAATTTCATTAAGAATATTTTAAAATATTCTAAATTAAGTTGAAATACATAATGCTGCATCTTAAATATTTTATTAAAGAATTCGCTAAAAATTAATTCTTTTCATAAAAACGAGAAAAAATCGTTTTAAGAGGAATGAAATTTCAAGGTACTATAAAAAATAAAAACACAGAAATAAGTCCATTAATTTTTT